>JAUMHE010000069.1:4960953-5013582 GCA_032359235.1 Enteromius mattozi | reverse complement strand
TTGAAAAATATTAATATTCCAAGTCTTTTGATGCAAAACGATTGATTTGTGAGAGGAATAGACGCAGTCGCTGTCTCCGTCTTCTGCATACTTCCTGTGAGCTTCTGCAGTCTGTGCGTGATTTTAAAAAAATGCCGCTACAAGGATCCTTATGTCAACGTTGGTCGTGAAATGCCATTGGCTCTTGTGTGTCTCGTGATCGATTGTGTCATGCTGTTGTGAAGTACTATTGGCTCTTGTGTATCTCGTGCGTCATTCTACCTAAATTATTTAATAAATTCATATATGCATGCAAACCATTACATTAAGCCAAACAACTGAAAACAATGGAGGACCCTTCACATCTAAAAGTGACTAAAAAGGGGTACCTTGAGCTTCAAAAAGCGATGCAAAAGGGTCTTGACCAAGCATCAAAATGTGACGAGTTGGAGTGTGAGAATGTGTTTTCTTTTGACATAGTAATCGCAGGCTTTATGACGGAGCCATTGTTTTTGCTGCAATATGAATTTGTTAATGTGTATGTGTGTGGGATGAGCAGGTTGGAAGGTACGGAGGAGAAGTTCAGGAATAGAGAAAGCCGACCGGAGGACCTCCAGGTGATAGCTGAGCTCAGAGAAATGGTGTCCGAGAGAGAAGCTCTTGTCAAGAAGCTTGTGGTAAGTGTGCAACGCAGCAGTCTGTAGAGGTGCAACATCCTGTTAGAAGTGATATGTGTGCTACTGTTATTTTATATTTATTTTTATCCCAAAGCATTACATGTCTTAAGACAAAAGTCAATATCAGTTCATTGATTTTTCTGCACAGGGCCTTTCAGTCTGACTGTGCCTCCTTTGTTCCAGGATGACAAGAAGTTTTATCAACTGGAGCTGGTGAATCGAGAGCCTGGATTCAACAAGGTGTTCAACACCAATCCCAATGTCGGGGTCATAAACCCCCTTATAAAGGTTAGAGAGACACAGCCACACTGATCAAAGAGTACTTCTGAAGTCCACGTAAATTGGATTTGATCTGATTGTAAAAAAAAAAAGCACAAACCATAAACCTTTTTAAAGGCACTCCATCTCTACAGTTCATGGAATCCATGAATGTAATAAAAGAATACTTCAAAGGTTATGCCTTATGGGAAGTGTGTTTTACAGAGGTATCGCTGGAATGGGATGTTCTACAGAGACTATTGATAGCCTTATATTGTTCTTTTAGTTGGTCTAACTTTTTCTTTCTGTTGCATAAGTTGTGTTTGTGCAATTTGCCATTGTCTGTGTATTATATCCACGTTCAAACATCCAGTACTACCCTGCTTTCCAAATCATGAGTTCTGTTCTGAAACCTAATTTGCTGCTTACATAGGACATACTGTAAAGCTTCAAAACCGACCCATATGATGCACCCTATCAGCATTAGTATTTTCCCGGTTTCTATAGAATCTAATGTTTTAATGTCGTAGTGCTCACCAAAGCAGAATTTATTTATTAGATCAAATATACAATGAGAAGTAATTTTATGAAATATTACAAATATTTAAACTTTTTGAATGTGTTTTTAAATATAATGTATTGATGCAAAGTATAATGATGTGATGTAAAGTGGAATTTTCAGCAACATTACTCCAGTATTCAGTGTCACATGATCCTTCAGAAATCTTTCTAATATGCTGATATGGTGCTCAAGAAGTCATTATTACCAATGCTGAAAACTCTTGTGCTGCTTTTTTGTAAGGAATGTGATTTTTTTTTTTTTTCCAGATTCTTTGATAAACGGAAAGTTAAAATAAACTGCGTTCTTCAGGGTTGAAATAGAAATGTGTCACTTATTATCAGTTTAATGCACCCTTTGCTCAATAAAAGTATAAATTCATAACCAAACCAAACTGACATATTAACATTAATTAATACTTAACATATTTATTTATTCACCATATTTGAGCTTGTAAGTATATGTATATACAATATATATATTTATATATATATGTATATATTTTATTCCGACAAGCATGAATATTATGCTATATAATATAAGATAAACAATGATTTATATTTGATTGGACTATTTTTATATCATATTTTGAATTAAATGAAATAAAAGTGTATTCATAATAAAATTTCTCTTACATTTATTTTTTACTTTTGGCACAAACTTAAGCCATATGTGTGGATATAAAGAATACATCCTGCCGAAACCTTTCTAATTAATTTCATAGCAAAATTAATTATCTTTTAAAACAGGCATTGCTTGAGGACCTCACCTATGAGAGTCAGCTCACTAGGTTTCGTAACAGAGCTATAAATCTGTCATTTCTGTTCCCTGTCCTCATTCAAAATGATGTTCATTACCTTGTCATCGTTTAGCTTGAAGCTACAGTTCACCATCACCTCCGACTTCCCACAATCCCTTTCTGTGTGTGTCCTTTTAATGTAGCATAAGAGTAGAAAACCTGCAAGCACTTTCGTCAGCTCTCCGAACCTAAGTGTTGTTGCGGCGGAAGGGATGGCGGGCGGCTCGATTCCGCCTGCTTGTCTAGAGTCTGCCCCCAACTCCCCCATTCACCACCATGAGCTCAGGTCTAACAAACCTCCACCCCCTCCAACCCCTCCGCCTCAGGCCGACTCCACCCGGAGGTGAGATTGTCCGAGACGTCTTTGTCCTCACAAGAGACATGCTTAAAATCACAGAACTGTCTTGCCATTGGTTGGATCACACGGTCTCAGTCCTAACGGTAGAAAAACCATCGGTAACACTTTCTATGAAGCCCATATTTATAATACATTATAAGGGTATTCTAAAGGCATTATAATGAATGCATAATGCATTAGAAAAAAAATGTATAATGTGTTATAACATTATTATAATGCATTATAATTGAGAAATATAATCCATTGTAACTGGATAAATTGTGTTATTTGTGTGTTATAAATGATCATACTCTTAAAGCTATAACCACAAATATGTAAATATTATAACACATTAAAACTGTTCTTATAAATATTCATGAGATGATATAACATTATTTATAATTATGCATTCATTATATTGCCTTAAGAATACCCTTATAATCTATTATAAATATGGGCTTCATAGAAAGTGTTACCAAACCGTCAGTCTGTCTGCTGATCGGACGTTTTGATACGAGAACACGGCTATGTCTGTCCCAGTGAATTGTGGGTATGCTCGTTTCACTCTTTAATGCATCTTGCCAGCAAATGGCACACATTAAAAATGTTTGTATTTCATGCTAACTTTGATGTGCATGATCTATTGTCCTTAAATGGACTGAAAGTTCACCTAAACCGTGTGTGATCACACAATGGCATTGGAATGCCGTCGCGAGCATGCGGTTGATGTCATCACATGTCATCACATAGCAGTCACGAGTATGGCTCCGCCCATTAGCCATACTCCACCCTTGACATTTCATGCATTTGTTGTTTTGTGGTTTTAAAATGAGCTATTCAAATGATGAGCAGCTATTCCTGGTATTTCTTGCCTAGTGAAAATCAAGCACAAGAAGCTTTGGGCCGGGAGATAATATTAGACCGTTTCTGGTAGAGGGGCATATTTTATTTATCATTTAAAAGGAAATAGTTCAGCATGGTGCTTGTGGTTTATTTGAAGCTTGAACAAGAAGGGCAGCTTCCTATTGGTCAAGAGACACTGCACTGTGTGCTGCAGTAGCTACAGACAGGATATTTAAGGATCATTCTTACTGCCGCCAAAAAAGCAAAGGTTACTTGACTATAGTAATGACTGTTATAAGGAAATCATGTAAATACACATGTACAGTGGCCACAAAAATATTTAGACTTAAAAGATTTAAAATATGTAAGTAGTTTGCAATTAATTTTAACCAACAGTTGAGGTAATATTAATAAATATATTTACTGATATATGCACATTAATTCATGTTTTGTTAAGTTTAGATCAGTTTAAATAATCTGTTTTCCAAATTACTTGCGAAGGATCACATCAGAAATGACAAAATTATGTATTTGGTATGTTTTATTTACTGACAAAAATGGTGTAGGAGTACTTTAAAACTATTTTTGTTCAGAAATTGCTTGAGAATTTCACAAGTAATAAAAGAAATGGCAAGTAACACACTGAAGGAGACATGAATGTGAAAAAATGAATATATTTTCAATATAAATAAGCATCCTTAAATCAACATGCAGCAAGTCTTGTTTTCAGAGTAACTGAAGAAAATTAAGTGTGTTTATGCTTAAAACACGAACAAACATCTGTCAATGGGGTGTGAAAACTTTCAATTAAGTTGACTTTTCTGAACGCAATGCCGGATATTTGTCAGATATCAGTTTTAATCATAAACTCAATTTAGATCTGCTGCTCATGAAACGAGACATTATTTTGCTTCTCAAGTCAATTTATTTTGATTTAAAAACATTACACATTCACACTGGAAAACAAGACAAAAATACTGATGAAAAATCATTTCCATATTTTAGTGGTTGAGGGCAGAGGTATTCGTTTTTTTGTTTTGTTTTGTTTGAATGTTTTTTGCTTTTTTTTTTACTATTTGAATTAAATTGAATTAAAAAGTAATGGAGTTATGTTGGAAGTTGTATTTTCAAACTATGTGTTGCTAATATAAGTCATTTACATTTAAAGACTTCTTTACTTTATTTTAAATTAACCTTCAAAAAGCCTGCAAAAATTTTTTTCTTACGATGTTTGTCATTCATTCTATTAATTTAAAATGAGCCTTTGAATAGCGTCCCTTTCCAACAAAGCACAACAATGCTGATCCAAGTACATTCAGTCTCAATTTTAAGCAGTATGTCTGTTGTTTTATCGTTTAAACCCTGCTTTTTGTGAAATAGTTTGCTTGAAACGTGTTTGCGCTATCTTTTCTTAACATAAATGCCACTTCTGATCTATTGCAATGACATTCAAAGTATTGTGTCTACATACTTTTTGCGGCCACTGTTGATTTTTTTAGATATTATCATCATGCAATAAAGTAGCAACTCAATGTGGAAGTGTTTGATTAGGATGTGCAAATTCTCTTTCCTTTAATGTTAACTGGTTGTGTTTGACTTCTCTGTGTTTTTGTGCAGCCCTCGTAAGACTGAGGATTCAACTGTAGCACCAAAAGAACAGCAACCACAAGAGCTATTTTCACAGTACTTCTCCTTTTAAATTTTTCAAGACACTCGACTGAAGAGCATGAGAAACTGCAGTTTTCAATAGCCCATTTGTCTGTTCTTGATATCTCACTGTGAGTTTGTTATTTTCCCTTTTGATATGGGCATTTACTTGATTTAAAATAAGATGCACATTCATTTCATATAATATTCATAAATATGTCTTTTCTGGATGGACTAAAACTGTTGGAATAACAATGTCTTGCCAGTTTTGAAATAAATTGCACAGACACTTATATATTTGTATTGCATTGTCTTCTTACAAACTATAAAATATATACCGTCAATATAATAAATAAAATGAATAAATAAAACATCTTAAATCTATACTTTATGCACAGGCCTTCTAGGCACATGTCTGTGCTTGCTCGTCCAGGGGGGCCCAAACGCAATGGGATATACAACAGCAAAAGAACCAAAACCCCCAGAAGATATTGAGAAAATAAATAGGGTAAAATAGGGTCTTCCACCTTTTTTATGTATAGAAGTCAGACCTTCTTTCTCCCTTTCTCTTTCACAGTCGCACGTACAGTACAAAGATGCACTCGCGCGTACACGGGACTGCATGTTTTTTAAAAGAATAGTTTAACCAAATATGCTGCCATTATTTACTCAACCTCGTGTCAGTCCAAACCATTTATTATTTTGCCAATAAAAACAACAAAAAGTATTAAAACACTTGTTGTCCACAAATGTTAATACTAATAACAAAATTCATTATATTGCGTGATATTTAAAGACTTCTAAAGTCATATACAACTAGTCTGAAAAAACCCCAATTTGCTACTAAATTTTACAAATAATTACAAAGAATTAACACCCCATTAATCACTGTTTTATTTACAACTTTGTATAAACTATGAACAAATAGATTCTTTATATTTGTATGTGTATTTTATTCAAAAAGGCATATTGGTTTGGAACGAGGGAGAGTTAACGAGACTTTTTTATTTGTAGCTGAACTATCCCTTTAAATGCACTGTTTATGGTGCTTTTTATTGTTTTCCGCTTCAGTGACTTGAACGGGATCCACACATGCTTTATTTCTTGCTACTTTTGTTTGAAAAATTGAGTCAGTTGGATCATTTAAAACAAACTTTCTCTTTATTGGTTGTCCACGTTTAAAAACATTCATAAATTACCCATTTTAGCTCTCTCTTTCTCAGATCATGTTCACAGGAAGTGTAAACAGACATTAATAAGTGAACAAGTGTAATTTACCTTAGTGCCAACATGCTCTGTTCCTCAGTGAATGATATATGATTTCCGGGACTGACCTATATATTTTGCATTTCAACACAACAATAACAAGATTTTTGGGGGGGTGAGATATTTACATAAATGACTTGGCACTTAAAGGAATTTGCTGTTGGGAGCTACTTTTGCCAGAAATTACATGCATTTTGATGTTCATTTGTTATGTTTTTGTGAACTACAAATGACTGCTTCCTTCTGTGAGGTCTACAGTAGTCAACATTCGAAGTGGGTCAAAACCTTTCATCAAAGTTGTCCTAAAATCAAAAACAATACCTATTCTTGTCTTAGGACAACTTTGATGAACTTTTATGATCCACTTCAAGTGTTGACTACTGTACATTCATACACAAAACATATTTGAATTTACCTAACAAACAATTTACAAGTTTTATATATATCCCAATACAAAACATATATTAACAAAATGAGATTTGCACTCATCCAAAGGTCAAAAAATATGCTTATTGTTGTAAGAATATAAATCTACAAACATAAATGAAAAAACAATCATTATAATTTTAGGAAATTAATATGTGTTGCATCATCAGTAGGACATTTTTTAATTCCCCAAAAATTGTCCAAGGTCTTGTAGAGCGCGTCTTGCAATTGGCCGGTAGTCATCTTTGGGTGTCACATGAGCAAGACGATGATGTAGATGAGCAGCAGGCAGATGAGGATGAGGGAGAAGTTGATGATCAGATCTTGTAGGTTGCGTTTGGTCTGCGGGTTCACCTCAATGTTGGACGCCCTCCGAATGGCTGAGCGGGTCATGTGCTGCACCCTCTCCATCCTGATGAAGACTGCAGACTAGTGGCAGTGAGAGGAATGACCGGATGGAGATGGTGGTGCTGTTGCGTTCTTGTTGTGCCTTGTGGTGAAAATGAGAGAAATATTCTATTTTAAGATGATGATACAAGTTTTTGAAATAAAAATATGGCAGGTGTCACACTTGGATTTATTTATAGTTAATCTGTTCTGATTCTAATGTGGGCAGCTCAGTCTTTTTTAAACCTCTGATGTATACAGCGGGCTGCATCGTTTAACCTTTCAGGTTGTGATGTTGCATTCTTGTCCATAATTCTATATTACTGTCCTTTTTTAATTTTATTTATTTATTATTTATATTTATCTATTTATTTAGAAAATTATGTTTTCAATATAATATATTTTATTAACATTAGTTAAAAATCTACTTATTTATTGGACTATATTTATAAGTGTACTATATGAATAGTTATATATTTAATATATATATATATAATTTCGTTATTTATCGGACCATTTTTTATAAATGCACTATAAATAATTATTTATAGTGTGTGTGTGTGTATGTATATATATATATATTTTTTTTTTTTTCTTATAAGATCAAAATAAAGAATTTAAGGGAGTAGTAAAAAAGGTAAGAGCTTAATGTGTATATCTATTTATTTATTTATTAGTATATTTATTTATATTCTATTAAATTATATATTATATTTGTTATTATTTTTCAATAAAATACACTGTATTTATTTATTTAAATATAAGCAATTTCTTCTTCTTTTTTTTCTTTGTTTAATTCCTGTATCGGGAGTTCATGTATTTGATTAACAAATATATGAAGAGTTATTAAAAATACTAAATGAAAACACAGTACCATGTTCAGTAGATATTGTGCAAATTCAGAGCTTTCTTTATTATGGACTCTTTAATAACAACAACAACAATAGGACTAATTCTATTGATAGCATGCATTTGTCTTGCATATTTGACATTTTCCAAAGTGATGTGATTAGTGATGAACACTGTGTAGTGGCACTCCAAGTTCATACTCTTACCCTCTTTAGGGCACTCATGTTAAAAGCTGTGAATGACATGCATTTGTGAGTGACGGCCACTTGTCTAACAGCTAAAGCTATTCTCTTATCGGCCGTCTGCAGATACATGTGCTCAGTATTTCCAGACTTTGCCAAAAGTTCACGTACACTCCGTCGAGTCACTCGAAATGTCAACATTTCTTTAAATTATATCGATGTCAACCGTTGACTGTTGATGCATTCTTTCTGGTCTTGACTGAAACTGATATACAAGTAATTCCAAGTAAGACATTGTTTGATCATTTTCCAGGAACAGCATTCCTATTATCCAAGTTAATTGACCATTAAATACACAGCGTAGTTAGACTGCCTCTCTTTCTTTATCTGTCTCTCTATCTTGCTTATCTGGCCTCAGGAAAAGAGTGTTTTAGATGAGAAATCTCAGTATAGCTATAGTTTCTTACGATTGAACTAGATTTAAGAGACCCCATATCGCTATTAGCCCTTCGAGCACAGCACTTGACTTGAGTTGCTCCGTGTGGACAGAATAAACAAAGATCGGCTAGATGAAAAAAATAAAAATATCTCAGCAAAAGCAGAGACTTATGTACTTGATCTCATTTTAAAGGCTCCAGTGTTTATCAGGAGAGGCCCTGCATTCCTGTCCTGTGATCCAGTGACAATTATAACTGCTTAGCTGTAAAGTAAACACTAGCATCTGTGATCAGCTGTCTTGAAGTTTAATAAAAGCCAACTAGATTTGCCTTTTGTTCACACTGTACAAAGATCCTCTGTACTGGTTGTATAGTAAATATAAAGCATCAAAGCACATTTATATTCCTGTGAACTTATACGTTACTGTTCATCAAATTATTGTTTGACTTTGACCGACTCTGTTCAGTTCGCTGATTTGCATGGAAACAAATTTTATGAAAGTGGTATTTCAGTGCAGGATGCAAATAAGCTTTTGGTGTTCTTTCTAGACCGCTCATCCTCTGTGTCCTTCAAGTTGGATGTTTTTAATTCTCTTTCACTATTTTCTGATGTAAACTGCATGCAATGTCTAGGAATTGTAATGTGTTATATTAAAGCTAATGTTTTGATGTTATACTATTGAATTAGCTGTGATAATTAGGGTCGTTAGACTTAGAATTTAATTGATTAAAAGCCTTTTTCTTACCCGTTGAATGGAAGGCGAAGAAGGAAGCAGTCCTTTCAGATAAAGGAGAATGTTGGTTATAGACACTCAGGCTCTCGGGACACGCTACAAAGTTTATAGGAGGAACTGAAAGGGGTGGGGAAAACAAACGGGAGGGCGGTAGATGCAAAGGGAACACATCCCTATCTCAAGATGACAGGATGGGCTGTTTGTGTCTGCTCCTCCATCCAATGTTTGTTTTGATCACACACGACTGATGAAGGAAGTCAATGCTGGATCGGTATCCTTCCAAACTCTGGTTTATAGTAAATAGGGAGGAGTAGCAGGATTGTTAGATTTGGCAATGAAACAAAAATGTGTGTACAATATATCAGCAGAATGAATACAAATACAGAAGTAATTTTCTGGTTAATCACTGTAAATAAAAACATAAATATCTGTTTTCCCAATCAAATATTTTTTTTTCACAAAAAAGCCAACAAGCAGTGAAAAATGTCTAATTTTCTATAAAACCAATACATATAAAATATTACATAAATATTATGTTTGTATCTATTCATATATTTTTATAATCACTAAGCTTATTATTTCCTAATATTGTTATTAAATTTTATATTATATTACATATTTCATTTTTAAAAGCTTTAAGAAGTGTTATTTTATTCATTTTATTATATTCATTTATTTATTAATTTAAAAATCAGTTTATTTGTTAACAACCTTGTGTTATAATATTATTTTATGTTATTTATTAACTAATGAAGACATTTAAAAACACAAAAAAATTAAAAACCGATTAATATTACTTAGTGAATCAGTAACTTTGCTTAATTTCTAAAGTATTTTAATTTATATAAAATATATCAATGTGTATAAATATCATGGCATTTTAGGGCTTTTAGTGGTCCTCATATCAGAGAATGGTTTTCATCAACAACAATTGTGGATGTTTTCTTATAAAATATTAATATAAAAAAAAGTTTCTCATCTATGTAAATAATGCTGTTTTTCACTTTTATTTTGGGATTCAATACATGCTGCATTTGGGACTTAGAATTTTCAACAGGAAATGATTTTCAAATTAATCAAAAAAATGGTGCTGAATTGTAGTTATTTTTGCAAATAATTATGAAGCAAGAGCAAGTGATACACTGATTTATCATGAAATTTATCGAATAGTAGAATATCTGTAATAGTATTTTCTTCTTGTAATCTTTATTTACAACTCAAAGTAGTTGTATGAGATATGAAACAAAGACCGCTGATTCTGAGAAAAACAACAGGTCCGTGCAGAGACTCCTTTGTGTTAAGGAGCTTTACAGGCTTTGGAAAACCTAAATCCAGCACAGGGTAAACACTTGAAAAGCACACCGCTCTTATCTAACAGCCAAGGATGCGTAGAGGAATGTGAGCCGGTTGTGTTTTCTCTGGCCTGGCTTTGGCGTGCCTCCACGTCTCCTGCTGTCCTGCATCTATGTGTGCGATTCCCCAGCGTAAGCCCCGGTAGCACTGCCATCTCTTATACAATGAAAGTACAGTAATGAACGAGAAGGTGACAGTGCAATAATGTGTCATCACAGACGGATGAATTAAGCTCTGGATGAGGCCGGGATTTTACCCCATCCTGTGTGATGCAGTATAAACCCCGAAACACATTTAGTAGAGTATTTATCAATCGCTCTCTGTGGATTTACTCACCTCTTGGTATAAATTTAGGAAACGCTTGGCAGTTACACACTGTTTGAGAAGCCAACAGGGCTCGGGATGTGCAACCGATCATGTGGTAGTTTATTCGTTGTTTGTTTTTGCTCTCCATTTTCAAAGCTTCATCTGTTTTCTCACAGCTGCAGAGAAAATTGTGTCAGTCGACGGTGAAGATGCAGAGGACCGCGCTGTCAGCACCTCTTGCTTAAGGCAGATGGATGGCTCTGAACAGAAATGTCAGGTCAGGGAAGGTGCAGCTTTTCCACAGGATAAGGAACGGGGCCCACGTGTCTGACACGTAGCAATGGCATTCTGTAAAGGTGGCAGAAGAGGCCAAGTGATCAAGATGTCAATATGGGTTACTTCAGAAGGGATTCACAGCTTTGGTCGGGAAGCATTTTATTAAAATGCTGCAATGTTGATTTATTAGACTTTTGCTCATATGCAAAATAAGACTAATGCTTTTCAATTAGTTTCAAATGTTTTTTATTTATAGAATGAATCAAAAATGCCCTTGTATTGGCTGTAACAGAAACAGTGTATTTAATTAGTAATTCTTTATATATATATATATATATATATATATATATATATATACATATATACTAGCCTGTCTAGAGCTATCAAACAATTAATTGTGACTAATTACACAAAAAAAATGTATACAATTTTGTACTTTGCATATTTATCATGTATAAATACACACACATACAGTATATACTTTTTTTTTTGAAAAATTTACAGGCAAATACATTTAAATATTTATATTATTATATTTTATATTATGTACTTAATGTATAAGCATAACATATTTTTCTTAAGTATTTAGAAGCATGTATTTGTATTTATATACATAATAAATATACAATATGTTGTTTATCATTTTAAGCCACACAAAAATATTAAATAACACAACTATTTAAACATTGATAATAATAATACATTTTTCTTAAGCAGAAAATCCGCATATTAGAATGATTTCTGAAGGATCATGTGACACTGAAGACTGGATTAATGATGCTTAAAACTAGCCTGACATGACAGAAACATTTTAAAATGTATTAAAATAAAAAACAGTTATATTAAATTGTAATAATATTTCAATATTGCATTTGAACAAATAAATGCAGCCTTGATTATCACAAGAAATTTATTTCAAAAACTTCTGAATAGTGTGTAATATAACACTTTATATAATAATACTATTTCATGTTTCCTTAATTTTTTACATTGTCGCTATTTTCTGTTTTACACTTTAAGCCTCCATTATTTACACTTGGACCACATTTTGCATATTTTTCTTGGAAATTGGGGCAATTTAAGGGTTAAAATGTAGCCATAAACTGCATCCATGCAACAAAATTCATAACAAGTACATTTTTGCAATATTAAAGGTTTCTAAAAAGTTTTTTTTTAAATGCAATAATTTCATCCTTTCGCAAGCCATTAAAAAATGCGTAAAACAACTGTAGTTGACACAAACCAATTTATTTTCACTTCAGGTTTGAATTTAATTTAGCCTGGGACATTTTTATACACAATGTTTATGTATTTAAAGGATGAGGGCATGTTGGTATTGCCTTCAGCTAGCTTCCACCAGGTTAAAGTTGATGTTTAGCCAAAACAGAAGCACAGCCTTTGTCATCAACCTCATAAGATATGAGAAACACCTTCTTGTCCCTTATTAACATTTTGATGAGCCTATTTACCTTGCATTCCTATACATAATTATACGGCTTATTTGTTTCATATAGCATTGTTTCATCCTGTAGTGGTACTAGAAGGGAATTCTTCTCTCCAGGCTGTAATTGGAAATAGATGAGTCCGTGATATGCAATGAACATGCAGAATATCTACCTATTGGTGAGTTATTAGCAAGGGTTTCAGGAACGCTCGCACACAAGCAGACAGATTAACACACCTATCAGCTGAAGACAGACGCTTCCCTCAGCTCTGTAAATTAAAAAGCTCTCCGGAAGGATTTGGAGCGATGGGCTGTGGAGAATGCCTTGAACTATTTTTATACATACACATTCGCATCTGACCTAATATGGGAAGCGAGACACATCAGCTGGACACAGTATTTCTGTAATCAAGAAGAAGAAATAAGCTTCAGCATTTCTTCGTTATTATATTGCTCGTTGCTTACTTTTAATCAGTTTCAGTGAGAAGGATCTGTCAGTCATGGTCATGCTGGGGATTTTCTTGTTGGATATTGTCAATGAGGGTCTCCCAGAATAAACTTCCTTTGTTCCCACAAATCCTCAGCAGCACTTGAAATAAAACTTGCACAGCGATCTTTGCGTGGTTGTGGTGGGCTGATCCTAGGAGAATCCCCCCAACCAAACTTTCGCTGCGGCTCTGCAAACACTCCTGCTGTTACGTGTTAAAGCAGGTGTGGGGGATTTTTGAACATTTGCAGAAGGATGACAAAACTTGCGTTAAACGGGTTTAGAAAATGACCTCACGGGGGTCTGGTTACAGCTGATTCCAAAAAAGGCAGTGCCGGTGGTACATTGTTCTTTATTTCATCAAAATGCGTCTTTTTTTTTTTCTTTTCGGAGATTCTAGGATAGCCTTAGATGACACATGCAGCAGTTGAAAAGCAGGGCTGTATCATGTGATGCCCATAAAGCATGTTTTCCCAGACTTCATGAATTTAAGCAGCATTGTGGAATGAGTGTTATGCTGTATGGATTGTCTTTGGGTCAGAGTAAATCCAAATTATTAATCCATTGATACTCAGTCTGGACGGTGTTGTCGTCGTCCTGTCTTAGATTGGTAAGAAGTAGCAGCAGATAAATTACTATTAAATTATTTTTTTTATTTTTTAATAATTTTAGTTGTATATAAAATTATATCTATCTATATTTATCTGGCTGTCTGTGTGTGTGTGTGTGTGCATGTGTGTGTTTTTGTTCTGGCATAAATGTGTATAATGCCATGGGTACTACAACATAAACATTGTTTATGAGGACACTTCCTGTGTCCCCATTAAACAAAAGGCTCAAAAACATACTAAACCGTGTTTTATGTTTATGTTTATAAAATTCAATATGTGGCAGTAATTTTCTGTTAGGGGTAAGTTTAGGGTTGATCTATTGGGTAATAGAAACTACGGTTTGTACAGAATAAAAACCATTACGCCTATGGAGAGTTCCCCTAAACCACAAATGCAAGTGTGTGTGTGTGTGTGTGTAGCACCAAATTGGCATATTAGAATATTTTCTGAGGGATCATATGACACTGATGACTGGAGGCATCAATTATTTTATTATCAATTATATATTTTAAAATATATTTCAATATAAATCCTTTGTTTTAAAAGTGTAATAATATTGTGTATACTGCATTTTTTTAATCAAAAACAGCTCTGGTTAGGCTTGTTTTAAAACACAAAAAATCTAATCATAAAATTCTAAAAAATAGAAAATAAGTTGAAGTCAACATGAAAGAGCATTCACACCATCTTACTGGCATAATGCAATGTTTATGAAAAATGTAGGGTGTAGGATCTTCATTTTATCCATCAGAAACTGAATGGATTAGGAAAAGTAATGATGTTAAATAACAAAAGGAAGTTTGTGGATTTTGGAGGACTACTCCACTTCTGAAACACATGGCTAATGGTTAGTATTATTTGTTCTATAGGAGACATCATTTAAAAAAAGGAGAGACGCTGCATTAAAGTAAACAGAGTCAATTCTTATTGACCTATAATTGGCGTCGCACTCGTGCATCTATATGCATAAATCTTACCTGTAATTGACATCGAATAACCTCTACTTATAGCGTTATTGGGGTCCCAAATACCAAGCGAATAATACATCATAACTCTAACTCTAATATTCATGCTCTGCTCTTTTGAACTGACAGTGTGATATTTTAAGCCTGGCGAGTAGACAACTTGGACAAAGACAGTGGAAAAACATTTCTGCTATTTATAAGGTCTGATTAAAGGGTCAGAGCTTCTCATGTGATAAATACATAAAGAAGAACATCTAGTTCATTGTCACATCACAGGGTCAATCACAGGGGGTTTGTGGACTTGAAAGCAACCCCTTCCCAACAGGACCTGTAGCTTAATTAGACACATCACTGAAAGCCCTCTCGTTTGAGAAGTGAGCAGACACCATGGTTCTCCTGCCGCATGGATGTTTTGCATGCCACATGCATGCATTAACTCACAAAAGGCAAATGATCAACAATACTATCTCTAGTTCTATCAAAATGAAGGGAGTCCTGGTCCTCAGAAAATGTCAGCGTGTTTTTATAGGTTATATAAGCAAATCTCTTGTGTAAACATGCAGCGTTTGGGAATAGTTAATGTTCTGTAACATGGAACATACATGAACATTCTTAAATGGATAGTGTCATTATTTAGGCTACTCACCCTCATATGGTACAGAATGTGTAAAACATGGATTAAATAGATAGTATTTCTGCATTCTGGAAGAGACTGGGAATCTGTATTTACTAATATATGTATGTGTGTGTGTGTGTGTGTGTGTGCACCTGGTATTTATCACCTTATGGGGACCAATTGTCCCTACAAATACCAGTAAATTTTGACCTTGTGGGGACATTTGTTAGGTCCCCCTGAGGAAACAAGCTTATAAATCACACAGAATTAAATTTTTTTGAAAATCTAAAACTGCACATAGTTTCCTGTAAGGGGTAGGTTTAGGTGTAGGGTCAGTGTAGGACAATACCACATACAGTTTGTACAGTATAAACACCATTATGCCAATGGAAAGTCCCCATAAAACATGGAAACCCAACATGTGTGTGTGTGTGTGGTGGGGCACAGAAAAAAAAGAAAAAAATATTGTTTATATATTAACAAGCATGCATGTGTTGTTTAATTTAGCAAGTTTTCACAAGAAATGGGCAAACAAGAACTTATGGAAATGTAGGGTACTACTTTGAGAAATTATACTATAAATATAGATAACTATGTCTTATCATGCATAAAATGATTATATAAGGTGCACATAATTCATCTTTGTCATTAGTTACAGAAAAGGTTTGGTGAAGCATCGCCACCTAGAGGGGAAGCCAGGTAAGACGTACAAAACTTACAAAACTGAATGAATAACATGATGGTGACTACATTAATTGTCATTAATTGTGATTTTGGTTTAATTTTACAAACCAGGAACAAGTTGAAATTGTTTTTGGCCATTATGTGACAGATGATATTGATAGGGATAGGAAACCAGTTGACCATAGTCAGGGTAGAGCTATATTTAACTTTTGACAGGAATGAAATTGAGGCTGTGAAGGATAGAAGTACAGTTTATTCAATAGATTGTACTGTTGTTTAACAACATACTGACAGTTCAGCTGAAGAAATGTCAATAAAAACTCTATAAAACAGTTTTGAAAGATAAGAAATATGATCTGGGACCTTTATACTGTGACTAAAAATGTCCCTCACAGACTCGTTTTCATCCGTGTTAAATTCAAAATGGCATCTAACCTGACTAAAGTCTGTTTATTTGTTAGTTTGTTAGCTGGATGAACACCTTGCTGTTTACTCTTGTTACTCTTAGTCTAAACCTATCTGGATGGTTATGTATGTTATCTTAGATATGCTAAATCTGACACTAAATACCTTTACATACTATAGTGAGCATTTGTTATTGATAAAATTCACACTTTTGCTTCATTGGAGTTGATAGCAATTACACTTTAACCATTAAATAAACACTGCCTTGAATCTATGGCAACTCTAAAGATAAGAACTTCTACACTTTACAATCAAATGGGCATAGTTCAGTCTGCTTAATCTGTTTGCATGGTTATATATGACACATACTTCGAGAGTCTTCTTACGAAATGCCTGTTTCCGTCTGGTTTCTGGTCAGACACACCTGAGTCAGATGGAACAGGTGACCACAAACTTTGAGGGACTGTTAAAGGGCCAGGGTACCGCCATGGTTGCGCGTTACAAATCGATAATTAAGTCGTTGGGGAAGTCCACCACCGTCATGTGAACATTAACACTGTATTTCTGTGCAGGGTGTGTTTTGAATCCAGATGTTCGGTGCATGTGAAATGGAAAAGCTTTGTTGGAAAAGGAAGGAAATTACGGGTTTAAAGTTTCTATCAGCGCTACTACTTCTGCTTATTTCTCTCAAAGCTTCATCGTGTGACAAATGGATTCTTGATGCCTCAGTGCACCCCGTGGTAAGACTTTTAAGATTTGTTAATATGCAATCTGGACTAGTATTGATTTTTTTTTTCTCATTTACTTGAGCTAATGTCTGAAATATTGTAATTCTAGACAGCCAAAAGTGGCTTCAGACAGTGTACGGATCCCATTTGCCAAAGTGAGTAGGACTACTGCCAAGGATTTGTAATCAAGTTTACAATTTATTCGCTTCTTTCACTTCGGTGTCTGTTTACTGATTGGTTTACAAACATTTATGTTCTTCCTGTCCAGATGCTTTATGTCAGCTCGCAGCACCTTATGCATCCTGGATCGGATCTCATAACATAACTTTGATTTGGGAGTCTGTGAATCAGTCTGATGTGGTGTATGTTCTTCAGTGGACCGGTCCTAGTCTGTTTGGGATTTGGGCACAAGCAGAGGTAATGGATAACTTCATGTTTATATGTTTTGATGATTAAATTCCTCTGACTTTCGGTGTATTCGCACATCATAAATTACTCAGTGAAATTAGGCAATATGCAAGTTACGGGTACAAGTAATTTCCAGGTCATATTCCTTTTTAAAAATGAATAGGAAAGAACAATATCTTTGTCAAAGTTTATTTTAATTACTAGTAGATAGGATATTCATTATTAGGTCATTATATTTTCAAAACTTTTTTCCCAAATCCCATATATGCAAAAACAATGCTTTTTAAATCAATAAAATAAGCTATGTATATATATAGTCAGTGTCACACGATCCTTCAGAAATAATTCTAATATGTTGATATGGTGCTCAAGAAACATTTCTTATTATTATCAGTGTTGAAACCAGTGCTGCTTAATATTTTTGTGGAAACCATGGTAATTTTCAGGATCTTTTGAGAAATAGAAACAGCATTTCTGTTTATAATATAAATATTTTGCAACATTATAAATGTTTTTATGCTCACTTTTGATCAGTTCATGTGTCATTATTGAATAGAAGTATCCATTTTTTATTGGACTTTTGTCAGTTGTACAAATTCGATTCACTTTCCATTTAAGTAAACCTTATTCTGCGATAACAGCCTGCTGGCTGTACATTATCTGCTTATTACACGGCTTCTTGCCACAATAGTAAATAATTAATAAATAATATAATACAATAATAAATAATTGTTTTAACCGGGGAGTCAGTTGAGTCATCTTCTATCCATTGTTGAAAACTTTTGTTTTTTTCTGTACATGTTGAAATTAATGTTAAAGTCCTCCATTTTATCTCGTGGTTAAGCATTTTTACGTCACAGGATGGTGCCAAACTGTCAGCGACAGCGGAGTGATATAATTACTAATGTCAAGATGATGCGTAGTACCCGGATGAGCCTGTGTTATTAGTTTTACCTGTTGTTTTCTGAGAATAACAAACATTCTAATGTGGCGACTGAATTATAATAATAAAAATTATTATTAGTATTAATAGTATAGTAAAAAAAATAGTATGAATGAATGAATTTTATGATATGAAATTTTTCTAAGCTACAAAGAAAAAAAATTCTTGACATTTTTGCATAAGACTGTACAATTTTCCTTTTTTTTCTTCAGAATGTGACAGAATCAACGTACACTGTCCAACAATTGGAACCTTTTACTTCCTATACATTCAGGGTCTGGGCCCTTACTGCAGACACACATGCTTGTTCTCCAGTGAGCCCTTGGTACCAAACTAAACCATTTGGACGTAGGTTAAATCAAGAGTTCCTCAACAGTCTTTTTACATTACGTTTCAAAATTAGCTGTTTAAAGCTGTTTAACTTGTTTCTCTTCTAAAAAAAAAAGTGCCCTCCAGTCCATCCATTGAGAGTATTGAGAGCTTGTCTGGAGAGAGTGTGGAGGTTCGCTGGTCTCTACCCGAAAAACCAGGAGGACCCATTTTGGGCTTCAACCTCAATCTCACATCTAACAAACACGTCATCAGTGTAACAACCGCAGAAAATGTATTCTTCAACACATTCTACCCAACATTCCATAACACTACATATAGGTAGTCTTCCCGTTTTTATATTTCTGCAATTTTATGCAATATAGAATCCATTATTTAAGGTATTCAGTGTATACACTGGTAATTTGTACACTGTACTAATCTGACGTTATTATTTTTTGTTGACAATACATTGTATACATTGATTTTATTGACTGCATCTCATATAGGATCTCTGTAGCTGCTGTAAATGAAGAGGGCCAGGGTTCAGTCGCTGAAGCCAGCATAACAACACCAGAACAAGTTGGTTAGTTTGAGCTGACAGTAAAACTTTTACTCTATGCTGCAAATATGACCCTAATTTTGCCAAGTAGGACATGCTCCTGGATCTTTTGCTGGTCCTGGAACAACATTGCTTTTGCTGACAGAACTGTGCTCTAAAACATTTAGCATTATTTTATTTCTGCAGATTTGTGCATTATAGTCAATTCTATAGTTTTAAATAAATTGTATAATAATAAGTATAATTTCATTGTAAATGTTTAATCCATTCAAAATTTAGGGGACTAAGACTTTTGAAAAGAAAACTGCTATTATTCGTTAAAAGAGCAAAAGACACAGTAGAGACATTTTTAATGTTATGAAAGAATTCTGTTTTATTTATTTTTACTTTCTCATTTAAATTGTAAAAATAGTTCACAATATTTTTTTTGATTTCCAAAATGCAGCCTTGGTGAGCATAAGAAACTTTTTTTTTTAAATCATACGAGCCTCAAACTTTTGAAATATTGAAATAAACAATGCAAAACCATGTCAGTTTCAATTAAACCTAATCTAAAATCTGAGGTCGCTGATCCGAAAATGTGTCCTACTTGATGAAATCACGGTAAGCTTCATGCAACCACGGTACTTCAGCGTTCTGCTAATATTTCTCAGCACATTGTGTTTGCAATGCCTTGAAATAAACAATAGTCTTATTGCTCCATCTGTGATGACTTTCAGAGCAGAATGGAGGCCGGTGGGTCTTTGCATCCAGATGGAACTCATTAAGGATGAGAGAAGAAGATGCTGATTTCTTCACTACAGCGCAATGTCTCTCAGACAGTCTAATCCAGAGCAACATTACAGGTCCGTCCTTCCTCAAATCAATAAATATAAAACATTTCCACCACATAAGAGGGCTCAAAGGAAAGAGAAATCACAAATGAGAGTTCTTCAATATCTCATTTGCTTCTCTTAGACAGTAAGAAGATTAAATGGAGAGTAAAACTGTCTTCTAAGAAAAACCCCTAGTAAATAAATTCTGAAGATCAAGTTATACCACACACATTACTTTATATAGCTCCATATTTTATTCCAGCAATTAGCATGTTCATTTATTGTAAGGAATTTTTGAGACAAAGTTGATACTTACAATTCAGAAGAGCAACCTTTTGGTGTAGATGGTCCTTGATCTTGCTTTTGTTATGTTTTTTTTTTTTTTTCAGGGGTGGCAGTGCACTACAGATCCAACCGCATCTATTTTTCTGAAGGGACTCATATTTGGGTGAAAGGGGCTAGAAATCTAACCGACCATTCAGATCTCAAGCTTCTGCACTCTGCCCTGCTGGAGGTCACAGCACTGACTGTTGACTGGCTTTATGATAGGGTTTACTATGTGTCCAGTGGTAGGGTGTGTATTTACCATTAACTAGTGAACTAAAATCATAATTTAGACAACTTTAAATGTTTTGTTTTTGTACCGAACAATTAACAAAACCACTTTAATAACAATATGGAAATATTCTGGACTGCCTTTCCCTATAGGCTTTTATTGTAAGTGCATTACTGTAAATGTTTTTTTGCTTGTGCTTACAAACCAAAAGGAATAGTGCACTCAAAAATGAAAATTTACAAGTGCAGGCCATCCAAGATGTGTTGAGTTGGTTCATTCATTGGAACAGATTTATAGAAATGGATGAGTGGATCCTCTGCAGTGAATGGGTGCCGTCAGAATGAGAGTTAAAACAGCTGATTAAAAACATCAGAAGTAATCCTCACCTCTCCAGTCCATCAGTTCATGCCTTGTGAAGTGAAAAGCTGCATGTTTGTATTAAACAAAAATCCTTAATGTTTTTCCCTTCAAAATGTTGCTTTTTTTAATATAAAATACATGTTCTCTATCCATAACATGCTTTCTCCATTGAAAAAGTAATCTCATCTAAATCAGGAGAGAAACATGCACAGATCACCGTTTACAGCTCAAAACAGTTCTAAATAAATATATTAGAGGATATTAATGTGAGAGGACAAAAACTTTTTGACTGGAGGAATCATTATTATGGATTACAGACAAAAGCAATTTAAAGTTAAAATACCTTATAATGGTGAATTATTATTTTTTTAACAAATACACAGCTTCTTGCTAAATTAAATCTGTTCCGATGAAGAAACAAACTCATCTACATCTTGGATGACCTGAGGGTAAGCAAATTTTCATTTTTGGGTGAACTGTTCCTTGAAGGGGAAGTCAAAACCCAACAGATGACATCAAGAGATTAATACTTAATACATCAAAGATTAATAATTTTTCATGTAAATAATGTCATATGTTCTTTCCCACAAAAATAAAATGCAGGTCTACTATTGTGGATTAGATGATTGTTCCTTTCCAGTGAATATAAATCTCAACCTCTCCAGTGACGCTGTAAATATAATTGCAGATCCATATAATGGGTGAGTGTCATAAACATGATTAAAAATTTTTGGATAAGCATAGTATCTGCTTTTATATAAAGTTATAAACCATTGTGTAAACCATCAGCATTATAGTATTTTTATCATATTGTTACAACTATGAAACTGTAATATTTATTATTAGGCTAATTATTTATTTATTGCTCCATTAGAGACATTAAATATTTTAGTTTCAATAATTTGTTAGTTAAAGTGTAATTTAATACAATTGTGTTTATCAGATGGCTTTTCTTGTTGCTGAGCAGTGGAATATATCGCAGTCCTCTTCCAGATGTCTCTGGCCAACAACATGAGATAATTCATGTCATAAAAACACCTTCTGTCTCCAACTTAGTGGTCAGTTTCCCCAACAAGAGACTTGTTTATCATGACAGAAGCGATCAAATGCTCAATGCCACAACTGTGGATGGATTATTTCCAGTTACACTCTACACAGACATTAACTTTGAAGCAAACAGCATTGTTTATGAGGATGATTTCTTCATGCTCACCAATGGTTATGCGTTGTATAAACAAGTTGGCCAGAATCAAGTGGCCAGCTTTAATGAATTCGCTATGGACTGTGACGTGATCCATAGTCAAAATGACGGCTTTGGTAATCTATGCTACTTTAGTGCATCTGTGCAACCTTATCCTGTGCCAAGAAGGCCAAGACAACTTCAAGTACTGTTTGGATCAGATAAAGCCAACGTTTATTGGGATGAACCTGAAAATATGATTGGAGCAAGTGAGTGATATCCAATTAATAACACTTTTGGATTGTTTTATTAGTAGGAGACTTTTTTTTTTTTTCAGAATTGTTGTCACTTGTTTATTGAAGCCAGGTTTGTTCTTTTGCTAACCTTTAAAACTGCAAATGTTGCCTATTAAATAAATTTAGTGTTGTTCCATGAAGGTCCATCTGCCTGGCAAAACTGGACTTATGCTATAAACTGCTCGATGAATGGGTTGGTGGTGATGAAGTTTAGTGGACTAACTGGCACACATGCAACAGTCCCAGATCTGGAGAGTTCACAGCAGTACAGCGTCACTCTCAGGGCTTGTTCCCCTGGTGGATGCTCCAAATCAGTCTCATTTGAAGGAACAACTCTTCGATCTGGTGATTATACTGATGCAATGCATCATTTACCTTAATTTTTACAAACTGGTCACTATTAAAAAGTCATCTTTTTCTCAGCCACTGAGCCCCCATATATTGCTGCTGCCAGTGAGGATGACATATGGAAGCAAGATTTGGATAGCATTGAACTTGTAGAACAAATGATGTCTTATATTGGAGATGTAAAAGGTAAGAATCCAGAGAAATCATATACAGAAAATAAAAGTGACTCTAAAAGGTATTTACACTAAGTCAAACTTGATTTATTCAGTACAAAAATATCAGACCATGTGGCATCAGCAAACAAATTGTGCTATTAGTGCAGCTCAGGTCTAACTTCACTTCCTGAGGATTTTATTTTAGCTGATCCTACACAAGTATCCAAGCAGAATAACATGTATAGTTCATTATAAAGTGACGACCAGAACGTTTACACAACTTTTTGCCATCATTTTATTGTTTCATGTTTTGAAACCTAAGTGTTTTGGTTGAAAATGTGTGCTTGAGATAAATACTACAGTTCAAATGTTTTTTTAAGTCTCTTATGCTCACTAAGGCTGCATTTGTTTGATCAAAAATACAGTAAAAACTGTAATTTTGTGAACTATTATTAAAATGTAAAATAACTTCTATTTTCATATGTGTTTTCCATGTATTGTTAATGCATCCATGTTGAATAAAGGTATTAATTTATTAAAATAAATAAATAAATAAATTACTAAGCACTAGTTCAATGATTTCTTTAAAATGCATTGCACTTGCTTTGATATTTTAGTTATATAATACAAAACTAATAATGGTAAAAATAAAGCTATAACATAATTTTGAATATTTGATTGAATATTTTTTACAATGCTTCTCTCTATATAACAAGGTATATAGCGTGTTTTTCTATCTTCATGAACAGATATAGACTGGTATAGTTCCACGATCTACTGGACTAACAGTTCGGGTCACATTAACTGGATTGATCTGGGTGATCAGTCGTTGAGTGTGATGACAATGCCATCAGTCATGAATGCTGAAGCACTGGCCTTTGACTGGCTGGGACAGTATCTATACTGGAGCTGCGACACAAATCAAGTATGTTTTATATTAGATAATGCTTGAATGAATGAAAACTGAACAACATAAAAGAAGCTACTAATATTTTATTGACTTTTTTTGACTATGTGGCACTAGCAACTTATTGTGAGATATCTTGCATCTCTTATTAGATATGCCGAGGGTCTGTGTCTGGTCATGGGGTTGAGATATTTGTCCAAGCAGAGCAGAAGATTCTCAGTTTGGTGATTGATTCATTGAATGCTGCCATCTACTGGACCACTGAAACATCAGTAGAAGGCTGTAGATTGGATGGAGACAGCTACCAACTCCTGGAAAAACTGAGTGTGTTCTCTGGGAGAGAGGTGAGGACATAAATATACACATAAAATATCAAATAGCACTAACATTCAAAGCTTTGGGTATTTTAAAATGTAACTTATTCCTGTGATGTCAAGTGTTTTCAGCATCATTATTCAGTCTTCACATGATCTATCAGAATTGATTCTAACATGCTGATTTGAGGTTTAAGTAACATTTCTTATTGTTTTAAACAGTATAAATATTTCACACACTCTGATTATAGGTTGCTGGTATCACACTGAACATGATTGAAGGAACTCTGTATTGGCTGGTACAGGATGGCTCCCTTATAAATCTTTACAGCGTGAACATCAGTAGTGACAGGTATCTCATGTTGGCTTGTAATAACATTTTCTTACTGAATAAGTGTTTTTTGTGATGATTTGCATAAATTCTATTAACCTGTAAAGGAAGCAGAAATCTAAAGTTGTAGAATTTGCAAGATGGACAACATCTCAAATCACAGATCATCAGGTGGGCTACTACAGCAAAAGACTTGTTTGGTTGGATGAGAACAAACAGCTCAGGATTCAGGAGTTGAAGCAAAACACCAGTGTCCTTATGTCTTCCAACAAAACACTGACAGCTTTTTCTGTTGTACAGCAAATCCTGAAACCTCTTCCAGGTCAGCACTTTTATATTTTATACTGCTCTATGTACTTATTCCAGCAAGTGTTCTAATAAGTCATAATATTTTTGTATGTGTTTTTGTGTTTGATTTTCAGAGGGATTTATAGCTCCTCCTATAGTTATTCCACCTGCAGTTTCTAAAATTGTTCTTGAAGGGAATGACACATTTATCCAGATTCACTGGGAACCCAGCAATATTGACTATGGGACAGTGCTTTATTGTGTGGTGTCTCAGGAACTGTGGAGAAATGTAGAACAGTTTCCAAATGTACTACATCTTTTTTTACGATTATTTTAAACTAGAGAATGTAAATCCACTTTAAGATAAGAAATACAATTTTGACAGTTTTTTGGTAAAAGAAAAACACTGATGATGTATTTCTACAGTTCCCCACCAGATACTGTCATCCTCATAATACATTTTCTAAAACTGTCATGAATATCACAAGATTCAAACCAGGAAACGAATTAAACATTACCATAACCCCTTTTTCGTACTGGGGTAAAGGGGAATCAACACAAACGACTTTGATTACTCCAGGTATGAATCCTGCATTGATCTTTAATTATAAATATAACAAACATGAAAAGTAGCTGATTTAAGAAAACTACAATTTAAATTTTAATGAACATTGCTCTTTGTGAATTTTATTTTATTAATCCAAGATATAGATGAGTTTATTTCTTTATTTCTGTTTGGAACAAATTTGGAGAAATTTAGCATTGCATCACTTTCTCAACAATGGATCCTCTGTAGTGAATGGGTGCCGTCAGAAAAGCTGAAAAAAAAAAACATCACAATAATTTGCATAATAGTTTGATCTCCAGTGAAAAGGTTGTCTTGTCTGAACCAAGAGAGACAAATTTACAGATCAAGCACTGATTCAATGCATCGTCATAAATGATTTGGCCAGAAATTATAGTGTGGAGTTAAAACATCCCAATTAAAATGTTATTTTTATACATACATGCAGCTTTTCACTTCACAAGATGTTAATTGATGGACTGGAGTCGTGTGAATTACTTGTGGATTATTGTGATATTTTTATCAGCTGTTTGGGCTCTCATTCTGACGGCACCCATTCACTGCAGAGCAGTGGTGAGCAAGTGATGCATTGGTGAGCAAGTGATGTAATGCTACATTTCTCCAAATCTGTTCAGATGAAGTCTATGAACTCATCTACATCTTGGATGGTTGCGGGTGAGTACATTTTCAGCATATTTTCTAGCTCAACTACTCTTTTAATTGCTCTCTGGCTGTCACCCATCAGGTTCTTCGTTAGACTCTGACATGACATTGATTATTGTGATTGTATCGGTCGCTGCCTCTATTACACTGATTATTCTCATCCTCGTCGCAGTCAGTAAGTACACAAATAACACAGTTCCCTTTTGTAAAAGTCTGTTTCATCCCCATACTAAAATTAATGAGAGGATTTGAAAGCACAACATTTACTTCCCCCCTATTTGAAGCAGTTTGGCACAGACAACATAAGAAAAAGGATCATGGGACAGTTACACAAACAGGTGCACACTTCCATCCAGATGAAGAGCTGGAGTATATTCGAGGTTTAGTTGGTCTCGGGAATGCTTGCAATGCTATCAGGTACGAATGCTTCATTTCAATGTGATTTTGTTGCATCTATAAACCACAAAAAGTGTTAATGTTTAAATAACTTTCCCATATTTCCTAGTAACGTACCCGCCCAAAGAGAGATCGAGTCACTTCCTGTGTTTCCTAGAGACTGTCTGAAGCTTCAGAGGTTGCTAGGTAGTGGTGCATTTGGAGAAGTTTATGAAGGAGTTACAGTTGGCAGCCAAATTACTGAAGTTGTGCCGGAGAGGATAGTGGCTGTCAAGGTATACATACATAGGCTATAAAGCCTGTATACTAATAATATATTTCTCTGATACTTCGACAGTGACAGTACGACAGTATATGCTGTTCCAACAGTTACAGATCTTGATTATAAAATGTTACACAAACCTATCTCTTCACAGACACTGCGACAAGATGCCAGTGACTATGAGAAAACTGAATTCTTAAAAGAAGCTTATTTGATGAGGTAAAATACATGTTTGCTTTCAGCATCACACTAAAAATATGATTATAATAGGGAACAATGGGGCAAAACAAATGATGATGAGGCCCCCTGGCCTAGAGCAAATGGCAATGCATTTATCTGATAAGTCTTTACTACGACTTTGGTGCTGATTAATCATGCAGTGTTTTGTGTTTGTTGCTATCCAGCCAGTTTAATCATCCTAACATCCTGCGTTTGCTTGGAGTGTGTCTGTTAAACGAGCCACATTACCTCATCCTGGAGCTGATGGAAGGAGGAGACCTTCGTTCTTACTTGAGAGAAGCTCGACCTACAGCTGTGAGGCATTGTTTTAATATATGAGGTGCTTTTCTTACTGACACTTACAAATTCTTATGTTTCATAGAGCCATAAGGAGCTACTGAACCTCACCAGCCTCCTGGATATCAGTTTGGATGTTGCCACAGGATGTGCTTATTTAGAAAGGATGCACTTTGTTCATAGGTAAAGATGTGCTCATAATGCTCACAATGCCAGTGTCATGGCTTTAAAGGAATAGCTCACCCAAAAATGAAAATTCTGCCATCTTTATTTACCCTCAACTAGTTCCACATCTGTATGAATTTCGTTGTTCTGCTGAACACAAAGGAAGATATTTTGAAGAAAGTTTGTAACCAGGCTGTTTTGGTCACCATTGACTTCTATAGTAGGGAAAAAAATACTATGCGAGTCAGTGGTGACCCAAAACACTCGGGTTACAAACTTTCTTCCTTTGGTTCCCAGGGAATGCATGAACACATGAAATGTAAACCTTGAATGCAGTGTAAATCACTTTTTGCCTCTGAAATGCGTAAATGTTAAGGTATCTAAAGGAAACTATATTTAATATGCACAGGGATATTGCTGCAAGGAACTGTCTGGTGTCAGTAAGAAGCTACACAGACCCAGAAAGAGTCGTTAAAATAGGAGATTTTGGATTGGCCCGTGATGTGTATAAGAACGACTACTACAGGAAGAAGGGTGAAGGTCTGCTTCCTGTTCGCTGGATGTCACCAGAAAGTTTAACAGATGGGATTTTCAATAAATATTCTGATGTCTGGTCAGTATCATGAGTTTTCTTGTTGCCGTACAGTCTAACAAATTATTACATATGTGCATATTAGGTTTACTGAAGAATCTTTAAAATCCATGGAACCTTTCCATGAATTACTAGTTATATTGGAAAGGGTTCTGTAGATTATTAAAAAGTTTCTTCACACTAAAAAAGTAATAATTTAAAAAAATTACTGCTCAGTAAAACATTCATGGAGAACCCAAAATAGTTCTTCTTTGGCATCACACCAAAAAAAACCGGAAAACTTTTAGAATTTTTAACATGTTGTATATTCCTACAAATATTATTTTCTTATCATTTGCACATTTCAGGGCATTTGGTGTGCTCTTATGGGAGATTATGACATTAGGAAAGCTGCCATATCCCACATACACCAACCATGAAGTCCTAAGCCATATCAGTACAGGTGCACGAATGCCTTCACCAGCAGGGTGTCCACAGAGATTGTAAGTGATATTAGTAGATGATTTCAACAGATACATGTTATAAATTCATTAAATGTGAAGACAAAGATATAATATTTACTGATATTTACTAATATTTTATGATATTATTACTGCTTTTCAGGTATAATCTGATGATTAGCTGCTGGAGCAAAGAACCAGCTGAGAGGCCAAATTTTCAGTACCTTGAGGAAACCCTGAGTAAACTGAGAGATTATGAGGCAGATAAAAGAGCGAACCAGAACGGAGCAGCTGGTCATGTGAACCAAGCCTACCAAGAAGATGGTATGATCTTAATTTCTTCATATAAAACAGAAAAGCTTTTTGACTTATTACTAGATTTATGTCTTATGGGAACTTTATGTGCTGGTTACTTCAGAAGAGGAGGTCTGCACTGGTGTGGATGGAGATGAAAACCTGGAAATTGGACTGTCTCCTGTTCTCAGCAATGAGGGACTGAATTACTTGATGTATCGTGCTGAGAGCCCGGACAGTGTCCAAACAGACTCTTCGACACCCACCGAAGATCGATAAGACTATAATTCCCAGTGTTAAAATCACTGGCATCCCAAGTGTGCACAAATTGTGAGCTGGAACTCACTTTGTAATCTCTTTCCTTGTAAATACTGTATAAAACGACAACAAAAACAACAATGAAAATAATAATAGTTGTATTTTATGTAAAATGTAGAATGCTGAATAAAAAGTTACATTTGTATTTCTTAAAATAAATACCAGTAGCTGAAATTGTGTTATTGTTTGAACTGGTTAAATTATAAATGAATTAATCAGTGTTGTGTTTTTGTGTAGAGTTGAATTATCAATAAAAAGAGTTATCATTAACATCAACATCATCAACATTTTGTAGCTACAACAGCTAGATTTTATTGATAGGTCAGCAGATGATGAAGCTTATTGCATTGTGATCGTTGACGGACATCTCATGACCCCGCCCCTGCCTGACGTATAGCGCTGTCGTGTCACGTGACCGCCCTGGGTGGGAAGCAGCATGGCGCGCGCGAGTGCGGAGCTCCTCCACAAATTCTACTTTATTTGCACTTAGTTCGTCTTTATATTCAATCCATAAAAGTGGACTTGAACGTATTGAAAGCTGGAATACCGCTCGCAGCATGGACGAAGGGAATAAACTCCAGTTCCCGTCCCTGCCCGCCGCCAAAGAAGAGCAGCTGGTATGTTATGAACATATTAGCGCTGTGCTAACAACTGCTGGATTACAGATTTTCTTCAAAATATCTGTTTCAAAGCAGTACATGTTTGACTAGTGTGTGTAAAAGCATGAATAAATACAGCGGCTTGAGTTGGTATATTTAATATACAGTAAAGCTCTTCAATTAAATCGTTGATCTGAGCAGTTAGCATGTGCGTCCAGTAGCAGTGTAACGTTACTAGAAAAACAACAACTCCGAAGTCAAAGTCACGCATATCTCATTGCAAAAGACGTCAAGCACAGTCAAATAAAAGGAGTATGGGTATTGTTTATTATGATACTGAGGATAATATGTGAGTAATCCGATAAGTCCTATAACCGTTTATATTTGCTTTTCTTTATGCTTTTAGACTTGTTCATCACTAATCTAGTTTACGATGATCATATTGAGTATAGTAAACAAAAATATTTCAATCCGTTTAGTTGACAATATACTCCCCACCCCCAAGATTTTTAACTTAAAGGAATAGTTCATCCAAAAATGAACCTTTGCTGATAATTTACTCCCACTCAGACCATCCAAGATTAGTTTGTTTTCCTAATCAGAACAGATTTTAATAAATTTAGCATTATGTCACTTGCTCACTAATGGATCCTCTGCAGTGAATGGGTGCCGTCAAAAAGAGAGTCCAAACAATCAATAAAAGTATCACGATAATACACACGAAAAGTAAATATTGTTTATAAGCGTCTCTCAAACCAATTATCTGTCTAGTTTTGATCATATCTACATAGATGCTGATAACAAGTACTGTGTTGTCCTGCAGTTTATTATTCAGTAGGTGAGGTAATACTGTTACTGTAAGAATGCTTGTAAAAACTGATCAATTTTTGTAATCTCATTTCTGCAGGACTGGGCATATCCAATGAGAAGAGAGATGCAGGTGAGTGATAATGAAAATAAACTTTGCACATTGTTTATTGTTATGGCTTTTGTACCTTTTTTTTGGCAAACCTTATAATTTAGTCAAAATTTCTCATTCTCAACAAACGATCACTTTTACTAAAACTGCCTGATGTAATTATTTAGGAAATCCTCCCAGGCTTGTTTCTTGGCCCCTATTCAGCTGCTATGAAGAGTAAGGTAGTGTATATTTGATCTGTTCTCTGGCATCATGATGAAAATGATCTATGCCTGAGATTTTCTGTAATAATTTATCATCTCTTTCAGCTCTCAATGCTGGAGAAGCAGGGGATAACTCACATTGTATGTGTCAGACAAGACATTGAGGCCAACTTTATAAAGCCAAACTTTCCCCATACATTTAGGTATTTGATTTCTGTTTTTTTCTTTGTGGCACATTCAGTATATTGCTGCACTATTTCTAACTGCTAATTTATTTTTTATTTTACTTATTTATAGGTACCTTGTTTTAGATATAGCAGATAATCCTGTGGAAAATATTATTAGGTATTTCCCAATGGTAAGCTGACCGTTTTTCTTTTTAGATTTTAGATCATTACTACATTTTTGGTGAGCAATTCTTTTATCTAATTATGATAACCTGTTTTTCTCTTTTATAGACTAAAGAATTTATTGATGGATGTTTAGAGACGGGGGGTAATAAATGTTTCTCCATATTGATCTCTATAAATATAGCACTTTCTCTGTTCTGATCCTGGGTAAAAATAAGTTTAAAAAGAAAATGGATTTTCATTGTAGAAATTAATTTTATTTACTCACTGTATCTCATCCAATTTGTGTAATATCTTGCACATTTTTGTGTTGCAGGAAAGGTACTTGTTCATGGAAATGCAGGGATATCAAGAAGGTATGCTAAAACCATAAAAATCTTTTAATGGTTATAAGAAGTGTTTTCTTTATTTGTAAAATAATATCTCAAATCTCTTGATTTGTTATTTATAATTAAATTGAATATCTTCCCCCCCACCAGTGCTGCCTTAGTTATTGCCTACCTTATGGAAACATTTGGTGTGAAATACAGGTAATATTAGTGGAGAAACAGGTAATGCATGTCCAAAAATATAAATGGATAGTTGACAAATAAAAATTGGACTGTCCTATGGTGTGACATAGCAAAAATTTAGAAGAAGAAAAATGTATCTTCGTAGCTTGAAATGTTTTTTTGTTTGCTGTCACACCATAGGACACATTGATATGTCAACTACCTAAATACATTATATGGTTTGTCTTGAAGTTTGCAGATCATGTCATATATTTACTTTTTTTTTTCTTTTCTTTTTTTTTACAGGGATGCGTTTAGTCATGTACAAGAGAGACGATTTTGCATTAATCCTAATGTAGGCTTTGTTCATCAGCTACAGGTATGATTTTAAAGTAATCTCAGCATTAATAATTCAGCATTAAGTGCTATAGCTGTTTTATATACTGTACATGTATACATAATAAATGGATGTTCTTTCTGTTTTCATCAAGGAATATGAAGCAATATATCTTGCAAAGCTTACCATCAAGATGATGTCCCCCATTCAGTTGGGCAGGTCTTTCTCCATCCAAGCTGGGATGCCAGGTAGTAGAACATTATTTTATGGTCAGACAGTCAGTTTGTGAATATATCATATATATATATATATCAATCATATAATTTCTAATAGTTTAAATGATCAGTATTTTAAGTGTGTTTGCTTATTGAGATTTCCTTTGCCATCATGAATCTTTAAAAACACTAATTAAAAAAAACTCTTAAATATTTAGCAATTTGTCAATTTTTCATAATGTGTTCTAGTGTTGTGATGTCTCAATTCACTTGTAGCATTTAGAACATTTTAGTTTTAAGTGATTGTTTTTATTGATCTTGATGAAATGCAGAATTCCTTTCTCTTACTTTTAGCTTGTACTTTTTTTTTTTTTTTTAATAAATGGTGAATTTTTTTCATTGTGAATCTGCTTTTGTTCTTGGCTCTGATTGATTAATGGTTATGTTAGTAACTCATTTGTTAGTCACTTTGGACAAAAACACTTAGATGAATAGATGTAAATTTAAATGAAATGTTGATAAATTACTTAATTGTATGATAGAACTGAGAGGTGTAATTTTTACTTTAGAAATGTATGCAACTAGGGCCGTAAACTGTGGTCCGTACCTAATATCTGTTTTTCCCTACAGGAAGTCTAAAGCGAACACTAGAAGAGGATGAAGATTACGGGAGTATGCAAGTTACAGCAGCACAAAATGGATAGGCTTTACTAAAAAAAAAGTGCTTAACCACAGTGGACTTTTCTTTTTACATTTTTATTGGGATTAAAAATGTAAATATTTGTACAGGGGCTGGGAGGGAGAGACTGCTCCTCGTGACCCTTGGAGCTGGGGAAGATTTGATATTTTTTTTCTTTTTCCTTTTTGAGCTATATGCACTGAAATTTTTTGCAGTTTTATAGTATTTAAAGCATTTTGCATTTGCAGCGGGACAGTATTGCAATAATGCACTTTTGATACTTGAATTACTGTTATTTTGTTGGATGGATTTGGGTTGGGAGGGGATCAAAGAACGGGACTGTCACTGCCGTAGAAATGAAATGGTAGGGTGAATCAGTCTTGAAAAACTAGGATGAAAATGGGGAAATGAATTCAGACTGAGCTACGGAAAGATGTGTTTGCCATAGAATTAACATCCCACTGCTCAATAAAAGATGGCTACTTTATACCTTGTGTATGTTATCATTCGCCGGTTTAAAGATATGACTGTTTATGACTGGACTGTTGGGTGTGGATAGATTTCAAATGATAATCCAGTTTCACTGAAATACATATATAAACTTGTGATTTAGCACTGATTTTTAATGTAACATTTTCAGTCCATTCACCCACTTGTCATTCATTGGTTTTACATAAACTTTAAAATAGAACAGTTGTAAAAGCACAAATAACATCACTGACAGATGTTTAGTTGTGAATTGACAGATGAGACAAAACATTTGAATGCTGGCTATCAGGAAAAGTACAAAAATAAAGGCATTTAGTGTACAAAGATATGCTTTCATTGCATCAGGGTGTATTTTAAAATAATTTATTTTCCTAAACATAACTAATGATTATCACAAGTGGCTGAGACTGAAGCCATTGAGAAAATACATGATTATAATAAATAAATGTAAACCGTTTCTAAGTACCTGCAAGAGAACGTGAAATAAGTTAAAGCCGTTTCAATACAGCTTTCACAGAAATGAATTGAGTTTTGGTATTTAAAGAGAATAAAGCACAGCATTAACAATTTAAGTAAAAGAGGGAAATATGCCTCAAACTGTTTTGTAAAGAGTATATCTGGAATAAAATGGGTTTGTTTTCCCTCTTGAAAAAAGTATAGAAATCTTTACATTAGAAAACATTCAAGTATGCAAGCCCTGCTATACAACAAAATGTCTTTTAGACAGGCCACAGTGTTTCTTCTTGTGGCTGACAATGTAAACCACACATTCTGTACATGATTTGAAGTTTTTTATGTTTCTATAGCAAGTTATGTGATGCGAAAACATTTTCAATAGAAAACCGAATAACTTTAAAAGCAAGTGCTTGATGTTGGCTGCGGACATTTAATGATGTTTGTGAATATGCACGTTTTTCTGTGTTGTAATGAATTCAAAATGCTCGTTCCAAAATATTTTCTTATTGTGACATAACTTGTCTTTTTTTGCTGGCTAAAAAAGGTACAAGTTCGAGGTAGTCTGATCTCAGAAAATAGAACAGATTAAGAGTTCTAAAGCAAACTTTCTGTGATGTTCAAGATACTTTTGGATTCAGTCAAAGAACCGGCACTGCATGTAAGTCTCATCTGAAGCAGAGTAGCCAAACTTCTTATAAAACTCCACATTTCTTGGCGCACACTCCAGTGTTATTTTGTAGCACTGCAATTTTTTGCTGAGAAGAGTCAATGTTGATACCAACCTAAAACGCACACAAAAAAAAAAAAAAAGTACTACGTTCAAGGTGCTTAGTTTTGATACAGATATGTTAAAAGAAAATAACAGTATTCATGAATATATACTATTTGAAGTGTTTCTAAAAACCAGTCTCACAGTTTTCCAAGCTGTTTCCCTCTGCATACGTCACTCACAACCACTTCTTCCACACGCCCTCTCTGCCGGGACAAAAATCCACCCAAAATATTTTAACACTGCACTACGAAAACACCGAAAATAAGCTTTGCAAAATGCATACTTAAAATTAAAATTACCTTTGCACAAGCATGGATAAATTTGTGCTCTATGATGAGTGTTGCTGTGGCAACAATCTGTCCAAGATTTGTGTCTTCCACCACTATCACATAATAGTCTCCAGATTTCTTCATGTGTTCAAAATTTGCTAAAAAAACAAAAAGTTAGTATCTTATACAGTGAGATGAAAGACTGTAGGGTGTTTTGCTTTAGAGACATGCAGTACCTTTAAACTGTTCTTCTGTAACATCCCCAGCCACTGTGAGCTGTGATAAGACCTTATAGAAGCCTAAAAGGGCATAAAGACCGATGTATGTTCATCATGATTGTTTGAAGAACTGAACATGAGTGGGCAGAGTGTTGAAGGCTAACCAGTACCTCTGTCTAGATCAGCAGTACAGAGAGGACGGAGGACCAGACCTTCTCCGGGCTGAGAGGGAGAAATAGAGGGCGAGAAGGAGACCGTGTTGCTGCTCCAGTCCAGCTCTTGGAGCAGAGAAGGATCAAACAGGGGAGTCTCATCGAGCAACATTCCAGAGACCCTATAATCAATTATATTTTATATGATTTATCATCAATCAGGAATCCCTGGCAATAAACGTGTACTGGCAAAAATTTATTTGGACTTTGATCATTTAAACATTTACAATTCCGAGTCAAACTTCTGTTGACACAGTACGTTATTATAGCTAACTAAAACTTAAACCATACTTTATTTGTTACTTGAAATAAACATTGTAATAAAAAAAAATAATAATAACAAATAACCAATTTTAATTCAGCTAGCTGCCAAGGAACACTTTTTTTCATTTAACTTTTAAAATATTAACCTTTAATTTAAATGAGTAAATTAAAATAATAATTAATAAAACTATATCAGAACAGAACTAATGACAATAATAACAAACCAAAAAAATAATACATTTATTAATAAAAACTATAATAGTATCTCAATGGCACACCTTAAATAGCCTAGATCTGGCTTCTCGGGCCGTGATATTATTACTAACTAAAAATCCAAAAATATGACATAGTACAACATTCAGTTAGCCTATCAAGACTGTTTTCTCTGCATTTTTTTTTAGAAAAGATTATATTTTAAGTAAAGAGCATACACTAATCTCAAAGCAGTTTATGGCAGCCCTTAATAATAAAGGCAAAGGTCACAGTGCAGTGTAGAAAATACACAAAATTAATAGGAATTGATTAGATTCCTTATTTTTGATTTCAGTAAGCTGTTCCCTGTGGACGAAATCAACCTACATTCTCAATCTGTAATTCCCAAAATACCATCCGTATGTTTAATCAAATGTCAACACAGCTCGTAATCAAATTATATTAGATTCATGTTGTAGCCTATAAAAACAACTTCTCATTTACTTACGGAGACATATGGCTATTGACCACTTTCGCTTCTATAAAATGTTTGAATGAATCCGGTAAGTTGAATCCAGTTAGAGAGATCTTCAGTGTTCCAGCATGACACACACACTTCCTCCTGCGTTATTATTTTTTTCCGCCAACAGAACCCGCCCTCCACCCAATCATTGTTTGCTATGTCTGTTCCTGTTATTAATGACTTCTCAATTGTCCAATCACAGACTGGCTCGAAAAATCTCTGCCCAATCAGCACATATATTGGTGAGAAGGGGCGGGGCTTGCCAGCTTGCGCGTATCGCTCCCTACTCCCTCTGTTCGCGTGCGTGGAATATGACGTGGCGCGACGCTTAAACGAGGGCGAGGCGGCGCGCTGACGCTTGTATCCGTCTAAAAGCTGTTTAACAGGATAAATATCAAGTTAACAAACTGGTTCTGCGATCTTAGATGTGTTGAGAATGCAATCATAACACTGTCTGGTTCGTTTGGCAAGACTGCCAAGAAACGTTCCTAAATAGTTACCTCAGTTATTGTTTGCTACCACAGTAACATTATGACCCCTTGTCAAATTGATATGGAATATATGTGGAAACAATGCAATTTTTTTTATTATAAAAAATTTTAATTATATTTTTAGGGACGTTAATAATTGCTTTTACCTAGTTTTAAGTAACTGCTAGTTTTAAATGTATTGAAGGGCTCAACTAAGCCATTCTAACTAGTACAACCATGACCCCTTGGTTTCTAGTCTTGGCGTCTTCTAAGGGCATGCTGTGTAAACTGCAAACTCAGACATACTCGGCAGCAGTTACTGGAATTCATTTCTCTTCCTTCTTGTATTGATTTTCTCAAGTGTCTAAACAAAAAATTAATCGTCTTTTCAAATCTTTTTAAGTAACTTTCAATAGAAATCTGCCGGATATGAGTGTACAGAAAGGACTAACAAGAAATTTGAGACGAAAACCTTCCAATGATCCCAAATCGCATCCAAACCCACACTGTAAGCATTAAAATATTTAAAACAGACCACAAAGCAGAAAAAAAATCTCTCTCTCTCTCGTATATTAATAGATTTCTCATATTTTAAGAATGCCCTCCTGAACATTTAAAAATGTCATTTGCTAACAAATGAGCAAATAAGCCTTATCTTGTCAATATGTAATTAACAAAATTAGCAAACAAGGCTTATTTGTGTGGCTTGTCAATATGGTGCACACGTTTAATGAAATAATGATGGTATAGACAAAGCACTTGTGAAAATAGTGATTCTATAATGTGTCTCCTGTTACTGCTTAAAAATGCTGCAGGCTTCCTTAATAAGCTCAATAACTTGCCTGAAAAGGGAAGCAGAGAGACAGCAGGTATTGAATGAAGCTTGCGGGAAATAGGGAGACTGAGAGCACAAAAATGCCTGCAGAAAGCTGATATACTAGTTCACATGACTAAACCATGGATCATTACATTGAGTGGAAGATACAAATCATGGAAATACAGTCTGTTTGTCTTTAATGACTCTACATGGACAGAAAAATGAGACAACAAATATTGGCCATAACATTTTTTATTTTCATGGATTTATTAAAACAGACCAACATAGGGTTCCTGTCCAGTTTCATGTGTGTAAATAATTAATATGATGCTATATTTGTAATTTCAGTAGTCATAATGAGAATTTTCTGTTGTGTAAAGTGCAATGTTTAAGGACAAATCGCTAGTGAAACTAGAAGCAATCATCAAAAAACCAGCAAGGTTTGTAATACACATTGCTACAATATAAAATATATAATGCTAGGGTGTTGCATACAGGGTCAAGTTAAACGTCTCTGAGATGCTGAATTACCAATACTGTTTGATTTCAAATGAGTATATTTCAAATGAATTAAATTAGAACTAATTATATCCCCAAAGTAGATCTCTTATTCAGTAATTAATGATTAGCTTTTTACCGAATCTTCTTAAATGTGTTGCTAGGGTGTTCTAAGTGGTTGCTTCCCACTCGAGTCAAAAGTGCAAAATGTCTATAAGATTAAAGTACTAAAAAGTGTATGTCTTTAAATATGTTTCCAGAACACTTCCCTATCTGCCGTTGGTCAATCAAACAGATAACCCCACCTCCAAACACACGCTATTGGTTGAGCCAGTGTCACTATTTTGGGCTGAGCTGCTTAAACAAATAGAGCAATGTATAGTGCCATAGACAAAAATCAGTTTTCAAATGCTTTATTCACTTGTCTGCATATTAGATAGTATTTTAACATTCAAAACTGACACACATTGACTGTAAAATAACTTATAGCAAGCCCAGGCTATATTGGATTTCTTTCAAAGCACCATAACAAACACTATACCCTGAGCACCTCAGCTGCAACAGCCGTTACAGAAGCCATCCAGATACTGATACAGATCAATGGAGAAAACATGAACACAAGAGCCATGGAGCCAGAGACTTCCCGCTGATTTAATTACAGACTTTCCATCACTCAAAGAGCCACCGTTCTGAAGCAACATCAGTGCATCTACACTTGAATGATGGTCATGCGATATTACCGGTGCAGACAATGGAATCATTATGGCTGCAGGAGTCTTTTACTGAGAGCCTTAAACTTCTGTATTACCATAAACAAGTCTTTAGGGAGGTGTTGAGACTGTACACAGTAAAAAAGTGCTCATAAAATGAGAGTGAAGCTTGTATGGCCTTAGTCTTACAATTTGACAACACAATCAAATGAAAAATTCATGATGTCCATGGTTGCTCTGCTGTGCATCAGATCGATAGCACAGTAATAGCTGGCATATCTGAGACTTGCTTGGCAATGTTCCCTCGTTTTGATAAACTGTGCCATGTTAATGGTCATACTGAGTTACTGTCCTCTTTCTGCTTGAAGATGATTTCTCTCCAGCATACAGATATACAGTAGCCTACAGATTTGTGCACATGTGTGATACAAGATATTCTTCTCCCAGTTGTCTGATCCTGTTACTTCTTCCAGCTAAACATGCTTCACTTCTGCTCTGTGTGGTCTGGTGGGACTCCAAATTTAGTCAGAGTATTATATAGAAGCAGTAAAATTCTGGTAATTCATGGGGCAGGATGGTTAGAAATGATAAAATTCACTGTAAGAATACACTTTTAAATTATAAATAAAAGCAAATAATGCTGAATAAGGTAATTTATTACTTGCAGCTTCTTTGTTAATACCTGGAATGCAAGTAATGCACATTTATGCATCTTTTTTATTCTAACATACTGTTTTGTTTTTCATTTTAGGCCAAACAAATTGAGGCAGGTAAGTTTTATTGGTATTTATTTGTAGTCCTGTTACCCCCTTCCCAACATGCACTGGGGCATAAATAATTATAGTTGTACTGTTTGACCATTTTAATTTTCACTGTTGGGACGTTTGTTAAAATGATAAGTTATTTGACTGTTGTGTTTCATGTAGCAAGTGGGGTCTGTGTGTGGAATTGAAGATATTTTGAAGAATGTTGATAACCAAACATTTGGTGGTAGCCATTGATTTACATACGAACAAAAATACTATGAAAGTCAATAAGGGCTATACCAGCAACTCATTTTTCTTTTGTGTTTAACCGAAAAAAAAAAATTCTTAAAGGTTTGGAATAACGCGAGGGTAAGTAAATTATGAGGATTTTTTTGGTCAACAATCCTTTTGAGGTCTATTAAATTCTACAACAAGAAGAGAAAATAATATTTTAAGAGAAAAGACTCAATACATAACAGTTCTTCCTTGTTCTTAAATCTGTAAGGCATGAAAGGGGGTTACAACTGAATCATTTGTGCCTCTACATATTGATCCGATCAAACACTTTTAACAGATCGCAAGAGAATTCATCACTCAATTTCTTGGATGCCATTCTGCTGGCCTCACACACTTAAGAGAGAGAGACTGATTACAGTGCAAATGTAAGAAAACAAGATGCACAGTATTCTTCTGAATAATTCATAGCTATACAGTAGCGTGTCTGTGATATTAAATAAATGAGAGTAAAATATTTTAACATTTTAAGAATGACATCACCTAATGACTTCACAGCCATAATGAATTATTGAATTTATTTTGTAATCCTTTTAGCAGGCCGGAAATGCATGATATTACTCTTGATATCTGATACATTCTGGGTGGTCCATGGACCCCCTGACCACTATCTGAAATGGGTGTCAAAAATTGCCTTTGTGCTTGCAAATGTTTGCTGGATGTTCCCAAATTAAAGTAGGGCACATATCAATCAATAAATCAATGAAGTAGAGCTCTCAGTGTCTGTTCAGAGATTTCCCATTTCCTTCCTAACAAGGTTGCCCTCGTAAATAGATGTCCGTTATTATTGACTAATTACATTTAGCTCATTGATTCATTGATGGTCAGTCAAAGTTCAGGGTAAGAGCTAATACATTTTAAAAGATTTTAATGTTGTGGGCTTGTGGCTTATTTGAGGGACAAACACATTTGTGCACTTATTTTGCAAGTAAAACAGCCTATAATAATATAACAGCTATAATAGATATGATAGCCTAATACTGATATAGATTATGCACCCTATACTCATTTAAAATTCTCAATGTCATTTCTTCAGGACAGTATATTCATCGTTGGAAATGATAGGTTAACTGTCCATTGACAAAAGTACCCCTTCCGTCCAGTGAAGGGCAAGTATTCCTCTGAGGAACTGATACTTGAGAGGTTTTAAATAGGAGGGATGTGCTTCCTCCCTTCAGTTCATGCCCAGCTCTCACTGCACGAACTTCAAGCATGGAAAAATTCATCACTCCTCTGTGAGGATATTAGATTTTCCATCCATTTTGAAGGTAGGATACATCTGGATTTCGTTCATATAAAAGATATTGAAAAGGTAGAGTGTTTTGTCTATTAGTTGTTATATTGTATCCATTTGTTACTTGTATGTAGTTGTGATATGCCATTATATACAAAGTATTGAAGTATATCCTTAGATCTGTATGTAATGTATAACGTCTGATACAGTTTTACAAACTTTAGTTTTCATTATTAAATGTAATGTTTAATTAAATATGAAAAAACACTTTAAATGTTATTATTTTAATTTATTTTTGAATTGCATAAATATATACTGCACACACACAAAATATACATCAGAAGTAACTTTGCATAAGGTATATCATGTTTTGTTAATTAATTCATAAATAGAGAAAGTGTCCCAAAACTTTTGATAATGCGTTTTATATTTAGCTAGTTCTATTTTTTATTTAAATTAATAAATGTAAAATATATTTTGAAATTTATTTAAAATAAAAACATACTAGATGTAAATTTAATTTAGTAGATTAAAGTGGAAACTAAATTAAGTTAATTATTATTATAATTAAATAATAACTCCATGTGTTTCTATCTGTGTGTGTGTGTGTGTGCTTTTTTGTAACACTTTCTTTCTCATTTTTCATATAAAATAATTTGTTCCTTTTAATTTAATTTAAACATATGAATAGAATAATGTTCATTTCTAGAAGAATCACCATAAAATGTTATTTTGTAGTGTAGTCAGTTATAAATACTGCATAAATATATGCTGTATTCATTTTTTTTTTTTGTTATATTGTATGCCTTGTACTAGTAGGATTAATACTATTAGTATTCTTTATGTTTTTCTTTGCCAATCCTGATTTATTTTTAAATTCTGTGCAGCACTTTTCGAAAGGGGCCTGCAGAAATGTCAGAGAGGAAGCCCAAAAACTCAGATACGCGTCCCAAGAACCTGCGGAGCTGGAGCGCTGATAGTTACATCCGCAGTATTAAAAAACGCTCCCTTGGGTCACGCCATGAGACGGCGTCCAGAGGGGAAGAGGGGGAAGGAACGGACGACCAGACCGTACGCTCTGCTTCTTGTCCCCGGAGACGTCGAGAGCGAAAGTGCAGCTGCACGATCCCTGGAGAAACGGATCCGGACTCTCCTTGCAGGAAAGCCCTGTCCCGCCGGTCTCTAAGGCAGAAGTTTCAAGACGCTGTCGGCCAGTGTCTCCCACTTCGCAATCACCACCACCATCACCACCAGTCCGGTTCCTCACGTCCATTCTCCGTACTTCTTTGGTCCAAACGGAAGATTCATGTGTCCGAGCTCATGGAGGACAAGTGTCCGTTTTCTCCTAAATCTGAACTGGCTCAGTGCTGGCATCTGATCAAGAAACACGGCACTCACACCAAACCTTCTTTAAGCATTGAAACCGAATCTAAAGGTCCCTTGTTATCCTCTTCTCCTCCAAAGCTCGTTTCATGGGAAGAGATCAGCTCTACTGGGGCTTCTAGTCTGGATGACTGGGATCCATCTTTTGCACATGGAGATGCTGAGTGCTGCGCCCACACTGACTACATCCTAGTTCCTGATCTGCTTCAGATCAACAATAGCCCTTGTTATTGGGGTGTCCTGGATCGTTTCGAAGCTGAGCAGCTTTTGGAAGGGCAACCAGAGGGGACCTTTCTGCTCCGAGACTCTGCCCAGGATGAATACCTCTTCTCGGTTAGCTTCAGGCGCTATAGCCGCTCCCTCCACGCTCGAATAGAGCAAAACGGGAAGCGCTTTAGCTTTGATGGCCGTGACCCTTGTATGTACAGAGATTCCAGTGTCACGGGCCTGTTGAAGCACTACAGTGACCCGTCCACATGCCTATTTTTTGAGCCTCTTCTCTCTCGCCCACTACCTAGGAACTTTCCTTTCTCTCTGCAGCACATGTGCAGAGCAGTCATCTGTAGCCGTACAACCTATCAGGGCATTGACGCCTTGCCTTTACCCTACAGTTTGAGACATTTCCTTAGGCAATACCACTATAGATGCAATGGAGCGTGTGCTGTTTGAAAACTGTGACAGAAATGAGACAAAACTACATGTTTGATTTGACAGATTGAAAGGCACAATAAATATATTCAACATAATATGGTGGAGGTAATTATCATGCAGCACAAAAACAATTTATGTTTCTAATGCAATTTTGTGAAAACCAAAGATATGCAGGACCTCAGTTGACATTTCTATATTATTAAGGGGTTTTTTGGCAGATTTTCTGCTAGGTCATGTAAATTTGATTTGTGTTTTTATTGTTTTGTATTTCTCCTTTGTTTATATCCTTAATTTACTTTTGTATGCATTATAAAGTTTTGTGCCCTCTATCTTCATGGTAAAACAGTAATTAAATTGAATTGTTTTATATTAATGGACGCTTTTCACATTTCCGGCGTTCTCAAGCGGAAGTCGTCATAATTGATTAAATTATTATTATAATTATATCTATATCTATATCTATCTATCTATATATATATATATATATATATTATTATTATTATTATTATTTAAATATGATAAACTACTACTGGATTTGCCATGTTAATACCTGTGCAAAACGTCATGACGAATGTTTTTTCATCTAATGGCACTTTTTCCTATTGTAGTACTGACCACTAGATGGCAGACTTGTAAAACTGACTAGACACTTTCTGACTACTAGATTATCTGTCTTGTATTTTAGAACTAAACAGTGCCTAAACCGTTTCTGTTTGTGTTGCAAAACCCTGTCAGTATATTATTTGATAGATCTGTCCAGTATAAACAAGCAGAATGAAAGCAATTCAACCAAACCAACAATTGTAGTTACACATTTTCAATAAAAAACAAGCAATAGAGTGAACAAGTTAAATTGAGACTGGTTTGTTTCACTGTGCTGTGGTTTGTACAAAATCTCCTCTCAGATTATGTTTTATCACAGGCTTGACAATATGTGAAGTTAACCACTATATACGAACCGCTAATGAATTTCAATGTTATACATTATTTGAAGTAAATAGACAAAACAATGAATTGAATGGCATATATATTAAAAAGATGAAAAGAGGTTCTCACCTTTAACAAAATGGGGAATGATTCTCTTTTACAACTTTGCTTTAGTCAAAGATATTATGATTTAGCTAGCTCATTGTCTTTAGTACATTTACTATATGTGCTCACTGATTCTCAATTGACTGAGACAGGAACCATAATTATTGATCTGCAGAACACACTGATGTTAAATATTAATGTTACCGAGATGATCAAATCTCCTTTAAGAATTTAAAGTGGGCAATCTTTATATTGAGCTCATACATATCTTATAGCCTTGTGAGATATTGTCAGTGCTGTAATTTAGACAAATGTTGCATTCATACTGAGAAATTTTATACTATTGACTCCTGTTCCCCCTAATTGTCACAGAAATCTTTTTGCTTCAGATTTTCATTAAGGCATAATTTATTTATTTTTTTGCTTAAGGGGGCTATTTGGCTGTCACAGTTTAGATGATTTAAGATGTTACTATCCTTTTGGGGACGTTTGGTCTCTGCAGTGTAGTCAAATCTGAGCACACATTTACAAACATAAGGACAGAAAGTAAATGATGCAGAAATGGCATGCCCCAACGTGGCCATTAATTTTCTAATCATAATATTAGGTGTTGCATTTCAGTCTACAAGCAGATGCAAGAGCTGCTTCCTGAATTATATATCAGATTGTACAGCAAACAGACAATGAGGGTAATTTGTCTATTCTCTTGCAGAGGACTAAACGTACAGGCTGCATCACATTATCAGACAGTTTTGCTGCAGGCAGTTCCATTTGTTTGTTGTTCGTTAAGAACGACAACATTATTTTGTACACGCGCCTCGGACATTTTAAAATAATAGTAACCATTAAAACGACTGACTAATTCATTTATAACAGTAAATTATTATTTTTAGTTTATCTTTTTAATGTAGAATGAACGTCTCTGTTACGTGAAGATACGTCAGACGTAGGGTGGGACTAATACTTGACTCAGCCAATGGCGTTTGAGAAAAGCTATACGGTCCGTCCCACTTTTAACGTCACTGTTGTCAGCGCGGGAGATGTGAGCGTGTGGCGCTGAGTATTGAGAATTACCGCCAAACTAAAGCTGTAAGTACTACTTGATAAATACACGTATACAGCATATATCGATGAGTTGATCTTCGATTATAACTATTTGATTTATGTCTCACATGCAGTCATGTGAGGTCTTGCGTTTTTATTCCGCTGTTGTTTATGATTTTGCTAGTATCTTAACTGGTATATTAGCTGACATAGCGTCACATATGCGCTCTTTGTGCCTAAAAGATCAAGTTAACGTTATTTGTCTAAACTTGGGATAAAACGAGCTTGCTTTCAGTGAAAGGTCTCTGTTTTTGCATCACAAACCAGTTAAGTCAGACAAAATTAAACGGTTTTGTTAAGAACAGTGTCGTTTATTATCATTTCCTTAATGTATCATTTTGAGAAGGTAACTGTGTCTGAGTGTATATGTGTTACATAAGTTACATGTGTAATATTAAACAAGTAAATTAAGGTTCTGTAATTATACATATTGTATAATACTACAATATATGGTATAACTGATCATTTTAACTACAATCAAACCAAATTTTTTTTAGACACCTCCAACATTTCTCACATTATCACAGTACATTCACTAGATACACTTTAGAAAATAGTAATCAAATATAACAAGAGTTAAACTGTATCAGAACAAACTGATCTTGATAATTTCAGATAGCTTTGATAGAAAAAATTAAATACACAGATAATTTTTGGGTATGATATGTCACATGTTTACTTTGTTTTGCTACCCTCACTTACATAAATGAGCTGAAATGTCCTGCACCCACTAGTAAAAAACTAAATCACACAATTATATCTGAATAATTTTTGGTTTGACTGTATGTTATATGTAGTTTATTAATTGTTTTAACTTGCAGGGTTAGGGTTAGCAGGAGAAATTCCTTTTAATGTAATCAAATTGGAAGGTGCATATTCCTTTATATTAAATATTTAATTCCAAATAGAAAATAGAATTCATGTAACATGTTATATATATATATATATATATATATATATATATAATTTATTTTTTTTACTCATTTTACCAGCAGACCTGTTTTTGGTTGTCCTCCTGAGAGCATCATGCCGTGTGAAAGGAAGCCCATGCGTTACGGTCACTCAGAAGGCCACACTGATGTCTGCTTTGATGATGAGGGAAAGTAAGTAACATATTTTGAGATCACTCATGTACCTTAGACTTAACAACTGTGAAATAATAAGATGGCTGTAGTTGATGTTGCCCTTACTATGTATTGTTTCAAACACCTTATGATGCGTCTTAGGAGTATTGTGACCTGTGGGAGTGACGGTGATGTCCGCATATGGGAAAGTCTAGATGACGACGATCCCAAGTCCATAAATGTTGGCGAGAAGGTCTATTCTGTAGCATTGAAGGTCAGTAAACAGTTGTTATTGATGAATGCTACAGCAAGTTTTTCCTGTTAAACATCTGAAAATGGTCAATTAAATCAGAATGCTGTTAATTTTACTGTTATATAAATGCCAGTGTTAATTTTTCCCTACAGAATGGAAAGTTGGTTACAGCAGTTTCCAACAACACAGTTCAGATTCACACTTTTCCAGAGGGAGATCCAGATGGCATTCTCACTCGATTCACAACCAACGCAAACCACATCACCTTCAACAGCAGCGGGTCAAGAGTTGCTGCAGGCTCGAGGTATGACTTGCTTTCAATCCTTATCCTCATACATTTGTGTGTAAAGCATGTTTCAGGGTGACTATATATCCTCTACGCCTCAGATATATCCTGGCCTGAGTGTTTAAATAGCCTAAAATGTCCAGGGTTTGATTTTGTTTCCCCATTATTTTTATATTCGGTAGTAATGACTGAAAAGCCACAATCCAACATGCGTGATTTTATATGAATTTTTAGTCGCAGTTTATTAGTTGCAATCATGTAATGTTTAACATTATCATTTAAAAGTATTGTTTAATACTCCAAACTCTATGCTTTCGACTGCTGTCAATGCGAAGACGAAGCCACTTCGATTGTTGCATGATTAGTTGTATTTGGCTAAATGGCCGTTTTCTGGATATATGGATTGTTTTTAAGCGGATGCATCATGGATGAAGGCAGCGTGCATGTCACAGCATTGATTGAGCAGTTTTATCTTGCTGACGATGCTTGAATATTGATGCAGGCGGCCCTGGCAGCTGAGCTCCAAGCAGGTTATTTGATTTTTTTTTTTTTTTTTTTTCTTCCTGTAGAGGTCGGAAATGAGTTTTCATTTATTTCCCCACTTCAGATGAGAAAGATCTGCTGCGCCAATATGAGTCTCTGCTGGGCTGAAAATGGTGGAGAATGAAGGTGCTAATTTTGCCATTCTGTTTTCCAGTGACTTTATTGTAAAGATAGTGGAGGTGGTGGACAGCAGTCAGCAGAAGACCCTACGTGGGCATGATGCTCCCGTCCTCAGTGTGGCTCTTGACCCTTCTGATGAGTTCCTTGTGAGTGTCATGGTTGCTTTTAATGGTCAGCTGTTATTTCTGCATGTGGCTGAATAAGAAATGCTAATGAATTAGTTCAGAGTTTCATATTTATTGCACACATTACTTTTACCAATTTCCACTTATCGCATACAATACCATTTGTCTTTAAAAAAAAAGAAAAAAAAAGTTTGTTCTGTTTTTTTAAATGACTAACATCTGATGAGTATTAATCTATTAAAAATTGTGTTTGGGTCATAATTGCTCATTTTATTATGCTGATGTCACTTCCCGACAGGCTTCCTCAAGCTGTGATGGATCAGTTACTGTGTGGTCAGTTGAGTCACAGGTATGAGGCCTCGTCAGTAGTTAATACAATGGAAAAATGGGTACAATGGGGTCCAAAAGTCAGCGAGCACTAGTGAAAACACTTCATTTATTACATTTTTTAAATTACAAGTTATACTTTCAACATAATCTAAATTATGCATTTAAATCAACTGATTTCAAACTTGATTTTTAGTTTCAGAATTTAAAAATTGATTAAAAAATATATATTTAAATTAAATCCAAGAGGGAATAAAAAGGTATACTACATTTCTTTTGGTCTTGGATTATCTTCTAAAATTTTCAATAATAAAAAAAAAAATGAAGTGAGGGAAAATCCCACATTGTCAGTGTGTTGTGAAACTTCATTAACCTCTGTATTTTATATCAAATGTAAAGCTCAATGAACCCTGCTGTGTTTTTTAGACTCAAGTAGCTCAATGGAAAATTCTCCAGAAGTCGAGTGATGTGAGCAATGCCAAGTCTCTCTGTAGGCTTGCATGGCAGCCTCGTTCAGGAAAGGTATTGACAATTTCACATTTGTATAAGGTCCCTTCAGGCTTTAAAATTCACAATTACATTTTAAGTTTTCTCTCTTTTGGTTGCTTTCTATATAACTGTTTTATGAGCACATCAATCAGTCTCTGTCTTTGTTCACCAGTTTCTTACAACAGTCATGACATTTAAGATTAAGATATTTATTTGATGTTTGTGCTTGTAGCTGCTTGCCGTACCGGTGGACTTGACTGTTCAGCTGTATGACAGAAACACATGGGCACATGTCAGCACGCTTTCTGATGACCTCATCACACAGGTCAGTAGAAAACAACAGTGGAACAGTTAAGAGCTATATAATTAGAAAAAGGTCATTTGTAGACTCTGGAAACCTTTATTAACATTACAACTGTGTATTAACCTTTTGCCTCCTGTATCAGGTGAGATAAAGTGCTGAGTGGTACATGTTATTATATTGCAGTGCGTGATGTTATGAGTAATTCTTTCCAATTCTTTTTCTTCCCAGGTTGTTAATGTAGTGGTCTGGTCACCGTGTGGGAAGTTTTTGGCTGCAGCAACAGTTGGAGGAAACCTGTTAATTTGGGATGTAGAGGCCAAATTGTGTATCGAAAGGTTAGTCACATTTATCCTAATTTTATTGATTTTTGGTATTTGTTGATATTTAAATGTGCAAATATTGTGGTGTCTTTATTACTTTATATATCTAATTGAACTGCACACAAAATTGTGTGTATTTAAGGTTGTTTGTAGAAAGAAGGTCTTGCTACTAGTCATTTCAGTCTATTCAGCATGTGCAGTGATAATGTTGTTGATCTTGTACCTTTACAGACAGAAACATGAGAAAGGGTACACTGTGTGTGGGATGGCGTGGCATCCCTCTGGGGGCCAGATCGCTTACACTGACACCGAGGGCTGCCTCGGGCTCCTGGAAGGCGTGTCGTCCTCGTCGCCATCCTCTTCCTCTACTGTCCAAAGCACCAAGGTCAGTCGTCCCTTCAGGCTCTCAACTTTTTCTTCCTGATCATACTGTGACAGAAATAGCATCACCAATGTAAAGTCATGATGGATGTATATGTATGTTTAGGTGACCTTCATGTGCCTATATCTGCTGCTTGATTATTTTTAAAAATAATAACATCATTCATTCTTTCTCTATTGCTAATATTACTGTTAAATATGAAAACACTAAATACTAGGGCTGTGCGATATGGCCAAAAAAATAAAATGTATTGGGTTTTTTTTTGTGTGCATGTTGTTTTTTTTCTCCTCCAGTTTGACCGATTCTCAATTTGTGCACTTTTCTAGTCAACTTGAAAATGTAACTACAACATAATTCAATTAATTATTTTTTTTATTAACACTCTAGCTACAGAAAATTCTTTTCCAAGTGCACCACACATGATGTTGTCAACATGATGTAAATAATTTAAACAAATCACTTAAATATCAGCAGAAAAGATGCTTGTACTACAACTACATCTTGTATGTATTATATTCAGGCTGTCTCACGCACTCACTTTGTGTTTTTTTCTCTCTCTGATGATGTTTAGGCCACTGCAGCTGAAGAAAAGAATGACTATGATGACCTGTTTGATGAGGATGATGACCGGATGCTAGACGAGGGCATGAGTGACTCGCGGTCTCCGGTGAAGAAACCCGTCATGGAGGATGATGACGATGACGATGACCTCATGCCTGCCACAGGCAGACCACGGAAAAGAGGGTCCTTCCTGGATGACGATGACAATTCTCAAGGTGTGAGCATCTCCGTAAAGCAAGCTGTACAAGCAGTTTCTTCAAGTTGAGGATATTATTAGTAGTGAAAAAGTGATTAAAGCACTTTAATTAATGGTGAGATGTTTGCGTCTCTCAAGATCCAGGCTCTGTAAAACTGGATGGAGTCCCAGAAGAGGATGGCAGCAGTGCTATTCATCCTGCTGTGGGTCCTTCAGTGTCCCGCCCCATATACGATGGTCCCATGCCCACTCAACCGCAAAGGGCTTTCCAATCGGGATCCACCCCAGTGCACCTCATGCATCGCTTTATGGTGAGAAAAAAAATTGCTGTTGTCAATTCAGTACCTATTTGGAAGTCTAGATGTTTAGATGTTATAGATGAGTTTATGAGAAGGTCTTGTAAAGTTCCTTATGTTCGTTCTCAGATGTGGAACTCTGTGGGTATCATCCGTGGCTATAACGATGATCAGGACAATGCCATTGATGTGGAGTTTCACGATACTGCCATCCATCATGCCATGCACCTCACAAACACCCTGGGCCACACCATGGCTGATCTATCCCAGGAGGCCGTGCTGCTGGCCTGTGAGGGAACTGATGAGCTTGCCAGGTACAAGATCTTCGTTTTAATAACTGACTCAATTCTTTCATTTCTTTAGTGCTTTCATAGTAGTGAGATTACCGCCAGCAGCAGCTGATGTGAACCCTGCTCTGTAGTTTCCCCTTTGTTTTCAACCTGCACTTGTTTACAAAGCAAATTTGCACTTTGCCTCCTTTTTTGTTTGCAGAACTGCTAATCCAGTAGAAATCAAGTATGAAATTACCTGCCTGTGAATTAAATGAATAAATTACAGTAGGCGTCATAGAAGTGGTATTTCGGGGATTTCGAGGATTTTTGGACAATTTGTAAATATTACAAATATTAAGTATGGTATAAGTTTTTGTTTCTAGGAATTGGTTTTCTTTAGAAATGTAACAATGATAGAAGTGTTACATAGTCATACCCTGAAACTTAAATTTGTTTTTATGTAATTTTCCAATGAGCTAATTCCTTAAACATAATCACAAAGATATGTACATGTAGAAAGAATATGAAAATGACATATCAGAGCTCTTTAATCGACAGTCAGAGCTGAATAGGAAAATGTTCACTTATCTACATCTTTACTTTCTCTTTGTAAATGTCTCTCTTTCACTATTTCTCTCTCTCAACAGTAAGATTCAATGTTTGCATTTCTCATGCTGGGACACTCACAAGGACTGGATAGTGGATCTTCCTAAAGGAGAGGATGTCCGTGCGTTGTGTTTGGGTCAGAGCTGGGCGTCAGTGGCCACCAGTGCTCTGATGGTCAGGTTGTTCTCTATTGGTGGAGTGCAGAGGGAGATCTTTAGTCTGCCTGGAGCTGTTGTCTGCATGGCAGGACACGGAGAGCAGCTTCTCATCGTGTATCACAGAGGTACTGAAGCGTGAACCTCTACTTTTAGTATAAGCACTGGTTTCAACGCAATGTGACCTTCTGAACATCCAGAAGCCTTAAATATATATATTAAGTTTTCATCTGCAAACACGTTTGAACAATGACTCTCTGAATTAATATTTTTTGCTAGTAAAATGAGCAAGCAATATCAGAAGACTCTTCCCAGTGCTTGTGTTTTATGTTTGGTTGAGCTTGTTTGTTATGCGTGTCATCAGGTACTGGGTTTGATGGAGATCAGGCCCTTGGCGTACAGCTGCTCCAGCTCGGGAGCAAGAGAAGACAGCTCATACATGGAGAACCATTGCCTCTCTCACGAAAGTCGTACCTGGTGTGGATGGGCTTCACTGCAGAGGGTGAGTCACAGTATTCTCTTCCTGTTGTTTGATAGTTAAGGAAATGAAAAAATGAACAAAACAGCCTGCAGAATTTTTTTGTAATATTAACTTTGATTTCCTGATAGATATATCATGCTTTGTACACTGCTGTTAAAAGTTTTTTATTTTTGTTTTATTTATTATTATTCATAAATTCATAAATTCCAGAAAAACTATTTATAATTTTACAAAAGATTTCTATTTTAAATGAATGCTGTTATTCCTTTTATTCAGAGAATCCTAAAAATATTTTTATATAATATTATATTTTTCTCCAAAAATGTTGCAAAAATGCAGTACAGCTGTTTTCAGCAGTAATAAATGTTTCTTGAAAACCAAATAAGCATATAACAATATTTTTTTAAGAATCGTGTCACTGAAGACTGGAGTGATGAGTTACATTACCAAAAATATTAAAATAGGAAACAGTTACTTTAAATTG
>JAUMHE010000069.1:4914266-4960513 GCA_032359235.1 Enteromius mattozi | reverse complement strand
TATTATTATTATTTTTTTTTTTTTTTTTTTACATGAAATAAATGTTGCTGACCCTACATTTTGAACTGTTATTTATGCATACAAATGGCCTCACAGCTAATAGACACTTTTATTTCTTCTTTTCTAGTTTGTCAGTAAATGACAGCTGAAGGCTTGTAATAATTTTATTGTTTTTCAGGAACCCCATGCTGTATTGACTCAGAGGGTGTTGTGCGTATGCTGAACCGGACTCTGGGGAACACGTGGACTCCTGTCTGTAACACCAGAGACAGCTGCAAGAGCAAATCAGACCATTACTGGGTTGTTGGGGTTCATGAGAACCCGCAGCAGCTCAGGTGCGTCTTTCTCCTTGCATTCATTTTTCTTGATTCACAAATGTCAAATCAGTCCAAATCTAAATTTCCAAGCACCCACTGAAACTGAGGATCTCTTCCTCTCTCTCAGGTGTATCCCATGTAAAGGCTCACGTTTCCCACCCACCCTACCTCGCCCTGCTGTAGCCGTCCTGCCCTTTAACCTGCCTTATTGCCAGACCACAACAGAGAAAGGCCAAATGGAGGTATAAGAGAAAATTCTGTATTCTAATCAAGTAATACGTACCTAATTTGAGTACTTCATCAAACTTTTTACTAATTTATTTACTATTATTAGTTGTTATTGGTTTGTCATTACATAGACATGGTCATATTCACTTGTGCTATTTTATTTTCTTTATGTAGTATTGTTCAGTATTATTAATTTGTTGCTGACCTACACTGAAAGTCAGTTGTGTCCATCCCTCTTTTTTTTTGTAACTATGTAGCTAAATAAGACATTAACGCTCCAATTATGTTTTGTAGGAGCAGTACTGGCGGTCCATGCTCTTTCATAACCACTATGGCTTTCTGTCATCCAGTGGTTATGAAATTGACAGCGAGGGTCAGTCTCAGGCTGAGAAAGAGCAGCAGGAACTGCTAATGAAGATGTTCGCTGTAAGTCATTCAAATGGCCAGAACAGGAAGTAAATGCCCAGTTAAATCCAATTGCATAAGCCTGGATTGAATTTAACTGTCTGATTTCTGTAAAACGATTCTGGAATGTCATAAATCAAAACTGTTGCATGTGTGTCATTTTCTGGCATAGCTGGCACATTTGATCAATCAGTTTTTTTTATTTAAACTGTCCTTCTAGTCATCTCGTCATTTTCTATGCTGTTTGTTTTCTGTTTGTGTGGCTGCAGCTGTCGTGTAAACTGGAACGAGAGTTTCGCTGCGTGGAGCTGGCTGAGATGATGACTCACAGCGTTGTGACGCTCGCCATCCGTTACGCATCTCGTTCCAGACGCATGGCACTGGCACAGAGACTCAGTGAACTCGCCCTGGAAAAGGCCAATCAGTTTCAAGAGGAGGAGCTGGAAGAAGAAGAGCCAGCCTATCAGAGGTTAGCATGGAATTCTGGGTAGTATTATTTTGATTAAAGTTCTTTCAGTGCCATTGGAGCTTCTTAAAACTATTATTTCTTTCTACTAGCTTCAGGCCTAGAAAAAACTTTTAAAGTTGTGTGTTTTAAATGTTATACATTTCAATAGTGAATATTTACGCTTTGCTTTAATAAAATACATACATACGTTGTAAGTGCCATGTCTTTTTAAAATGATTTTATAAGTTCTTTTCAGCAATCATAATGAAAATGTATTCTGAATCAAATAAAAATAGTTGAAAATGGTAATGTCAATGTAGAGTTTCATTTTTCATTTCTGCATGTTTAGTCACACCAGTAGAGAATATAGAGGATCTCGTCAGATGAGCAGCAGACAAGCACAAGTAGAGAATGGCTGTGAGGAGGAGGAGGAGGAAGATTATCCACAAGAGGAGCAAATGGATGCAGAAGAATCAACAGAGTACAGGAAGCCAAGTAAATTTGCTAGTTTATCTCAATGCTTGTATCTGAAAAGTATGATATGTTCAAATATATTAAACTAAATGCTCTTTGCACATCAGTTCTATTTTGTTTTATCTTCAAAATGAAGGCTTTCTTTGTAGACACTCCTGATTGCGCAATTTTTCAGCATTTCCAGCACAAGTCTACATTTTTGCAGTAGACATAGTTATAAGACTAAGAAATGCACTTTTTTATTGAAGTGAATTTGATTTATACATTTTTGATTTGGTTTTTGATATCAACGTATTTTGACTATCCAGGTTTGAATCCATTCAAAAAAGGGGGAAAATCACCGGAAAGGCCTTCTCCTAAACCAAGTGAGTAGAATATAAAAATAGAGTATAAAGAAATTGAATATAAAACATTGAAAAGTAAAGGGGAAACAAAAGGCAGTTAAGTTCATTTTTAATTATCAAATCACAGCTTTATTTCTTTAACTTCTCATTCCAATTAATAGAATTTTTCAAATGTCTTTTTGAGTTGAACAAAAAGGGGCGCCATTATATATGATTGTCTGCTGATAATTAAAATTGTGCCTGTGTATCACAGCTAGCAGAGAAGCACGTGTGAACCCTTTTAAGGTTAGAATTGCCCAATTTTTTAATTACATTAAACTCTTTCTGCTTTTCACAAATATTGGTAAGCATTTTTACATTTACAGTGTATAAAAGATATATATATTTAAATATGCAGGTGTCCGGTGCAGGAAAGTCATCAAGTTCACCAGCTGGTCAGCCCAGAACTACTAATGTTTTGGACAGCATGACAATGTCCAACAGAAAACCCACACCTCTTGGCGGTACATCAAAACAGAGCAAAGCCCCAGTTCTGAAGCCCCTGGCACCCAAACCCAAGTCCAAGGTACAGTGTGTTGCTCAAATACAAATGTTCTCCAGCCCTGCAGTGTCACACACCCTGTCTGACCCCATAAAACTCACTCTCAGCTCTATCTGCCAGGGATGACCTGGTTATAGGATCCTTTCCTCCAGAATGTTTAGTTCTGATGTTAAAGCATTTGTTCAAGTAAAATGTCAGAGGTGTTTGTATTGGAAGGTAAGCTCTTCAGATGTTTTCAGTTGGTGGTAATTTGCTAAGCCCTGTTTTTCAGACCCAGGCCACTCTCCTGCAAATGAGTGCCTCTAAAAGAAGCAGTAAGAAAGTAGAGGACAGTCAAACGGAAGCAGAGAAAGTAAAACCGGCCCCTATAGCTACACCCCCAGCATCAGTGGAGAATATTGAAAACAGAAAGTAAGAGAACACAATCTTTTATCGTAATGATAGTTAAGCTCTAGTTAGTGCTAGTCAAACATTTTTACATGAAGTGAAATACAGGCATACTCCATAACTCGTGTTATTTGAAGAAAAGAAGTTAGCCATGATACAGTGTTCCAAAATTAGTCAGTCACATTGATGCTAATAATGTAAGCTATTTTTGTAATTGATAAGTGTCAGTAGTTATGTACATTTTCTTGTTTTTAATACAGTGTATATATTTCTTTCACTGTACCAGCAAAATAATTTAGTATGCTCACGGAGTTATTTTTAAGAACCTGTAATAAAATGCTGAAAGGTCAATTAAATTGTAGTCAGTCATTATCTTACATAGTCAATGGCTGATGACTGATTGAGGAACTGACATTCTTTTTATTGTTTTGTTTATAATTGTCAGTAACTACATTTTACTTCCTTTAGGCCGAAAACTGGCTTTCAGCTATGGCTTGAGGAGAATAGGAAGAGTATTCTCGCGGACAATCCTGACTTTGAGGAAATGGATGTTATCAAGGAAGGTATGGGGCGTTTCCGCACTCTTTCAGCAGAGGAAAGACTGGTAAGTAATTTCATTCTTATTGGAGCATGTGCCATATTTGATCCACATCGTTTACGAATTGCTCAAGTGAAGTCTTCAAACTATTGTTAAATCCAGGAAAGGTTACCTAGAAATTTCCCTGTTTCTGTTTTCTTTCACATGTATTGGTTATGTAACAGATTTCATTCATGCACTCGTTTCCCCCCCTCAGTTCAATTTCCTCTATTTTGTAATATGCTCCTAAAGCTCTAAGCCAATTTATCCATGACAACACCGTTCATTAGCCAAGTATCCTCCTGTTTTCTGATCTCCACTTACCTGTGTATGTGTGTGGGCTTTCCAAACACTCATGCTCTCCTGTATGAACAATCTGTTCGTGACCCCGCACCCACAGGGCCACTTAGTGCAGGGCAGAATGACTCTTTACACACTCTAGCCTAGAGGGGGAATGGTTGGGACGCCTGTTGCTCTGGAAACCCGGGCTGGGGGTGTGTGCTGCACTCATTGATCTTATGTTAATGACATGGGGGTGGCATCAGTTGCTGAAAGAGTGCGTTACAATGATGAATGGTGTGCAGTGTGAGGGGGGGGGACGTGCAGAAAGGTCCCCGGTGCTCATATGTGAAATGGGTCCAGTGACTCATCATCGTCGTCTGTAAATGTTGGCTGCTTTTGTTTACTTGAACCGTGAACAAATGCAACAGTTTTAATTAGAATAACAGGCTAATTTGAATTATACCTTTTAATGTTTGTGTAATTTTGCACAAATGTAAATCCATCTCATCTTTCATTCAGAACTGGACGGAGAGAGCAAAGGCTGAGTCTGAACCCAAGAAACGAAAGCGTGAAGATGAAGAAGGACAAGTAAATGAACAAATGGAGTCAGATGAGGGCAGCGCCAAAAAGAAAAAGCCACTGGATACTTCGGCTAAACTCTCTGCATTTGCATTTAACAAAGAGTAGTACTTGGTGTGAGTTTAATGCTTATGTAATTTTACATGTTATTTTAACATTGATTGGGGAAAAAACTTTTAAAAGCTGCTCATTTGTGATCCACTCCATTTTCCCATAAATTTTCTCAAGTTTGAGCTCTTTTGAAAGCACTGCGTCTCTTCATTAGCTCTTCATTCTTTGTTAAGCATTTGCAATATGGCAGGATATGGCCCTTATTCAAATCTAGTGATATTCTGAATGCTTTGTACATATATTTTTTGTGAAGTTTTGTACTGTATGTAAAGCTAATAATCACAATAAAAGATCAAATATTGAATTTTGAATCTTGAGTGCTATTTTCTTTATTTTAAAGGGTATTTTGTTTAATTGGCAAGTTGAAAGTACACGATGTTGCTTGCTCACCAGTGATGTAATGAAGAGTAGCCTTCAAAAGTGAAGTGAATGGTTTTCTGATGTTCATCCAAGGTCACTGAACTTTGATTTTGCAACCACACAGACATGAAATGAAACTCATCTGAGCTGACAAGTTAACAGCTGTACAACCTCTAGGTTGCATGCTGCATTTCACTTCAGAAAAACTACTCATAAGAACATCATCACCCAAAGGTCTAGTCAAATCCCTTAGGTGGTTTGATCTGCCCCAAGACATCACTTTAATGTCAATAAGAGATCTCATCCTCTTACTAGATACAGGTGGCCTGACGCAAGCACGTCTCTCGACCAATTGCAATCTGGCTCCGTGACGCGGGTGCGTCCGCCGACCAATAGAAATTCGCACGGATTAGCCAATGTTTATAAAACCCCCGACTGTCCTTGCGAGAGCGCTGAGTTTGACAAGAGTATAATAACCGTTGAACTTCACTCAAGTTCGTCAGTTACATCTTAAACTGTGTTCAAAAAACACACAATAGCACTTAAACCGACTCTGAGGAACCCAAGCTGTCACTTTAAGGCAACCATGGAGCGCTCCAAACCGAAACAAATGAATCAAAATGAAAATGAAGCAGACTCCGCGATCAATGGACACTTTGACGGACGGGCGAAGATGCCCGGATGGAGCGCCGGTGGTGCCGCAGGGACCCCGAGCACCGTGCCGTCCTCCAGCGTGATGGAGAGCTGGCGGGAAGAACGCACTCGCAGTCTGGAAGACAACGAGATGAGCCTGCCGAGCATCGCCGCGGCTTACACCACTATTCTCAGGGGGCTCGGGGAAGATCCGCAGCGGCAGGGGCTCCTCAAAACTCCTTGGAGAGCCGCCACCGCCATGCAGTTCTTCACCAAGGGTTATCAGGAAAAAATCATCGGTGAGTTCGTTGCATAAATGTATGACAACTGAGAAGGCGTGCTTATATATAAGTATTTGTGTATTAAATGGATTTAAAATTATTTTAACGCCATTACTTTTCCCTCTCAAGTTGAGATATTCTCAAATGTCATATAAGTTACTGTCTCTGTAGACTTTCAAAGCGAAATAATGCTATCAATAAAAAACTTTATGGCCTTTTAGAGTTTTATGACACTAAAAGAGGTTTTTGGGTTAAAAAACGAATAGATGTCAAATTGGACCCTGTTGTGAAAGTTTTCATCCAAAAGTGTTCCTTGATGGCTTTCCATCATGCTTGTTTTTTGTTTTGTTTTTGAATGAAAATTCAATTTAAATCACATTGTATGAATTTATAAAAAAGTGACACCTCCTAAAGAGTTTTCTTGTGAGATCTGTTTTGACCAAATACAGGGAATTCTTTAGCCGACAGACCATTCGTCTTTTAGAAATGCATTGTCAAGCATTTGAGGTTAAAAGTATTTCCTCATGTGTCATCAATTTGATTAACTGGCCCAACAGGTACTCTGCCTCAAAGCCAAGGTTTATCTTGCATAATTATTCACTGGTCACTCTCAGGCTGTTGTCTAAGTGGTTGAGTCAGGGTGCTGCCCACCATCACATTACCAACAACATCCCCGCATAGAAAACAGCACATCTGGACTTGGTTTGTGTAGCATTTTTAGGGCCCATGCATACGGAATGTATTAATGTTGCTTTCCTACACCAAAAAGTCCTTGTTAAAGCAGACTGCCCTCAGTGACCTCAAAGCACTTACATATGCATCGCTTGAATATGGTCCATGGTTCACAGATTGTATAACATGCAGTGTCACGGTGAAGCATGCATTTGATAAGAAATTTCTAGAGGAAGGTCTTTGTCTTCATAGGGATTGGCTGAAGTTTGCACCACCCCTACAGTTTCTTAAATTGTTCCGCAGTAGCAAAGTTTTGTGTCTCCCACAGAAATACATTGGAAGTGTTGGAGGCAGAAAACAGTTTGGGGGGGATCAGTGGGTTTGTGCGAGGGTTTTTATGGGTGGTGGTTGACTCATTGGTAAATGCCCCAAGAAAAGGAAGCTGTTGGTATATACTAAGTGCTTGAATGAGGAAGGCCCACCTAGATCTCACTTGGTGCCAAAGTATATTCACCTCTGGGCTATAATTGTGTCTCAGCTAGGGCTGAAATCTAGGTTTAGATATTTTAGTCCTTTTGGCATGAAGTATTCAGAAATTTCAACCAAACAGCAATTATAGACCAACACATTTAAAATGTTTATATTAAGCAGTAAAATACAACAGAAATCTAGTTTAATATAGTTTTGGTTTTAATATAGGTTTAATAATATAGGTTTGTTAATAAAATCAATATACACCAGTACAACAATTAGCGATAATGCTTGCTTACATATATTTTACTAAAACATTCTGATATGTAAAATTGGTTAACATCACACTGGAGGTTAAGAATATCAGTGAATAACCTAAATGTAATCACAAGACAATGAAAGCTTAATTTTAATTTTGGTCTGTAACTCAACTTAAGGCTATCATATATGACATGAAAAGACCTTGAAATGAATGCACAAATCTTGTGGGGCACTTTTATGATGAGTTTGAGTCTTGGCATTGGTTGCGTGGAAATTAATTGTGGAAAAGATCGACAGAAGATTCAAAATGCAAAAGAAACTAGTTTAAAATATTCCGATTTGGTTTTTACACTAACAGAAAATAAATAAATAAATGAGTTTGCATAATGTATGTGTGTGTTCTGTGTATATTTATTGTGTCTATATAAATACACACACGTACAGTATATATTTTGAAAATATTAACATCTGTATTTATATTAACAATTTATATTATAAATAAATATATTTAATATTTAAAACATATTTTTCTGAAATGTATACATGCATATATATGTATACACATAATAAATATAAACATCAGACATACATATGTTAAATAAAAACATTTATTTTGGATGCAATTATTATTTGGATTTTGATTAATCGTAATTAATTGTTTGACAGCACTAAAATAATGTAATATATTACAATTACAACAAGCAAATATTTTATGGGTGATTATGCAAATAAATAGTTTTCGCTACCATTTTTTCCCACCATTTTGCTGTTTGGAGTTTTATAAAGGATGCTTTGAGTCACAGACACTGGTAAAGGAAGGAAGGATTGTGAAATTAGAGAATTATTGTATTATTACAAAGCATTATATCATTATGTTCCTTAAAGTTTATGGTTTTGTTTTGGTCTCATGTCACATAAAACCATTTAAGGTCATAGAGACGAGTGATATTGCTCAATTTACTGCGTTTAAGCAGCTCAGTATGGTCTCTTTTCTATATTACCCATCATTACGTTCTGTCGTGCCCTGCCCCCACCAGCTGGATGGATGCTGTCTCTTATTTAAGCGATGGAGAACAAGCCAAACCCTCAGCAGCAGTAACATTACCCTTAACCAGAGCTCTGCTGGTTGACATCTTCACAATTTCAGTGGGTTTCTATGGTTACTTATTGTATTCCAAGTGTTTATTTGCTTAGTGTGTAAGCAAGTTTGTGTTTAATTGAGTGTGTGTGTGTGACGGTGGCAGCGAGGCTGAAAGATGACTTTGGGGAGATGCTGATTTGATTTCCTGTTCTTTTCTGTCGGTGCCACCGTCATACGTCAGACCTTTCCGTGTGTTGTTGCTGTGCATTTGAAAGCGGCTGTTTGTTTAGGATGAGCCTGATGACAGTTCTCTTCTAACAGCTGCTGCCCTCAGGTTAGATTCAACAGAGACGGTCTGCCGCTCAGATCAGCTGCAGCATTTGCACAACACTGCATGCACATATATTCTGTTTAAATAGGTTTCTGAAAAGCATGCTGGATAGTCACCAAACTGAATGATCAGAATGTGTTTAAATATTAACAAAAGTCTTTCCTAGTTCTGGGAACCATGAGACAATAACTTTTATGAGGGATACTATCAGTTTGTCAGGGGTGTTTGCATAACTATTATTACTATTGCTCTTCATTTTTTAACACCTTTAGTCAAACTTAGTCAAATTTCTAAGTGATCTGATAACTCTGTGTAGTATAGATTTCAATCACTTTTTTTCATCCAAATTTGGATGAAATAAGGAAGTGTTTAAGTTATAATGTGGCAGGGAGTAAATAATTAAGCAAAACAAGTATTGTAAAGTACGTAAAGATATAAACTGGAGGCTTGTGGGTTTAATCAGTGCATTTATTATACTACACTTAGTGCTGTCAAACAATTAATTGCATCTAAAATAAAAGTTCTTGTTTATATAACATATATGAGTATATACTGTTTATATTTATTATGTATATGTAGAAATACACACACATGCATGTATATATTTCAGAAAAAAAGTGTTTATATGTCAAATATATTTATATATAATAAATTATATGAATATAATTATATACATGTAAATACATGTAAATGTTTTCATGCATGTGTGTTTATATAATAAATATACACAGTACATACACATATATTATGTGAACAAAAACCTTTATTTTGGATGCGATTAATCTTATTTAATTGTTTGACAGCACTAATTATGTTTAATAATATTTAAATAATCAGTTTAAAATGATATGGGACTATTTTAATTTCCATTTTCATATTTTGTACAATAAACAATTAATTTATATATATTAGGCTAGTGACATGAGCAAAACAGAAATAAATCATTGTCAGTTATTTCTAGAACAATTAACATCACAGAGACTGTTTTGAGACCTATAACACCTTAGAGTTTTGCATGGACAAACACCGCTCAGGTTTTTAGAATAAAAAAATGAGAAAAGATTTAGTTTTGTGAGATCTGTTGGAGGCACCTGTTGCTGAAGTGATAATAGACATAAAAATGGGTTGCTTTCTGCCCTTTTGATCGCACAGCTACACAAAAGTGGCAACAACGCATATGAGAGCCACATCTCAACAAGCCCCGAAGCCCCGCCATCAGTTTGCCATGTTTCCACGGAAACCTTCCCCGAGATAGGCGGCCAGGAAATTAAAAAGCCCCACAAGAAAAGACAGTGCATTTCCACGAGATAAAACAGGATATGTTTGAACAATGATATGAGCTAAGAGAAATGACACAGGGCTGCAACAGGAAGAGCGTATGGGGTGAAATATAATGATTTCATGATGTCATCAGGTGTCATATCTCTCAGCTGATGGTGACCAGTCTAATCTTCTTGATTTGGTGTTGTACCTGCAGATGTCCTGAATGACGCAATCTTTGATGAAGACCATGATGAGATGGTGATCGTGAAGGATATTGACATGTTTTCCATGTGTGAACACCATTTAGTTCCCATTTTTGGGCGGGTAAGATTAATTGTTTTACTCTCATTCATATTTCACCTTTGCAGTACAGTTTCTATGACCATATTTGAGAGACAAAAATTCTATAGCATTAATGTAGTTTTAAAAAGTAATTAGTCACACAACTACCTTGTTGTATAAGGGTTTAAAAAAAATGTTTTGTATTATGAAATTAATAAAATAAAATAATATTATATTTTTTATTAAACTAACACTTTTTTAAATGTTATATTGTTTTAAATTATTTCCATTTATTTTTAATTTATTTACTATCCAGGTCATACCCCAAAGTCAAAAGTACAATATATATATATATTTATGGAGATTATAGAATGATTAAAATTATTAATATAAAATTACTATTTAGATGAAAGTAAGCCTATAATTTGGACTATACAATTTTCCTATTGTTACATAATTCTGAAATGTAATGCAAAAAAAATCTGCAAAACATCCTATTCTCATTACTATAATGTGGTATATTATTGAAATTATTTTTTAAGTATTGAAAAGTATCAAATAATTAGTTTAAGTCAGTGTATGCTGACTTTAATTAGGATGATTTTAATTGATAAATTACAATATTGTAAGTGAGTAAAAATGTGCTTAAAATGAAATAAAAATTTGTACATTTATTTTTTACATTTATTTATTTATTTTTAGTTTCTTTACATTTAATTAGGATGATCAGGATGATTTTAATTATTGAAATACAGTAATTTAAATGTGCAATAATGTGAAAATGTGCTTAAAATTGAAATAAGATTTTTTTAAAAGTTATTTTTTAATTACATTTTTAAATATTTTTTTTTTTTACATTTTACTTTTTTAATTTGATTGATAGTAAGCCTGTATTTGGGACTATATATTTTTTCCATTGTTACATATTTTTTATGAAATGTAATGCAAAAAAAAAATCAGCAAAACATCCTATTCTAATTACTACAATATGGTATATTATTGAAATGAATATTTTTATAGTATCGCCGCTCAAATAAGTAGTGTTTTAAGTCAACGTATGGTGACTTTAATCAGGATGATTTTAGTTGATGAATTACAATAATTCAAATGTTTGAAAAGCTACATTCTTTCTTTCTTTCTTTCTTTTTTTCTTAAGTAAATATTGTAATTGTCTTGTAATTGTGGGATGAAATATTCTATGTACATTTCTTTTTGAGGTTCGCTCACATAATGGCAGCATGTTGGAATATCAGGTCTGAGATCCACTCAAAAACAATGGCCACTCTTAATCCTCCAGGTTTGACATTTAGTACCTCCCTCCAGCTCATAGCGCTGCAGGTGTCTGCCATTTAAGACAAAAGAGACACCGTCGATCCTGTCACGCCATAAATGGCTGCTGATGATAGACTGAGTCATTGATCAAGCGCACTGAATGTTTTTTTTCTGCCGCTTGCAATTTTGTTTGTCAGATGTTGTTGGAGGGCCATCGTTTCCGCTGCGTCCCCCGCTGATAGCTCCCTGTCGTCATCGGCGCGGCCCCTTATCCCTTCTCATCTATCTACCTCGCCACTTGCCACATCTGCAACAAGATAATGACTCACTCATTTCTTTCAGAGAGGCGTGCGCCCGTTCTCTTTCATTTTTGGCCCTCTTGTTTGCACTTCAGCATCCGTGATTGTCTACACAACACTCTTAGTGTCCATCACGAACACCGAGCCGAACAGGTGCGCTTTCTTTTACACTTGAAACATGTCTTCCCTACAGCCACCGCATGTCCTACCTGTTGGATTAAGTTGCAAAAAGAGCTTTGCTCAGGTGCCCTGTAAGTTGTCGGTAAAGCTCGATTGATGCTTTTGAAGGATGTCGAGTGGAGTTTGGCGACCCTGGAAGAAGGCCAAGAGGGTTCAGTGACGCGCAGGATTATCACATCAGAACAGAGAGCAGAAAAAAACAAATCCTCGCATGTCTGTTGATGCTGCCCTTTCTCTGGGCTGTTTCATCAAATTGTTGCTGACATTTGAGTTGGACGGCAGAGAGGAGGTTAGGTTGGGGGGGCTGTCAGATGTGCAGTCACTTCCGAGCATTTGCACAGATACGGCTCTCTGCATCTTTAACTTCTCACCTAGTGCTTCGATTATTTCAAAAATCATAATTATGGTTATTTTGGGTAATATAGTAATCCTGGTTATTTATTGGAATATTTTTAGGAGTGGGTAATATGGCGAAAAGTATTTTGCAACACTGATGTTTATTGTATTTATGCATTTTTTTCATGTAATTATATTTAACAGTATACCACTCAGCTAATAGCCTACTACAGAATTGAATAATCAAATGCAAAATAACACAGTACACTGATTCTTCTTAAAGCTACCATTCACCTTATTCTTCTACATGGAATAAGCCGTTTTTTTCTTGTTCGTTTTTTCTTTTTTCTTTTAATGAGGCGTGAATGTTCACTATTTTAAATGCTTGAATGCTTGATAACCATTTTATTTCAGTCATGTTTTTGTAATAATTGGAAGCCAAAATCTAAAATGTTCATAACTCTGATGCGATATAGCTTGCTAGTACAGGTGTCCAGTTTGTTAAAAAAATTGTTGTGAAATTGTTGTGCATTTAACTCTCATTTTGTTGTTCTGTCTTTCTGTTGTCAGTTAATGTGTTGTGTTTTTCACAGGTGCATATAGGTTACCTTCCAAACAAGAGGGTTCTTGGATTGAGTAAATTAGCAAGGTAGGCAAAATAAAGCCAGGTTTCTCATATACATATGAAAGTACAAACTATTTCAAAAATCATTTTTTCCACACAGATAGTGGCTGGATAGTTAAATTGCTTCTATGTCATTGTATATGTTAACAAAATACAGTCCTACAGTACATCACATTAACTATGGACATGTTCTGCTAACGTTTGACAACCAGAAAGTGTCCAGATCATTTTTGCCTCTATTTTATAAACATTTTTAAATCATATTTTTCTTCCCAATTAAAACTGTATATGGGGTCAGTACTCCATATACAGTACTTTTTTTTTTTTTTAAGGAAGAAAATAATTTTCATTAAAATACAATAGTAAATACTAAATTATAGTAGTATTTGATTACTGTTTTTGTGATCAAATAAATGTTTTTTTTTTCTTTTGCAGAATCCTTTAAAATATTTTTTTTATTTTATTAGGCTATATAATGAGGTGAATTTATGTTTTATATGATGCAGTATTGAATCCTAATGGATTCCTTTTTTTTGCCACAATATCCGCAGCATTTGCTGGAGTAAAGTGGATTAATGTCTTTCTTCTCCTCAGGGGTGTTGTTTGTCTGTGAAATCAAGATGCACATGACTCTGTCTGTGTGTGTGTGTGTGTGTGTGTGTGGTTGAAGCAGTGAGAATGTGTCTCTAAGAGGATTAGACACAATGTGTGAGTGACAAAGAGAAGCTTGATCCAATCTGACCCCAATACCTGTGGCTTAGCCATTTCACTACGTACCAACCGTAACACTGCACTCCACTAATGAAGACATGACAACAGTAGTCAGTACAGTAGCAGTACCACACACACACACACACACAGGTGCATTTCTGAATTCTAAAATTTGTTACAGTTTCATTTTTATGGCTGTAGTCATTACAAGGGACTGACTCTTCCAGTTATCATAATCATTTATCATATACATTCACATGCAATTGAATAAATATCATTCATTTAAAATGACTTTAAATACAAATGATGTATAATATTATATCCTAAATGTTTATACTAAAATTCTCTTATGCTTAACAAGGCTGCATTTATTTGATTAAGACAATTCATGAGTAATATTGTGAAATATATTTGCAGTCTAAAACAACAATTTTTATATATTTTAAAATGTAAATTTTCTCTGTGATGGAAGCACTGTTTTTTTTTAACTTATTTCTTATTTCCTTAAATATTATAATATTTTTTTGGAAAGTGTGGAACTCTTTTTAGCATTGTGGGATAAGTAGTAAGTTCAACAAAACAGCATTTTTAATAAGAATCTTTTGTATCATTATTAATGTCTTTACTGTTTGATTAAAATGGCTGAATAAAATAATTTCTTTCAAAACATTTTTACTGACCCCAAGCTTCAAAATGCTAGTGTATTTTAAATATGTTACAAATATTGATATCATTTTCTATAAATACACATGGTACTTTTCAGTTAGCAAGTGTCTTAATTGAAAGTGTGTTTATTGTTAGTTTACATTTATTGTTTTTGAATACAATTTTTTACTAAATATACTCCTAGCCCTTCATTACCACCAACGACTAAAATCCCAGAGTAATAAAGTCTTATCAAACCACCGTCACATATCATGAAGGTATATTGTGAATCTAGGTTAATTATTGACTATGTTTTTTGTTTTGCACCAGGATTGTTGAGATATACAGCAGGAGATTGCAAGGTAATGGTCTCTCCCCCCCCCTCAAACAAACAATAGCATGTAATTTATATTCCTTCAAAATCCTTATTGATAACTTCACTTTGAAATGTTCTGAGTTGTTCTGGTCTGCTTGTCTTGTTTCAGTTCAAGAGCGTCTTACTAAACAGATTGCAGTCGCCATCACTGAAGCTTTACAGCCTGCTGGTGTCGGGGTGGTCATTGAAGCAACGTACGTAAAATAAATAAATAAATAAATAAACTTTTTATTGACAATATAATGACAAGAATAACCAAATCTGATCACAAGTGGAATTTTATACTTATTTTATTTCATTTTATTTTACACTGTAATGCTGAGAAAGACCAAATATCCAGACTTATTTATTTTCCTTACTGTTGTCCAGTCTCTGTTTTTATTTTAATTTAATTTAATTTTATTATCTAGTGTAATGCTAAGAAAGAGCAAATATCAAGATTTATTTATTTTCTTTACTGAAAAAGTCACAAGTGATATTACATTGTAAAAATAAAATAAAATATAAAATAAAAAAATAAGTATGAACAATTCTCAAGTTATTTTATTTGTATACAATATAAGTGAGCAATCCTCAAGATCATCTTTTTTTATTTTAGCTTTATTTTATATTGTGATATTTTTTTTCTTTTTGTTTGTTTTATTTTACAATATAATAAATATAAACAATCAAACAAAAGATTTTTTTATTTTCTTTTTGTTTATATATTTTTTTCCAGTTTATTTTTTATTTACATTGTAATAAGTATGAGCAACCTTCCGGTTATTATTTGTTCATTTTTATTTTATAATGTGCTAATTATGAACAATTCTCAAGATTTTATTTTATTTTATATAAAATGTAATGCAAAGAAAGAACAAATATCAGAATTCAATATTCTTTACTATTGTCCAGTCACAAGTAAAATTAAATTAAGTGTAATTTTATTTTATATTATTGTAAGTATGAACAGTCCATTTCTTATTTTTTTATTTTTTATTTTACAATGTATTAAAAATATGCAGTCCATTAATTTCTTCTCTTTGCTGTTCTCCAGTCACATGTGTATGGTTATGCGAGGCGTCCAGAAGATGAACAGCAAGACTGTGACCAGCACCATGCTGGGTGTTTTCCGCGAGGACCCCAAGACACGAGACGAGTTCCTGACCCTGATCCGGAGCTGAGAGGGTCTGTGTTCGCTCTCCACTGCCAAAACACTCTGACCAGCCCTCTTCTCAAACGCCTCCCTGGATCCAAGATGAGGACGAGGCACTGCTGCTCTGTAACATAGTGTCCCACACACATCTCTGGGATGGTCACATCAGTAACACCGTCTTTTCTGTATCACGTGTGTGTGTGTGTGTGTGTGTTTTGTGCAGTTTAGTCAGTAGAGCTGTGGGAGCCTCTATTGACGGGACTGTGACTATTACTGTTACATGGAAGCATTGTGTTTTGAAGGACGTCCTAGATTAGCACAATTTGACCTCACTAAACTGACAGGCACCAAACCCACAGAAATGTATTTACATCTCTTTCCGGTTGGGTCACATTTGCGCTCTATTAAACGCAATTGAGCTGCTTGAGATACGCTACCAAGCAGTTTTATTTTCACGCTTCTGAACAGGGAGGTACGTGTCATTCTGAATATTAAATTTTACTGTTTTAAAAGTACTAACAAGGTACTGAATATAACCACTAAATGATTTCCAATATTCATGCACCTTGATATTTACAAGGTACTTCAAACATGTCCAAGAAGAAACGTAGTGTTACAAAGCACCACTTTTTATAAGTGAATAAATCCAGACCAGTTTTATTGTTGTTTTACTATGTGCTGAAAATGTATTATGGCTGTGCTGTCTTAAAATGTAATATTTAATATAATGTGTCCTGTGCATCAGTCAATAATTGTGCCCTGATCCAATATATCATCATGCTCAAAAGGATAGTTCACCCAGAACTCAGACATGCCCATATTTACCCACCCTCCAAACTGCCTTAACCCTGACATATAAAATATAATAGTCTGGAAACATCTATATATTTTTTAAAGAACCATTTTTTGAAGCTTAGTTTCAGATAAAAATGTTTTTTGATACATCAGGTTTTATGATAATGATATGATATAGTTAATAAGAAGAAGAAAAGCCTGATGATGATTCCTCATTTTAAGATTAAAAAAAAGAAAAAGTGTGGATAATAAAGTAGACCTTTGTTGTTGTTATAGTCCAGTATGTGTTTATCTTGAAATATTACTAACAACATAAAATGTATTCTTACATTTACAGCACTTTCCACAGCAAAAAACACACATGTACCACAACCTGAAGGGGGATGGTGTAAAAAAAATATTATATAAATAATTATATGTATATATATATATATATATATATATATATATATAAGCAATGCAGGTTTAAAACAACATTAGGGTAAATGATAACTACATTTGCATTTTGGGTGAACTGTGCCTTGAAGTGTTAATTTGAGCTCATTATTGATTGTATTTACATGTTTTGTGCAACACTATTACTTTCTGTTTAAAATCAGCTGTTGAGTCTGATGTGTTGGATGTTCTGTGATGAAGTGATAACCAGCTCCAGCCTTCTGAATGTCCTGTCTGTACAGCCATAGATGTTGTTTACTCTCTTTTATTTGTCAAAAAAAGACCAAAGGTGAAAGGTGCAGTCGAGGTCAACTTAGTATCTGATTTTGCACATTGTGGGATTCACTTACAGTATGAAGTATACAGAACATAGCTGTACTGATAAATGTGATCTTTGTAATTAAAATAGGACTAAAAGAGATGGAAACCAACTAAAAGATATTTTAAGATTCTACATTTGTAGGTCATATTTTTCCTCTGACGCATGTTTACCTTTGCTTGATGTGCTTTTGGGTTACCGTTTAAACTATATACATATGTATCATTGTAGAAAGTTATATTAACCTCAAAAATGACATACTGTGGATTTATGATACTGTTGTATTGCCTGTGTAGTGACTTTTTGTTTATTTTGAAACATTGAGTGATGTTCATGAGTTTAGATGAAGCTCTGAACTAGACGGTGTCTGGGATGTTCACTGTCACAATCACATCATATCAGTGGATTCATTAAGAAAATGAGCACTTGGTATTGAGAACTGAGTGTTATTCATGTGGCCTTCTTTAAATGAAAGACTCAAAGAGCCTTTCAAATACTTTACTATTGATGTTCATCATCATTTTCAGCTTAAAATAAAAAACAATCTTGTGTAAAATATATAGAATGTTCTTTTTTTTTTTTAGTTATTCCAAATGTAGTTTTTGTTGATGCATTAAAGGATGGAACACACAAATTTTACCCCAAATTCAAAAGAGCAGAGATGTCCATTTTTGTTTTCTTCAACCACCAAAGTATCTAGCAGCAGAAGCCCAATTAGTTTTAGGTTTTGTTTGGTACAAACATATTTTCATGGCGAAATCCTACTTTTTAATGATCTTTATTTAACTTTTCTTTTCCATGAACAACACTGCCCATCTATGTTACACTTTCATTGGCTTATCATAACTGAGTTTATAAAACAGTGAGTTGAGTGTGACTCAGCATTTTTCTGTCTTTTTTTATTCTAAGAAAGCCCCGCCTCTTGGCAATAAAAATCTCTCTCGAGCTCTCTGATTGGTTGAAACCGAGAGGAGGCAGTAAATTCCTCACAGACTCGTGTGATTAGTAACTCTGAATATATGAGCAAGGCTTCCTCCATACCATTCAAAAGCTGTTTTGAGAGGAGAGAAACGCACAGCTTCCTTTTCAAAAGTTATTCTTTAATACTTTTCGTCTGTGGTTATTACAAAGATGTCAAGCATTTAACACAGACCCAATGAAACAGACAAAAACACATTCAGTTGGCGGACAGAACATCATAGACACACACACAAACAATATAATCTCCCATAAACGCACAAAAACACACACTCACAAGGCCACGAACCAAAGAGGGAAAGAGATTACAGAACCCCTCTCTTTATTGACTAAAGTCATGTTTGTTTGAAATCTGCGCTAAGATGAGCAGAGAGACGTAACACGACCTGTGACGCCTCACAGGTAACAGGAAGTGGAAAAACAGCCTCTGACGAAGCCATCCACGTTATGACGCAACTAAGAAAGAATATATACAAAAATTTCAAGACAATCCGGTTTCTCAGCTGGATACACGTACAGTGTCACACTCGCACACATACAAACAAAAAATATATACACATCTCTGTGTTGTACAGACAGATATAATCATAACTTCATAACAGCACTGAAGTACCTAAAGCATACAGATTCCCATGAACTACCAGCACGCTCCTTCCGAGCAAACGCATCAAAATCAGCTCGTATGGACTTTGTATGATTTGAAGTTTCGACCATCAATGCGTCTTGCTTATCTCTATATTTTAGAGCCATATAAAATCATTTACATTTTGGGTAAATGTCTGAATACAAAAAAAGGCACTGCCATTTGTTATTCTAGATATGACTTCCCAGCCTCTTGCATGCATCACTAAAATATAAATTACATTTTTTCGTGTTTTGATTTATTTTTTTCACGTTTTTTATTTGTTTTTGTTTTTTTCATTTCGTAAGATTCTTTTAAAATATATATTTTATATATGTATATGTACGTCAGCCTGCAGTCAATACAGGACATCGGCTCTTGAAAATAACACGAAAAAATCAAATAAAAAAAATCAAAGAGCGTAGTAAAGAAAGACCCTTCAGAATAGAGGGGAAAAACAAAAAAAGATAACATTAAAATCCATCAGCATCAGCGTTCCGACATGCTAACGCGCAAAACCTTTTACAAAACAATGTAACGAAAAAAGGTATCATCAACGCTAATTTTATTTTTTATTTTTCGGAATACCAAGGCAGCATGTAAATGTTAACACTGTTACAGCATTGTAATTTTGCTGCTTGTTTGCAGTCGAGCGCATTTGGACAAAAACGAACTTAAGCTAGTTCGCAACGAGGGAACGAATCTGAAAAACGTGAGACGAACCAGAGCTGAATGCGCATCATTCTTAGTTATCCAATCACAAGCGAGCAGCATTCTTCGTAAAGAACTGCGCTACGCCTTTAACTATTTGGCATCCGTAACAGCTGAGGTGAAAAACAGCAACAGAATAACAGCAAAACTGGCTCTTTGTTTACAACGTGTGACAATATATTTATAAAAAAAAAACATTTTCCTTAAAATACACAATCCGGGTAGAGTTAGCAAAATATAAGCATTTATAGATACAAGAAAGAAAGGAAAACAGCGATATTAAAACAACATAACAAAAAAAACTGACATGTCTTTTGACTATCAGGTACGTTTTTTTTTAGATAACAAAGAATGCAAATTGGGAAAACAAAACGTCAAAAAATAACTAGGTTGTTATTTGAGATGTACTTATGGTTACCAGCCATAGCAAAAAGTTAATACACAATGTATCTTAAATAATACATCTAATGAATACAATAACCTCTGTATCAATAATAGAAAAGAATAAATAATCATTTGAATCTGCTAATTGTTTTCAAATGGCAGTGATGAGTGGCTTAATAAATGACACACAAATAAATGCACCTCTAGAAACAAGATGCACAAGATGCCACATGATGGTTTGCTAACATGCTCGTAAAACGCCGGCTCCCATTCTGTTTAAGGCATTTCATGCACTTTAAAAGCACTAGTTTGGAGGCACCAAGTCGTTTATGAAGCCGACACACTGCATAGTCAACATTCTTTCTTTTAGGCAGTTTGAACCACGTCGGTCGCCACTCAACGGATGCCAAAGTGCCTCTTTACGGTCCATTTAATCATGACTGGTTTCTTTGGATGAGGCAAAAAGCACAAAACACTTGAGGTGTGGGTAGGTGCGTCAAGTTGCAGGCCGGCGAATATGGGAATTGTGGGAGATTTGGAGGAGTTTGTTAGTCCGGTTCCTCTTCTCCAGGACCCCCAGTTCCCCCTTGGCCCTATGATTCACACCGTTTTGCTGATGAAGAGTCTATTGCACGTTATTGCAAATTCACTTTTGATGGTTTCAGCAAGGATTCACAGCACCAAGGGCAGGAAAAGCAAAGTCATTATAGGAAGAACTCTAAATAAGATACATTAACAATCACTGAACACCCTCATAAAAGGGACTTTAATGTCCCGGATTAACACAATAAAAGCAAAAAAGACCCTTCCCATGCAGAAAATCAGATCTTCACTTGTAAGAGTCCAAAACTAAAAGCTAAATTCTTACTGTAAACGTTCTACTTTTTCTACCTGGCATGATTAACTAATGGCTGATATTAAGACAATACTGTAAAAAAAAAAAAAAAAAAAGACTCTAGCCTCACTTAATGGTAACTATTGCACAGTTTCACCACACGATGGCGCTCTGTACTAGAAACTGGTGCATTAGTGTTTTTTCCTCGTGTGACAACCTGTATATTTCTCCCTGTTGCTCCAACAGTCTCCTGACACAGTGTACCACGAAAGTGATATCCCAAATACACAGAAACCAGATGAAAACATCCACACAACACCTATAATCATCCCAAAATCACTAAACGATCAATCTACGCCTGTGCATTTACAGATAAAAAAATAATTAAATGCATTCAAAAATATTTGTTTCTAAATGAGCATCATTCATGAAGGTTGTGCATGTCTCCCAAGCATGTTTATCCTTTCAGACACAAACAATAGGTCTGTTGAACACATTTTACCATGTTTACCACAAATTTCCCGCTAAAAAATAGTTAATATATACAAATCATTTTTGTTTCAATTTATTTAATTTTAATTTTATTTAAATATATTTTAAATATTTTATTTCTATTTTAATTAAATGTATTAAAATATAAATAAAATCCAAAAAAATATATTCAAATAAAAATAATTATAGATACTTAAAAAAATATCCATCGCTATATATATATATATATATATATATATCTCCTGGATCTGTGCACCTCACCTCTTACCTCTATATTCACCTGCTCTCCCTTCAACCTTTCCATCTACTTGCATTTGCTGGCATTTCTCCTGTATTCCACTTCTCTGACCTCCTGATCTCCCTCGACTCTTCCTTACATCAGAATCCATGTACGACATTCCTCGCTCCCTCTACAGACCCTTCCACTGACATCACTTCCTGTTTCCTTTCCCATCGCTGCTCTCACATTCCCTCTCCCACATTCTTCCGAGTACCATCTGTAGCTCTGACTGTCATTGTAGTGTTGCAAATCAGCTTTCCGGCTGGCACAAACGAAAACTAGAACAACAAAACAGTAAATACAAACACAATTGTAAACTACGAAGCCATTTAGGAACCTAAAGCTGTACACCGTCCTTGGATTTTGACAACGCTCGCACCTGAAAAAAAAATGACTTCAGATTCTGTTGACAGTATTACGTGTAAACATGCTATAACGTAATATTTTTAGCATCTGCACAGAGGCGCAGAAATCCAATCTGCAACTACGTCTTGACCTGGTTTCGTCTGCTGGCTGGTTTGGATTTGCGTGACGTCCCAGACAGCCATTTGAACGCTTTTTGAGTTGTCTCCGTTACATTACGGACCTCCTCTAATGGCCTGTCGACACGTAGACCCTTTGCGGCGTTCTTCTAAGGAAGTGTTGAGGATGTGATTTTCTCCCAAACTCGAATGTAAACACGCTGAAGTAGTCATGGTGACAGAACTTGCTTGTGTTAAGCCTTTCAGAAAATGGTGAATGGCACTGTGTAGACCACACCCCACCTCTCCTATTGGCTATTTGGCGTTGGTAGGTGAGCAGGTGGAGGGGGGTTATAGGCAGAGGGTCTCGTGACCTCGTGATGACCTTTCACCCTGCTGCCAGGCATGCATGCCGTCTCCCTGTGCTCCCTCTTTTCTTCTCTCAGATGGTTGAAGTTCGATCAACACCATCTATGGAAACAAGTGACAATGTGACATTGACACAATCACATTCAGCTCTATGGGAACACTTCAGGAACCTTTCACCCAAACTTTTACATGTACACCGCTGTCAAAAGTTTGGGTCGGTAAGATTTGTAATGTTTAAGACTATTTTGTGTGTACTATTTAAACTGTTTTCTATGTGAATATATTTGAAATGAAATTTATTCCTGTTATATCAGTTTCCTGCGATACAAGTTTATATCACGCAAGTCTGAAATTGCCAGTTATGGGGTTTTTTTTTCTCAGAATTGGACTTTATTTCTCACAGCAGCAAGTTTATATCACACTTCTGACTGTATTTCTAGCTATTCTGACTTTAATACATGCAACTGCGAATTTACATCACGCGATAGATATAAATGGATAAGAGGTCACAATTAGCTTTTTTTTATTCAGTGGTGGAAACGGGCTTCCACAGAACAGTTATGTCACTTTTTACGTACTGAGCTGAAACCTTTGAACGGTATTGTAACTTTACAATATTTAAAATCGAAAAATTAAAATAGCAAGCAATTATCCCAGATGAATAAGTGTTATTTTTTAAAAACAAAAAAAAACTTGTATAACTTGCTAGAAAATATTAAGCACTTAATATGTCCTTGGATAAAAGTATCCATTAAATAAAAGTTTTAATTTCTTTCAAACAAAAACAAAATCAAGACAAACCAATATTAAACTTTTGAATGGTAGTGTAACTTATATAATTACAAGAAAATATCGCACTGGACTTCTGGGAAGCCCCTGAGTGACAATGAATCTGTTTTTTTTTTGCTTCTGGTTCATTTCAAATGAATTGGACTTCCCGACTGTACAGTTTCACAGAGCAAGCTGTCTCATTTTGTGTAATGAGGGCACACAAAACATCCAGGCAGGCTGCTGACCAGAAGAGGTGGAGGTCCTGGGGGGGGAAAGTCTAGGGGTACGCTGCCACAAGAACACTACGGGCTCTGTTGGCAGCTGTGGAGCGAGCGGGGCATTCCTGAGCTCACCGCAGAGCTGCCCACTGTTTTTGCCCGTCTCCCTGATTCAGCCTGTCTGCCTGCCTCTCTCCTGTCTTTCTCCCTGCACTCCCACAACACAAAGCTATGCTTGTCCAGCGCCGAGCCCACTGCACTGAAAGCCTCTGTGTGTCAGCCCTGAGAGAAAAAACACTCTTTATGCAAAGAAAACCTCCACTTCACATGGGAATGCTCACTGCCTTGACGTGTGGATAGAAAGTAACGCTTCTTTCTGTCTGAAACTGACAGTCACAATATTTTCTCTTTTGAAGATTGTTGTGTCTGAAGCTTCGTCTTAAGCTCCCAGCAAAGAAACACCCCAAAAAGTTCAATTAAAATGCTGTGGAGAAGAAAAAATGTCTTCCCTTGAACATTTTCAAAGGAAAACAAAGGACTTCAAAAGGCTTTTTGACCTTTTGAATGAGTGTCAGACGGGATGCTGCTAACAGAAACTGTCCTGTGGGGGTTTCATGATCCTGCCATGGTCAGCATAGATCCAAACCATTTCCTCAAATTCCGTTCTCATGGATTGGGGATAAAATCAGAGGATTTTGTCGCACGGATTGATAAACAAACGTTATGCAATCCTAAAAACATCCTCATTCTTCTGCTCCTACCAAAAGACAAGTATTGAATATTCAGATATTAGAAATATCCTCATATAACATAGTGACAGACTGCTTAACTACTACTGGAAAAGTAGTTTCTGTTTTTAAGCAATCGACATGTTAATATCTCAATAATTCTTCTTACGCTTGCCAAGGGTGCATTTATTTAATAAAAATAAAACTGTAAACAGTAATACTGTGAAATATTAGTTTAAAAGAACTTTTGTTGCTATTGTAAGAAATATTAAAATGCTATTTATTTCTGTGAGGGCAAAGCTGAATTTTCAGCAGACATAACTTGCATTCTACATTGTCACATGATCGTTCAGAAATAATTCTAAAACCAACTTAATGCATCCTTCTTCAAAAAAAAAAATCTTATCTAATCTATTAATCTCCTTCTCAAAAAAACCAAACTTAAGTTGATGTCATTTTCATTTTGGGGTGAATTAATCCTTTAAGTGCAGTATTTATAACTTCAGCAAGAAGTGGACACATACCTCCCAGAGCGTGTTCAGTCATGCTGAGACACAGAGACTCCAAACGGTTATTGATGTCAGGCTCAGTCACAGGCACCTGTAAATCTGCAAAATGACAAACAAACTGAGTCAACTTCAACAAGTTATGACAATACACAACACATAACAAGCCGAGTGAGGGCTACATGACACTTACTGATGTCTTGATATACCAAACATAGACAGACAGTGGTTATTTGTGGTTGCCTCACAGAAACAGAAGACAACAACAGCAAATCAGTAAATGGGAACCATTTGGGAACCATCTTTTTAATCAAATAAATCACCCAAAAATTGTAATTTGCCAAAACTCAATTCCCACTCAGGTCCTCCAAGATGTAGATGAGTTTGTTTCTTCATTGGAACAGATTTGGAGAAATTTAGCATTACATCACTTGCTCACCAATGGTTCCTCTGAAGGAATGGGTGCCGTCAGAATGAGAGTCCAAACAGCTGATAAAAACATTACAATAATCCACACCACTCCAGCACATCAATTAATGTCTTGTAATGATAAAGCTGTGTGTGTGTGTGTACTGATCGTGTGTGTAAAAAACAAATCCAACATTAAGACTTTTTGACGGCACCCATTCACTGCAGAGGAGCCATTGTTGATGTAATGCTAAATTTCTCCAAATCTGTTCAGAAGAACAAACAAACGTCTTCATCTCGGATGGCCTACAATAAATTGAAATTTTTATTTTTTGGTGACTATTCCTTTAAATGAAGCATTCCCTTGGAGCAATCAGGGGTTAAGTGTTTTGCTCAGAAGCAAAATAGATACAGATCACACAGTTAACCTTAACAGTTACTAGACAAGACCATTAACCCACTCAGACCTTGACCAGCAAGAGAAAAAAGATTCAAACAAAGATTCATTTCAAAGCTTTCAGAGTGTCTTACCCTTGTCATTATACTACAATTGATCAATAGTTCAAAATTGCAACCGCGATTTTCAAAATTCACAGCTATTAAGCTTGCAAATTGCACTGAACTGATTGTGAACCGATTGTGTTCATAGTTCCCTCAGTAGTACACTGGCCTACAGTGTGAGCTCTGTTTTAAAGAGTAGCTTCAGTCTGAATGAGTCAGAGCCTTGACTCTTCAAGGCTCCTGCAGCGCTGCTCGGGCTGGGCCGGCCCTTACTCTGCTCATCTTTAGCTGAGTCAACAGCAAACGGGCCTTTGAAAATCCCTTGTGGGAAGGAAGAGCTGAGTTAGGCAACCACGGGCTGGACGGAACAGACAACCTGCTATTTTTAAGCAGCAAATCCTGTAAGGCCCATTAAGTCTCCCTCTCACAGTGCTCCCTCTTTGTTGTCGTTGAATTAATCAAGGCGTTAATATGAACACATTTGGATGGGCGGCAATGAGAACACAAGGGGGAACGAGTCTGAGAAAGCGGCAGGCATGCTGCACAAAGAAAGTCATTGTAACATGCAACCTAGCGCACAAAAACACTGTACACACTCTTGTGCACAGCCCCTCTTTCTTCTCCGAAAGCCGTCGAGTATTTCTGTAAATTCATGAGAACAGAGCAAACTAAAGGAAGTGAGTTTCAGCTGCAGTCAGAGCGGAGCCACAGACAGAGAGGAACATCTGTCTGCTCTGAATGTGTGTCAGTGGAGCACGCAGCACAGAGGAGCCGGAAAAGATTTGCTTTAAATGTGTGACACTCTTTCATGTCAGAAAAAATAAACTGTTTGTATGACCACTAAGAAATATTTGACGTTTCTTTTCTTTTTTTGACAAAAGTCATTTTCTATGCTTCTGTGGTGTTTTAATTTCCCGAGAAATATATTTATAATCAGGGTATCAGCATTGTTAAATAAAATGATAAATCTTTATAATGCACAAAAATCAGGAAAAGCCATCCTCACGCTTCAGATATCCAAACCACAAAGGTCTATAAAATATTTATCTTTTATGATTAATTTACTATTATTATTTTTTGATGCAAAATTGTGGATATATATATATATATACATACATACAAATATATGGGGGGTTTAGTGTTGGGTTTTGAGCTTTGCCTGAGCAAACTGTGAGTTACACATGATCAGTGTGTTTGAGTCCTTGTCTCTTACCTGTTTGCTGGAACATGGCCATGGTGTGTGGGTTGGTGTGGACGGGTAGCGATCGAGTCCTCTGAACTGAGCTGTGGGTGCGGCTGGGCATGCTGTTACTGCCCCCTGGATTGGCAAACCACAAGCCCTACCACAAAAACACACAGGCTAGCCAAATTACAATCACATCATAGTACAATCTGTGCTCATGTTCATTAAACTAACGGATAATACATGATACTTTCATCTGATTATGAAGCCTTGTATTGTTCTAAACACTAAATGACTACTGATGAAAACACATCCTTTCTCATTCATTTAGTGTTAAACGTTTCACTTTTCTTCTATAAAACTCTTCTAAATACATATGAATCGAACTAAAACATGTCCATGTCACATTTCACCATAATAAAACTAGGTATTATATTTTATTTTATTTATTTATTTATTTTTACATTTGATTTTATTACACTGTGTACCATTATGGTCACTGAAACATTATCTTTAAAACAATTAAGAAACTATACTGTAATCTGCTTTAACAGTTTACGTTGCTGTTTTGTAATTCCCATTATTCTCATTATTTGTAAAACAACTTTTTTTTTTTACTTTATGTGCAAAAAATACTTACAACTGTGTAACTGATGTTTATTACTGTAATGCAACTTTTTAATTTTTAAAATGTATGTCATACACATCCATTTATTTTGCATTATGGTAATGAGAAATTTGGGTCAGGGGCAATATTTCAACTGATGTTTTTTTTAGGGTGATGCATCACTCTTCATTGTAACTGATCATTTAGTACGATTCATCCATTCATGTAGCGATCTGATGTGAACAAGCTCTTTGAACCTGTGTATCTGACTTTCATTCACTCTCTCTCTCTCCCTTGATTTGACTCCCTCTCCCCCTTTCCTGGCCCTCCCGTACAGAGGAGCAGGGAAAAACAGGAAATGCCTGTGCACTGTTCTCACTGCCTCTGACTAGCTCCCTCTCTCTCACTCTCTCTTTCTTTCTCTCCTCTTCTTTTCTGCCCTCCCTTCTCTCTCTCTCTCCTCCTCCAGTCGCACTTCTCCCCACATATGACTCATCGTCTGTTTCGCGTACCTAACCCCACCATCCACAGACTCTGAACCAGGGAGGCAGTTGGAACTTCCTCCCATTGTAAGCGTGCCTAGAAAAATGTTTGAGCAGACACGCAAGAACGCCAGGTTATCACTGCGCTTCCAAAACCTGGTCCTCAGTTGTTCCATTCAACAGTGATGTAGGATTTCTGGAATGCTGTAAATTGCCTCCAGCTCCATCCACTTCAAAAACTAGAGCTCCCTTCAGTTTAATGCGGTAATAGAGTCATTTACGCTTCGGGATGGGTGTTGTTGAAAGCCACCATGAGGGCACTACTGCACGTTTGTGAAATGACGGACCTGTCTTCCCTGCTTTAGGCCGGTAGGGGTGCTGCTGCTGCTTCGGGGGGTGGGTCCGAACAGGCCGGTGGTACCCAAAAGGATAGGTCTGATGCCAGGCAAACTCCGCATCTGATACTGCCGCAGGTTCCTCCGGGTGGGAATGCCGCTGCCTACACATCCCGTGGTTGGGAGGGAGTTGGACTGACCGTAACGACTGCTAAAATAATAATAATAAAAAAAAAAAACAGTATCATATAATACCACTCAGATGCTCTGATGCTATTACAGAAAGAGAAAGAAGCTGCAAAACTTGTAAAAAAATTACATATGCACAGTATATATATATATATGTGTGTGTGTGTGTGTGTGTGCATGTATGTACTGTATGTGTGTGTATATAAAAAAAATATATATTATAAAATTATTTAAAATATTGCATCCCAAATTATAAGTGTATATGTACATACATATATACACACAAACACATAGCACACATAAATATATAATGGTTTTAAGTCAGTTCTTTATATCTTTTTCTGTAGTGTGTCAGTAGGAAATATCAGTTTACATTTTCAAGCATTCATTTAGTAATCCAGTGAGATTTGTGTTTGCACAAGGAGTCTGACAACAGCCAGTGCTCCACACAGAGATCTGATATCATCATCCAGTTTGTCTGGAATGACGTGAAGAAACAACAAACTGAGACAGACTAAATCCAGAAGAACTTTGGCCAAGATCCAGAAGAACGTCTCCAAGATGCTTCAAGTGACCTGCTGTACCAAGAAAGCTAACCTACCTACCTATATATACACATTCATACATATGGTCCCACTTCACATTGACTCCCTAATACCTGTGTACTTAAATAGTAACTAGATGTGTGCATAGTATGTAACCACAGTGTAAGTACACATTGGTACATAGTATCTAAAGTTTTAATGTTTGTGTAACTACACACAAGTAACAACTCTCAGAATGGTATGTGTAAGTACAAATATGTGACAGGACATTGGTAACAACACTTTTTTGTTAATGAAAGTACAAATGTGTAACAGGACTAACAGCACTTTTTGGTAAAGAAATTGTTAAACTTTATATTTAATATAAAGTGGGACCAAAAAGTCAAATACCCTAGTATCTACTAAAAATTAAGAAAAGTCTCATGTTTTTAGAATCATTTTGTCAATACGAGAGGAAAAATGAAAGTCTGTGAAGGAGGGTTTTTTAGTATTGACTTTGACAGTGGGGGACTTTAAAGTTAAAAGGTTTAAGAACCACTGATGTAGAAGTCTGTAATGCCTCATACTGTGGCATAAAACAGGAGATTCTTGTTGAGTATCATATGCTCTATTTTCAGGCCGTGATGTAATCCAGTAGGGAGTGACAGCAAACCGTGACTCATGGTCCTAAACACATCTGTGTGGTCTGTGGTTTTTGATCATCATTAAAGTATTAGTCCAATAAATAAAAACACAGATGGCAATAATTCTACCCTAAATCAATCAACATATCTGACAGTAAACCTCAAAAAGACTGTTCTTGGCTAATGTCTGTCCTCAGTCCACTGCATGACCTAATTCTGCAAAGCTTGAGCAACAAACCTGGTTTTGCCGGGAAACACTGCTTTGCTAATCAGACGGCAGCTGTCATAGTGAATAACTTCAACTGCATTTTACTCAATCATTTAGAAATTATTGTTCAGTCATAATAATGTACAGTCAAATGTCGTTTTTACAAAAGCAATTTATTTTGAAATAATGATTATCTGACTGCACATTATACCACTTAATGCACATCTAACTACCAAATTAAATCATTAAAATCCTTTGTAGGTTAAAATAGTGATAGAGTGATAGATTTCTAGTCTTCACAAAAAGTGCCAACATCGACCAATAAAAATTAAGCTTATCATATGGCATATAATATTTCGATTTTCATGATCTAAATAGAATAAGCAGGGTAAACTTTTGGCTCTAACCATGACCTCCAAAATAAACTTTACCTTCTTCTCTGTCCTGTTAGATCCAGGAGAGTTTTCCGTGAAATTGACCGAAACTGCACCTGCACCTGCTGCTTCCAAGACAACAACCTCTTCTTCTGTGTCTCTGTGAAGGCCTGTGAGAGGTAGGAGACATCAGAGCAGTGAGAGACTCAGGATTTCCATTCCTGCTCAAAATAATTCACACCTCATAACTGATCACTCCAGAATTGTGCCTAATGGGATTGTGTCTGCTTATTCTTAAATTTAGTGTGTAATTTGTTCAGAAGTTTCAATAATAAGTATGATACAAACCAGAAAAGGGAACTGTATGCTGGGCATCTGCTGACCTCAACACTTTTTGTACTTTGATTTGGATGAAAGCACCTAACAAATGCCTTAAACATCATAAAATCGTTTATCATTCATAAACGTTTAGTGAAAAAAGTGAGTCTAATTTCTCAGAGACACTCTTAAGAATCTGGAGTCTTCCTGATAAGATGGTTGTAAATTACATACACACATATATATATATATATATATATATATATATAGAGAGAGAGAGAGAAATTATCAATATTTTTTTCTTGTGCCTTTATTTCTAATATTTTCATTTAGCTTTATTTGAATTTTATTTATGCTTTAGTTTTAGTAAATTTAATGTTTTAACTTAAACCTACGACAGTTGGCTGCCAAGGCAACATTTTAAATAATTTTAGTTTTGGTTAACTATAACAACACTAACAATTTTCTTCCATACACTTTTCTGCGTGGAACTGGATATTCAAGGACATAATTGTATACAATGGGAATTACAACAGGCAGATGTATTTTTCACAAAAAGACCAAGAAATTTATCATTAATGTATCAAGAAATTAATTAAATTATATTTCAAGTTGAACACTCACCTCATGGATTAAGCACTTATCAATAAGCTGTAGGTAGGAACTAATGTTCTCCTCATCTGACCCGGAGACGAGGAGCTGTGTGCAAACTGTCAGAAAAACAGAAAGAAAGAGTTAAAGTTAAAAACTTACACAATAGCATAGTAATTAATATGACTTTCAATCTGAGTGCAGCTGAGCTGAGGGAAGTAAATTACATAATCTCTGTCTGACATCTTCTGACCCGTTTTTTCTGTCTGTAAGATAAAGTTATTTGGAAAAGGAAAGTGGTGACCTAAACATTCCTAAAAGCCTCAGATGATTCTTAGATGATGGGAAGAACTACGTATGAACCTTTGCCCATGACGCGAGTGAACTGAGCGGGGATGTCTCCCTCGACTATGACCGTGGAGCTGCCCTCCGTCTCTCCTCCGCCCAGATGGGAACTTGCGATGCCGCTCTTCCCGTCAGCGCTCAGCAGGTGGCGCTGTGAAGACTCCTCTGTGCTGCAGGCTTTAATGGGCGTCTGGATGATCTGGTGGAGCTCCTGCAAAGGAGCACGTAGATTGCCTCCCTCCAAAATGTCCTGAAAGAGAGAGAGAGAGATGACAAACGAATGGATGCGAGCGTAGCTGTTATATTCAAGGTTGCGGTGTGGCATTATTTTGGACGCTTCCATAAATTCAATACGGGCAACTGTCGGGTGTTGGGATATTTCAGACATGTAATGAGGCGGAAAATGACATGTGAGGACAAAATAAAGGTCTACCAAAAATACGAGCATGTTTGTTTCCCCGTCGCACGGTGCGACTCTTAACAGGGCAGACACATGAGGGACATTAAAACTTTAAATGGATCCAGCTATCAGGAGGAGGTGTCTGATTTCTGATGCTACAAATGCATCGAGATGGAAAGCTTGATGAAAAGGTTACTCTGAAATTAGACATCTGGCTCCTTCCTGTCTCTTGTTGTTTTAAATATTGTGTCCTTGAATTAAGTAGATGATATTTAATAATTAACACGCATACAAATTGCATGTGAGAAATGATAATGGCAGAGGTTTGGGCTTCAGAGGCTGGAAACTGAAAGGTTGAAGGTTCAAAGCCAAATCTAAAACAAGTGCAATATTCACAGTAGCGCAAATGTGAAGTTTAATAGGTCTGGTCACAAAAACAAATACTATGGTTTGAAATAAACTGAGATGGGGAAAGAGAGGCTCTGACCTTCTCCAAACAGCGCAGCACGTTTTGTCTGTCTTTCAGCTTCTGAATACTGATGATGATCTTATGCCTTGCTCCTTTGGTGACTTGCTATATCAGAGAAAATACAAGATTTAAAACAAAATCTGACATGCTATATGACATTAGAACAGGTCTCATATGATGCAAAGCTGCCACAATAAACAAAATGTAAAAATCTATGTGATGGAGACGATACGATTCTATAGATATACAATAATAGCCAAATTTCATACATAAAAACACACAAATTGTCATAAAATTAACTTTTCCAATGAGGCTCTGTATGTATTATTCCACAAGTAACGGCCACCAAAATTACGTCATTTGTCAGAAATGACCTACAGCGGTGTCAAAAATACAGCAGGCTACACCTAGTTGTAGGCACAAATTATGTGGAGCTAAATGTTGTAACCAAACTAGCTAAAGCAAGACATTATAATTGATTTTCAACCCCTACATCACATAAATAGATAGAAGAGCCATTGAGGAAGTCTTTTGATTGGCTCATTGGTCTGTATCTTGCACATGCTAGAAACTCTCTCAATATTACTTGCTTCAATCTTTTTAACAATGGAGATTTAAAAAAATTATTTTCTTGATCAGTATTTTTGACTGAGCTTTGCCATGACATGCAGAGAAAAACAAAATGATTTGGTAACACTTTTATTTGTCTTTGTTACAAATGTTACATGCACTATACATGCATTATAATAACAATTAATTATGTATAATTACATGCAATCAACCGTAAGCCTAACCTTAACCGTACAGTAAGTAAATATTTATATTTAAATATTACTTAAAATAAAGTTTAACCAATGATTTGACTAAAATGACTGTTGTTACAGTATAATAATATATTTAGGTACAGAGTAATAATTAACATCTACTTGAGGTTACCTGCATGTTATTATGCATCATTTATTGTTATTATAATAGTAAGTACATGTGATGTGTAACAAGGTCACTAAAATGAAGTGTTACCTGTGTTACCTATTATGTTTTATTAATTCACACTCTCATTTTCATTCAATCTTTGGCATGATTTACTAATTAGTTTCCTTGTTTTAATTCATTTAAATCATACAATTTACCTACTGTAAAACAAGGGTACAACTGAATAAGTCATGGGAACAAATTCTTAATTTTTGGTTAATATGCATTTTCGAATTGATTAAAAAATGGGGTGTCAATGAGGTTAGAAATATAAATGTAATACAAAAAGGGGTCCCATTTTATATTAAGTGGCCTTAACTACTATGTACTTGCTTTAAAAAAAGTACAGAGTATTATTGTGTTCATATTGTATTGAAAAACACTTTTGTTGCTATTGAGGTTGGATATGGATAAGGTTTAGGGACAGGTTCGGTGGTATGGGTTGGTCAAAAGTGTCATTATAAATGTAATTACAGAAATTAATTACAGATGCAATTATATGCAGATATTTTTTAAATGTAAGTACAATGTAAAAACATGTATGTACACAATAAGTGCATTGTATCAAATAATTGATTTAAATGTAAGTACCTTGTAGTTAAGGCCACTTAAAGGAATTAATGTTTAAAGTGAGAATGTTTTTCCCCATGTTTTAATAGCAAAAACTAATTTCTCTAAATACAAGACTTTTTCTGACATCAGCTTGTAAAAACATCTTGAAAAATATCTTAAATTACACAGTCTTACTGGTATAAAGTGGCAGCTGAAATTGGGAAAGTATTAGAAAAGGAGTTGGATTTTTTTATTTCTTAATGCTGTACCTAGGGAAAATACCTAAAACAGTTCTAGACAGTAAAAAAAATACTTATTAAAAGCACTTTTAGCAAGCTGTCTGAAAGCCGCAACACGTAAATAGTTTCAGGTTGACCCTCCAACAGAAAAATTAAATACACTGTATGGATAAACTTACATTTGCTGTTAGACTTAATTTGGAAAAAAGTGTTAAACATTGGGATAAATGGATTGTGTACACAAACCACAGAGAAAAAGTGCAATACTATGTTTCAAAGAATCTATGGAAATTGTATTGTCTTGACTTTGTAACACCCATAATGACCTTTTGTTCCTTGTTCTCAATAAATAAAAAAAGTAAAAAAAAAGAGAAAAACTTAAATTAAATGTATCTTATTTTACATTTGTTTACTTATTTGTACTAGGATGCAAGACAAAAGTATTGAGTAAGAAAGTCATTTTAGCAGCCTAGCATGAAAACACCAACCTGAGCTTCCAGCTGCTGCTCCGTCAGTGACATCATCTCATCATAGGTCATGGTGGAGAAGAGTCCAGCGTACTTATGGAGACGGAGACTCTTCAGCCATGCCGGCACATCTGAGAAGGACATCACATTGTTTCAGACGAAAAGCAATGGATAATTTAAAAAAGGAAAAATTTTCTTTTAAGTGACCTACTTCTTAAAGCCCTGGGCTCATCATGACCAATTAGCCCAATTATTTGTTTACCGGTCGTAAAAGATAGTCTATATGGACACTTCTGTGGCTCACCCCTCATCCCACTGCCCTCCTCATGGAATGTACTTCGGACAGCAGCGTGTTCCTCCAGGTGCTCGCTGCCTCCACTGCCCGAGGACGCCACGCTGCTCTGAGGAGAGATGGGGGCGTGGTCGGGGGCCGGGCCGCGGGGACGCAGGTCCTCCTGAGAGAGCCATCCGTGCCCCAGAGGCTGGTTAGATCCGCCGCTCATCGGAGGGGTCAGAGATACCGAACGCCGCAGAGGACTGTGCTGTCCACCCGACAGAACTAAGAGAAAACAGACATGCACGGGTCATAAACACAAACAAGCCAGGACTGTTATATTTCTGGAAACTTCTGTCAAAAGCTTTAAATGCACAAGCTACGATTAGCAGCTCTGTTGTCACTAAGCAGAAATATGGGTGAACCTTTTGAAACATACTATTTTCTGTCTAGTCAGTGTGGACAATCAGGGGGTCGAGTAGAAGAGGGGCTGGTCATGCTGGACTTTAAGCATGTGAAATTATTTTGGACTGCAATGAATATGAGCAACAGGATATGATTTCATACTCCAGGGCTATTTTGAATAATAAATAATAACGTTTTAAAAAAGTTATACCATTTAACATACCATCTACTCCTCATTTGAGTTTCACTGCATATCATGCAGCTCTTAATTTGACATGAATCAATTAGTGATTACAATACAGTAGCTCTATTAATGATTTTATCACAGTCTTTGAGAAAGAAATAATCGTAAAATAATTGCCAAATGATGAGATCACTTTAATAACAAATACATTTGAAATATTTGTATTGGTTAGATTACTGTCATTTTAGTATTATCTATTTAATATTTTGATTTAACTTTTATTTTCATACTTTCATTTTAATTTTGTCATCTTCATTTGTTTTATTAGATTTGTTTTTTAAATACTACATTTAGTTTTAATTTACATTTATTTCAGCTATAGTTTTACTAATTTAATACTTCAAATTGAGTTTATTTTATTTCAGTTAACAGATTTTCATTTAGAGTTTAAATTTTTTATCACATTATCTTTTTATAGACTATAAATTACATCAGTATACTAAATAAAAAAAGTATTTTATTTATTCAGCAATTGTTTTTTTAACAACGGACGAACCTAATTTGTAAATTTACCCTGTCTTATAAAAATGCAGTCAGTAACAAATTTATAAGCTGCATGTTTTTTGGCTCACTGACAAAGGATCTGACTACACTGTTCGAACTGCATGTTTTTGATTCACTAAAAAGAATTGACTCGTAAGAGTCACTGTTCGTGAATCAGACTAAAGCTGCACAGTAAGTACAAGAAACACTAAAAAGAACCACTCAAGAGTCTGAATGATTTAGAACCAGTTCTGAATAAAAGTTCTTGCTTCCAATCCCAAAATTATACATTATCAATACCATCTCATCTTCACAAATATGAACTGTATCCCCATTTTCAGGCAGACTTGTGTGTGGTTGGAACTTTTAACAACTTTCATGGCAAACATCTGAGACTAGTCTGACTAACAGCTTCTGTAGCTCTAAACTGCTTTAGCCAGCACAACCAACACAAGTTTATTTGTTTCCACTAAAGGGGGGAAAACCTGGCAAACCAAACAAGCTGCGAGTCTTTTCCACTGCACCTACTAAACAGGTGAGCCTGTCTTCCTCTTCTGGAACATTCGACCCCGTCACGGATGAGCGGGAAGAGGAAACAAACAGAGAATGAGATGGAGAAGATACGTTATGGGCCGTGTGGAGAGCGTTCTCTCCTCCTATATGCGGCTGTAAATGTTTGGACTATGTATAGGTCTTCGCGGGCTAGTTTAAAATAGGTGCCCAGCTAACATTACAAGTTCCAGTCCCTAAATATTAGCCATTTTCTCTAAATACAAACCCCCACAAAGGATACCTTACAAGGGAAGAGCTGGGATGGTATGTGGTGCTTAGTCGGGGAGGTGAGAGGGTGTTTGTGTGGGTAAAGAAAGAAGGACACAGGATGCTGCTCTAATTCAATTTACAAATGTTCATTGGTGAGAATGTGAAAAAAATATACAATGTTCGAAGTTGGTCTTAAATATTATTAGTTTTTATTCTCCTCTGTCAAGAAGACAAATTAGTTTTTTATTGTCTTAAAAATCATGACCTGTCTGACACCTAAATTTACACCTGTATTACACCTTCGTTGATCTGATACTGTGAATGGACCAAAATTACAACTAACTAAATCCTTCATTATAAAGCATTATTATGAATTTATTAATATATTTACAAATAAATAAATAACATGTACTATTAATGATTAAAAAAAAACATAAATAAAACAGCTAATGCCAATTTCACCGTTCACATGATACCATACACGGATCAAAATTTACTGAATGAAGCCATCATAGTATTCTAAAATGTAATATATGTATATTATAATTTATAGTATTTAATTTGGATAAATTTATTTAAAAATTATAATTAAAAAAATAATTATTATCATCTACTCATACTTTAAATATAAGAAATTGAATACATTCATTCATTAGTGATTACAATCTACTATATACATTCTTTTCTCACAGGGTTTTGATAAAAAATAACTGGAAAATTTTTACTATTCATGAAAACATTATATTACTATTGTTAAAATAATGTACCTTTACGCCAATGCTGTTTTAGTATTATTTATAAACTATTAAAGTATTATTAAAGTTTGCTTTTAGTAATTGTGTCATGTTTTAGTCATACTGTGTCTTAATTAAATAACAGTTAAATTACAAAGGTTAAAGCAATAGCAATAGTGTAGGCCATGTTGTTCATTTTTAGCATGTTAGAAGGTAGTTTTTTGGGCAAAAAATAAAAAAAACATTTTATTTTGTTTTTGTTTTGGTAAATGCCCAAATGAGTCAAAATTGAATCAAATCAAAACTGCAATTAAATCAAAATGAAAGCTTTAAAATCAAACTGAATTCAGGAAAACCGTATCAATACTCAGCCTTAGCTCGCTTGCATGATACAGAGGGTTACCCTAAACCATTTAAGAGTCAAAGGGAACAGTGGACAGATAAGATAATATTTTTAAAGCCTACATCCTGAGGCTGCTGGAGGTGATCTGTGAAACCAGTCCTTTGTGCTGTTAAGTACTCTAAGTAGTCAAAAATAAAGAGGATCTGGTGGAGCAGTGCTTTAAATGTGCCCTTATTTATATCCTCAGCTGTCTCCTTCATCAGAAAAAAAAGACCCTTGCATTCTTAGCTGGAAATATCGTGCTCTGACCACAGATATGTTCAATCTGAATATCTTTGTTACGCCCACGGCACAGCAGTGCCGCATGCATGTTTTTCCTCTTGTTTCGTGGGCTATCATACTTCTGAATGTGAGAGATAAAATTGAAGTCATTAGTACATCTGAACAGTCCAGGAGGAAATGAGTGGGGATTTAAGAGGGTCACAATAATATCAATGCTGAAAGACTTGACATCTCGCTAGTCTGGATCTGCAGCTGTTTTAATCACACTTGCCAAAAATGAAATAGACAAAATAGCAGCTAGCTTATATGAAACACCTGTGGTTACAGATAGACTAAGCAATGGGAGGCAGACGGTGTCCCACGTTAAGCCGAAAGCGAAGAATAGCCCACTCACTTGTGTTGGTCCCACTGCCTGTACCTACAGCGTTGATGGTGGAGGGCACCGAGGATGATGGGTACAGTGAGAGGTGCCCGTTTTCACAGCCCTGTTGCTGCTGCTGCCAGCTTCCCAGCCCGGAGTCCCTCGAGCTCTGCCAGCCGTTGAGACGGTCATCTGACCCGTAGCGCTGGTGGTGGGGGTAGAGGTGCGGAGGTTGCCCGTGGTGAGAGGAAGGTGCGCGCTCGAGAGAGTCTCCAGCCCCTCGAGCGGCCGCCCGCTCCTCCAGGTGGTTGAGCCAGAGGGCGAGGTTCCCCCGGTCCTCGAGGGAGGTTGCGGGGTGGATGAGGGCGTAGGACAGAAGCTGCCTGCTTTCCTCTAAGTGCCGGCCATGTTCGATGGTGTGGCCCAAGATCTTCGGCAGGAGACTCATGTACTCCACCTTGGCCTCAACGTTGCCTGGTTTGAGGAGAGGCAGGTGGGTCAGAACCAGGGAGATGACCCGTTCTTTCGGCTCACTCTGCCACTGACTGATCACCACTGCAAAACAAGAAAAACAAGAATTAACATAGGTTTACAGAAGTGTACAGAAAAGAGCACCTTAAAAATAAAACATAATAAAATATAATAAAAATATAATATATAATAAATATCATTATAAATAACTTTTTCATACATTTACAGAAAGTATATCTAAATTATATAAAATAAAATAAAATAAAATAAAAGTTTTGCACATATTTTTAAAAATAAAAAAATATAATAAAATAAATGGAATTTGAAGTTTAGCAAAGGTTTACTAAAAAAGAGCACCTTAATAAAATGAAATAAATAGAACTGTAAGTTTGGCATAAGTTCTCAGGTAAGGTAACCTTCAAATAAAATAATATAATAAAATAACTGGAATTTAAAGTTTAGAATAAGTTTACAGAAAGAGCACCTTAATAAAATAAAATAAAAAAGGAGGGTACACAGTGATATATGCCTGGACGAAATAACATGAGCAAGTCATCCCTGTTTTTACACTTCTTTTAAAATAACTGCTGCATTTTAAGCATTTGGTGAGGACACTATTCATAACCAGGGTCATGCAACCTATTGTAACATGCCTCAGAAATGAACTATAGAACTATAGATACTTTGAGGTCACGGCAGAGGCTTTGTCCACCACCAATAATAGAGAACAGCCACCACAGAGTGAACTTCTGGCCACCTCCAGATCACGTCTATGACTCATTTATTCTCTGGGTCTGTCTTTACTTTAGACATGGAGGCACAAATGGTATCCGGAAATTTCTTTTTGTAGGTCTAATGATACATGATCATAATCTCGTGAAAGCTGGCAACAACATGTCCAGGTCCTATTTCACATTTCAAATTGAAAGAAATATATTGTTTTCCTGAAGAAATTACTTATTTTTAGGTGTTTTTCTCATATTAACCTATAAAGAAAAAAAAGGTAATTCTAAATTAAATGCAAAAATAACTATATATTATATACACTGTTGTAGTATGCTCCGTCCTGTCTTTAATGTTGATAATATTCAATAATATAACTAAAATGTAAAATAAAAATGTATAGTGTAATTTTCCTTTTCATTTTTGGATAACATGTGACTCAAATATGTTTCCACCAATTTACAAATACAGAAAATAAACATTACCATTAGATCAAGAGACAAGTTTTGCCGTTTGAAATGACAATGATTGTAGCGTTAACGTAACAGGACCATAAATGTTTCATCAGTGAGTGTATGAGTAGAGATGTTTCAGCGGTCTCCTGTCATGTTTAGCATGAAGCTATGCTTGTTTAGACCTCATACCAGTGTCATGCTAAAGACAGACGCACAGACTTGAGGACGACTGTGGACTGATGATTAAGTGTCTCTCTGGGAGTCTTTTTCAGGCACTTCCATTTTTACTGATGGGCCACCGGGATTCTAGAGGGCAAGCGGACAAACCCAGTTCACACCCCCTGGTGGTCCTTTATCTGTGAGGCTATTCAAACCCATAACTGTTCAGTTACTTACCCAGACTTTAAATCAACATCCTTTTATTACAAAGTGCAAGTTTGTTTCTATATCAGAACAGATTTGGAGTAATTTGCTCACCAATGGATCCTCTGCAGTGAATGAGTGCTGTCAAAATGACAGTTCAAATAGCTGATAAAAACATCATAGTAATGATCCCTCTTAAAGTAAGCAAATTCATAAGTGTTTTTATCTTCAAACCATTGCTTCTGCTCAAAAAAGTCCCCTATTCATAATATTGGTTTCTCCAGTAAAAATCTGAATCAGGAGAGAAATAATATGCACCGACGAAGCACCGTTTAAAAGTTAAAACTGTTTAAAACAAATATGTTGTTGATTTTGATGTGAGAGGATGACAGAGGAAGGATTTTTTTGACTGGAGAAAGTGTTTTTATGGAATATGGACTGCTATTTTGACCAAAAGTAATGGTTGAAAGCATTAATGATGGATTTATTTAAAAACAAGCAGCTTTTTGCTTCACAAGACTTTAATTAAAGAACTAAAGTTTGAATTACTTGTATATTATTGTGATGTTTTTATCAGCTGCTTGGACTCTCATTCTGACGGCACCCATTCACCCATTCAGTGATGTAATTTCTCCAAATCTGTTCTAAAAATAGAAAACTCATCTACATCTTGGATAGACAGAGGGCGAGTGATTTTTCATTTTTGGGTGAACTATTCCTTTACAACGATGTGTAACTTTAACGAGATGCAATGAAATAAGAAATAAGTAAGAAAAGTACGAAAGAATTCTTCATAAATAAAAGTAATGAGAGAAGGTTACACGTCCACAACTATGTGTCACCACTCAGCGTGCTTCAGTTTTTGCTTTGCCAAAGGTTGTGATGAGTTTATCTGGTAATAAAGTCCTCATGACCCTCAGTAACACTCCTCTACTAAAATTAGAGCCCAGCATTCAACTTGGCCAGCGTCCTGCTCTACCTCAGCGGTTGCCAGCTCCTCTATGGCTCCCACACTCCTCCATCATTACACAGTTCTTCTTCCTTCGCTCCACCCATCCAGCTGGATATAGAGGGAATGCTGCTGCTAAAACAATGCAGCTTACTCATCTCAAGGATTCTGACTTCCTCTGCCACCATCCCCCCGTTCACTTCCTTCAGGATCCGATCGCAGAGCTTCCAGAGGGACGTAGGACCTTTCTCACACTATCCCTTTCCTATGAGGCTCATCGCTGAATCCTACATCTGATATTGTGCAAGAACAGAGCCACCAGATATTGAAAATCCTACGCATGTCAATTAAATTTTACTGACAGTGTGCACTTGACACATAGCAAAACTTATTTTGAGATGCACTAATATTAAACTGCTGGCCAATACTCACTGATAAACCAATAAATGGCAGAACTTAAAATACTTTATTATCACAGCATTGTTATTTCATTATTATTTATAAAATATTATTCTATTTTGTATAAGTGTTTATTTTTATATTTTCACATTTTCATTTAATTTGAATAATTATGTTATGTACTTTTGTCAATTTTATTAGTTGTTGATCGTAAGAAATTGCTGTTGAATTTTATTTTTATGACTACAATCTAAACTTATTTTAGTTAATTGACAAGGCAACAATTCTAATTTATTGTTTAGGTTTCTTTCGTCTAATTTACATTTTACTGTTTGTGGATAAAATAAAATACTACAGAAATAGTGCTGATTAATCACGATTAAACGCATTCAAAATAAACATTTTCATTTACATGATGATATGTAATATAAAAAAATATATTTAATATATAAACATAACATTTTTCTGAAATATACCTGGGTCAAAGACAAAGAAGGGTTTAAAACAAAGTGCAATACTGCTTTAAAAAGTTTTCCCTGATTTAATAAATTTGTCCACTAAAATGTCATTCAGTGTAACAATCTTGTCAGGCATATTTACAATTACAATCAATTTAATGACACATTAAAAGATGCATTACTTTCGCTTAAAATAATAATTAGTTTTACATTTTTTAAATTTGCCACTATCCTAGGTTTTACCCATTTTTACCCATATATAACATCTTTTATATATTTTAATATGTACAAGTCAGAATAAGCATGTTGTTTGAATTTCTACATAAATATTGTGTGACACTGAGTGACACAAAACCTTATTTGAAACCTTAAAAGTAGACACTTTACTTACATTTAAAGTGCTTTCTATGAACATAAAATTGTGAATTTCTTTTAATGTCAACATCTTAATGTCTTTCACATCACTATAATTTAATAAAGTGTTATTAAATTATTCTTATTTTTAAAGATTAACTTTAAATGACTATTACATGACTTTAAAGGTCATCTAAATCTAAATAATCACATATACAGTATACAACACAGATAAATTAAAAAAAAAAATGTAACATGATGTGAATATCTAATTATAAATACAAGAGACAAACCATGAGCTCTGAGGCTGATGAAGAAAAGTAAAAGCTTTTGTAAAAGCCATAAGTCACATGATTGGATTAGTTTAAACTGGTTTATGATGTTTTTGCAGCCCAACAAACGTGGTTTAACTGGTTAGCAAAATGATCTTGTGACTCGGTCAGCTGTAAACTTCCAAAAATGTACATTAGTACACACTTATTCATATGTCATAGCCTAGCAGTCTACTCATAGACCCCCGGAGCTGGTGGAACGTGACCCTCACAGGAATGTGTTTCTCTCGGTTTCTTTCTCCTTCCTACTACTACTCTTCTTTTGACTTATCCACCAAAACCACCCTCCTTTTACAGTGTGTGAAGTGTTTACAGCTATGAACTAAATCACTGGAACTAAAAAGTGGGATATGTAAGCGAGAGGGAGAAAGAGACAGAAATGTAGTGAAGGCAGCATTCAGCAGGGAATCTGTGAATCACAGTTGATTCACAGCGGTCAGTCTGAGGAAAGCCCTTCTTTAAGGCTTCACTGAGTCATTTTTAGACAGTAAAACATTGCGTTCTAGTGAACTCCACGTGGCGCCTGCTCTCAGCGAACAGAGCTTTCAAACATCCCTGCGTTCAGTCATAATTTGTATTTCCTCCACCCCTTCCACTTAACCTTCCGATTGCCTTAAAATAGAAGCTGCTCTTCAACAGCACAATGTCTGAGTGAACAAACTACTCCAGAGGAGCGAGGCCTGAGCAAAAACACTGAGAAACTATTCCTCCTGAGCCTCACTAAACCAATGGCTGTCCTTAGGAGGGAATCGATGGATTCAGTCAACTGATTCATAAAAAAAACCCGGATTCATTCAGGCACAAAACAAGTGACTGGCTAAATTCAGAATATCACACAATACAATATTTATTTGTGAAACAACCGAAGTTGACCAAAGTGCTGCACAGAATAGAACAAAAACTCAGAAATAAGATGAATAAAACAAGATTATTAAATTTAAGCCCCAACAATAATAAAACAACAATTAAACCAATGATCAGGATGCACTGAAAGCCAGAGAGAACTGAAACAGAAACAGAACAGAAATAGATGGGGCTAATCTAATATCATACAATCATTACATTCCTACATTTGTATGCTTTTTTAAATTTAATCACTGCCTTTATGAGTCACCAATTCATTAAACTGATTCATTCAAAATTACTTAAATTAATTCTTGCATTCATTTCTTTTATAAGCCTTTCACTGAATCATTAATGATTTATATGTACTGGCATGATGTAATTAAAACACACTGAGAAAACTGATAATCGATAATGCAAATAGTTGTTCATAATATAATTCCTAATAATTATATTTTTCTTCTTATCGAAGGTCCTGCAAAACATGCCCACTTATACTACCATTCAAAATGTTTGGGTCTGTTATACACAGGTTAAATACGTAAAATGTCTGCATCAAAAGAAATTCACAAAAGTTATTTTATGTCCATAGAAAGCTTGTTAAATGTAAAGCGTCTACTTTCAAGATTTCAAATAAATTTTGGAGAATAAAATGTCAAAATTTGGTTGAAATAATGTTACACTGTCGTTCAGTATAACACGATATTTATGTAAAAATTCAAACAACATGCTTATTCTGACTTGTACATATAAAAATATATGAAAGAATAATGACGCATATTAAATTTTGTGTTTAAAATGGATAAAAAAATCTGGCAAATGGGTAAAACTGAAGATAGTGGCAAATTTAAAAAAGGTAAGAGACAAAAATAATAATAATAATTTATATATATATATATATAAAGATTTTTTCAGAAACAAAACAAGTGACTGGCTGAACTGGGTAATTTGATGTAATTTATGCTAAATATGCTAGCGTGCTACAGTATTTCAAATTCAGCCACCCACTACCTTTAAAAACAAGTAATTGAATCATGCGTTCATGAGTCAATCACTTGCAAATCAAACCGATTCGTTCTAAAATACAGATTTAAAACACTAACAATTTTGTGAATGAGTTACTGAATCATTTATTCCACTGATTCATTACTAAATGTAAATGTTATGAGATTTCACATATGAAGCAAATAATCTTGCGTTATGAACACAATTACCCTTTTACATCAGCAGACCTTAAACAAACAGATACACAGACAGACATGCTGTTCACCAGACAGAGATGAGTGGTTAAACCCAAGCAGTGCACATTAGAGACCGTTCAGCCGTCCATGCGCAGACAGATGTTTTCCCCTTTTAATTAGATGAACTTTGAGTCACTTTAAATGAGAGACCGGACATAAACCCCCTGCAGGCCGCTGTAACAGCATCAGTGCCCCTCTTGACCTGGATACACGCCTCGATAACACTCAACCCTCATCGTATGCCACCAGATGCTCCATTAACACCAGGGACACAATCGACGGCTGATAAAAACACACAGACAGTCATACAAACAGTCACGCACACGCCCACGTCTGCATGGGAGGAGATGTGTTTGTCAGACACATGATTCCCTCCTGCTAAAAATAGGACGGCCACAACACCGACTCCAAACACCAGTGGACCAGCGATAACACCCTATTTATATGAGACCACCAGAGACTGCATCAGCTGAATGACACACACCCTGTGCTGACACACGGCACACAGTAAGGTCAGCGAAAGACAAGGGATAAGAGGCTGCTTTTGTGACCTCCTTTTCACCTTTGCTCCTTTACAAAAAATACTGATATATCAGATATTCCATGTAATTCCATGTTACAGCTGCATGTATATGGTACTTAAATATTTTATAAACAAGCATTACATTTTGCTGATTAAATTACATTAAATTATATATATATATATATATATATATATATATATATATGCATCCAAAATAACAGTTTTTTTTTAAATAATATATGTGTTTGTACTGTAGTATTTACATGTAAATGACTTTATATATTTATTTTCTGATATTATTTTTTTATATCAGACACACACACACACACACACACACACATATAAATATATATATATATATATATACAGTATGTGTGTATGTATATATATTTATAATACCTTTATTTTAAATAGCTTGTGGTGTGACATGTACGAAAAAAATCGTACAGAATAAATTATACTTTAAATTACATATAAACACACACACATACAGCTCTGGAAAAAAATAAGAGACCACTGCAATTTACTCCTATACCAGTATCTATCTGAGATTTCTAAGCTCTCTAAGCATTTCATGCCAGTCTTTGTTAAATTTCTACACAAACATACTTCATTCTGTTTATTGAGGT
>JAUMHE010000069.1:4854376-4895791 GCA_032359235.1 Enteromius mattozi | reverse complement strand
GTATAGTTTTCAGTTTGTTTTTTGCCAAATTCTAAATCGGGCGTTGAAAAAAGAGTGCTGCCAAAAACTCCAATCAAATCAACTTTCTAATCACCATCATGTAAGTACAATCATGTTTTTAAGGTTATGTGTGAAAAAGTATTATTACCATTTGAAACTGTTATTGTGTCTTAGTTTCATCACAGTATTATTTTTAAATGATGTTCTGAGACAGACTTTTAATGTCAGTTTGCAAATAAACATTGATAGTTTTGATTGATCGGATTGTTACATTTGGGTCATAGGTCACCGGGACTCTTGATGATTGTGCTTGTGATGTTGAGACCATCGACAGGTTCAACAACAAAGAAATCTTTCCCAAACTACAAAAACTACTATCATCTGATTATTTCCGGTTTTATAAGGTGAGTTCATTGTTGGCAATGGAGTGAAAATATACATGTATGGTTTGTTTTTTCCTCTCATATATTCAATGTTATGCTCAGGTCAATCTGAACAACCCCTGCCCGTTCTGGACGGAGCACAGTCAGTGTGGACTCAAATACTGTGCTGTAAAACCATGCACACCGGTGAGCCTCTCAAAGCTCATTCACTTGATTTTGTCTTGAGGGATTTTATATGTGACTCCTTGTGTCTTCTTGTTCAGGGTGAAGTACCAGAGGGTCTTAAATCCAGCAGTTATAAGGTATTAGCAAGTCATGCAGTGTACATGGCATATATATTAGTGTTGCTGGATGATTGATTGTTTTTCCTCACAGTATTCAGAAGCAGCCAGTCAGGATATAGAGCGGTGTGAGAAGGCAGAGAAACTTGGAGCTGTCAATGGTTCTCTAAGGTATAACGTATTTTATTTTTGTGTCAGGAATACCCATAATTCTTTCGTTTTTGACCTTGTTTGAGCAAGCTCTCTGTCTCTATGTTTCCCCATGTAGTGATGAGACACGTCAGGCTCTTCAGGAGTGGAAGAAACACGATGATGAATCAGACCGTTTCTGCATGTTGGACAGTAATTATAGTTTGATCGATTTTGCTTTTTATTTGAAGTGTCTGATTATTGGCAAGTATGTCTCAGGCTGCAGACCAGTCATCCTCCACAGGCTGCATCATTGATTTTCTTCTTTTCTTAGATGAGGACTCGCCTGAATCACAGTATGTTGACCTCCTGCTCAACCCTGAGCGCTTCACTGGCTATAAACGACCAGAGGCCTGGCGGATCTGGAACAGCATATATGAGGAGAACTGCTTCAAGTAAAGAGTCAATCACATTTATTCTGACCCGTGTGGAAAATACTCAGTGACTTTCATGGGGTCGACTTTCTGTCAGTAAAGTTTCAAATAAGTGTTAGCAGCCTCAGAAATAGTTAGCTAACCATCAACTATGTCTTGTTTTTATAGCTTCTGTTTGCAAGTATGTAGTGCAAATCAGACTTTGATATTCTGACTTTTTCTTGAGCACCAAAACAGTGTATCAGAAGGTTTCAGGTATTCATCACAGGAATAAATTATATTAAAAACTAAAATGGTAGAATTTAATTGTAATATTATTTCTGTTTTTACTAAATTTTATACACATCTTCACACATTAAAAATCCACCCATAATTTGCAGCTTAACCTGTCTGCAATATTTGTATTAATTATCACTGAGTGCTCATTATCCTTTTTTTGCTACTTTTTCAGACCGTATTCAGTTAAACGTCCTTTGAATCCTTTGGCATCGAGCAGCGGTGAGCATTAATTAATGCTTTGTTTTAAATTCAGTTTTTAAACACATTAATTATATCTGCAGTAGGCCCATCATATCGTGATGCTTATGGCTGTTTTTCTTTCTTTCCCTTCACTTTAGGAGAAGATGGTAAGGTTATGCTCTTCAAATCCATTTAACCAGTGATTTAATCAGCTAAAAAACTGACAAGTCTATTTCTCATTAAAGGGCAGGGCTTCTACCGTTGGCTGGAGGGTAAGTTTCTGCTTAAAGATGTTGTGTTTTATATATGCTGCTGTATGTTTTAATTTACAAGTTCCTGTTGTTCCTTGAGGCTTGTGTGTGGAGAAACGAGCGTTCTTTAGGCTGATCTCAGGACTGCATGCTAGTATAAACATACACCTGAGCGCCCGGTATCTTCTAGATGGTAAGTCACAACCTTTTTTGTGTTTTTCATAGTTAAAAATTTAAAAAGTTAAAGTATTTAAACTGGAGCTTTTAATTGTTTTTTTGTTTTTTTTATTTGTTTGGTTAGAAAACTGGTTCGAAATGAAGTGGGGTCACAACGTCTCTGAGTTCCAGCTCAGGTTTGACGAGGAGCTGACAGAAGGGGAGGGACCAAAGAGACTACGCAACCTCTACTTCCTGTACCTCATTGAGCTGCGTGCTCTGGCAAAAATACTGCCTTATTTTGAACGTCCCGCCTTCAATTTGTACACGGGCCAACCCACACAAGACAAGGAGAACAAGAACCTGCTTCTAGAGCTCCTCCATGTGGCCAAGTAAGAGCATCGTGTTTTTATTGTAATAATATTTCACATTAAATTATTTGTTATTAGTACTGTACATATTTTTACTAAATATATACGTGCATATGTGTGTATTTATATATAAATAATAAATATACACAGCACACACACATATATTATGTAAACAAAAACTTTTATTTTGGATGCACTATTTGTTTTTGTTTTTTACTATTTGTAAATTATATATATAAAAATAATAATAATATTATTATTGTTATATATATATTTTTTTTTCAAATGTTAAATTTGCAGATCCTTTCCATTGCATTTTGATGAGACTTCTCTGTTTGCTGGAAATAAGAAGGAAGCCATGAAACTTAAAGTCAGTGTTTTTTTTTTTTTCGCCCTTGTTTTCTATAACATCAATGTTGCAGAAATATGTTTTTAAAGTAACTTCCCTGACTTTAGGAAGACTTCAAGCTGACCTTTAAAAACATCTCACGCATCATGGACTGTGTTGAGTGTTTTAAATGCAGACTTTGGGGTAAATTGCAGGTAAGATGGAGAAGATCATGACATGTACCCAGATCATGTAATGTGTTGATTTGTGATGTTCAGTGAATCTCTCTCATAGACTCAAGGCTTGGGAACTGCACTGAAAATCCTGTTCTCAGAAAGGCAAATAGAAGCAATGCCCAACACAAGCAACACCAATCCATCATTTCAGCTCAGCCGGCAGGAAATTGTGTCTTTGTTCAATGCTTTTGGAAGGTATGTCGATTATCTATTTTTGTCAGGATATCTTTAGTTGAAATGCTTTTTTCACGTGTCTTGTTTTGTTTCAGGATCTCCACAAGTGTCCGAGAGCTGGAGAACTTTCGGTCGCTGTTGTCAAATGTCAAACAGTGACTGTAAAAATCCCTCGTTCAGCCACAGTCAAGAATCTGACATGCATAACACAACAGGACAGACTTGTTTTGGGTTGTTGAATTACTGTTTTCAGAATGATTTATACCTGCTGTTTCTAAATACAGTTTTATCCCTTAAGAAGTGAGCACCTTAGTCACAACACTGTAATGTTAGGGATGAATTTTGCACTATGTATTTCACATTAAATGTAAAAACAAAATTAAGTGACAAAAAAAATAACATAGCTTCTCTGAGATAAATAGAGATACATAAGTTTACTTCAGAACTGTTTACAAGAGAGACATAAACCACTTGATTTGTGTATTTTGGATATATAAAGCCAAGTTAAATCTTTTTTTATATATAGGTGTAATATATTTGGAAAAATTTGAGTTAAATTGTTAAGTGTTGTAGTTTTTGAATATGTGCCTCAGCACCTAGATTTTTGAGCATATTGACTGCATTACAAAAAAAGGAACTTTTTTTTTTCAGTTCTGGACAATGATTAATTGCATCCACAATAAAAGTTTTTGTTTATATAATGTGTTTGTACTATTCATTTATTATGCATATGTGAAGACACACATACAGTATTTTGAAAATATTTACATGTATATATTTACATTCATGTATTTTATGTATTTAATATATAAACATAGTTTTCCTAAATCCAGTATATATATGCGTGTGTATTTATATGTATAGATAATAAATATACACAGTATGTACACAAACTTTTATTTTGGATGCAAATAATCATTGCCCAGCACTATTTTTTTTTAATGTACTTTGTCAGAAAGATGGTTTTTTATAGTATATTTTCAAAAAGGGATTACATAAATTTTAAATAATGTCCTGGGGGTTTTTTTCCATAAAGATTCCAGATGTTGTTTGTATGGAGTTGTTCATAGGCTTTGGATTTATTTTTCAGCGAATGTTAACGTGTGTTTGGGAGGTTTATATGTCATCTTTGCTTTTTGTTTTTTTACATTCCTTCATAAATTCTTTTATGCATTTGTTCATTTAACATTTCAGTGTATACATTTGATTAGTAAATTTTTTTTTAGGAATCAAACACGACATTGTTAGTTCCACCGTCAACCAATTGAGCTGTAGCAAAGGTCTGACATAACCTAAATTCAGCAATGAAATGAATTAATAGCAAAACACTGAATGAACAGCTGAATATCTTATAGGTAGAAGCAATATTCACAGGACCTTCTGTCCTAATTTAAGCTGCTCCATGAGACTCTGTGAGATCCAACCACTACAAATTCAATTGTGGCTAGCAGTTCAGCCAAAACACGAAAACACAGTTAGACGTGTTAGACAGTTATCAAGAGAAATGAACACTGGTATGCTGAAGGAAAAACTGTAGATAGACATACAAAAGACAAAAGACATTTCTTTTTTTACTTCTGTTGATATCTGCAATAAACAACATTCATTTTCTGTAGTTTTCTTATAATAAATGACACCAAATGACCCAGACTCTGGTCAAAACCAAAACTTGTTTTTAAAACAGTGCAATAAAACTTTATTTTTTTATGGTAGTGCTTGTGTACATCTTTAATGAACTATGAACATGGATAAACGAGTTACATTCATTGGCCTAGAACAAAAAGCAAAGGCTTTGCTCTTTTGCGAGATTCAAGAGTTGATATGATACATTTCACAGTAACATTTTTCAGACCAGACTCACATTTATAAATTAATAAAGATAAAAAACATAAACCATCCAACTCATACACAACCCCATCCTGTCTGCGGTTTGTCAGGAAATGAACCCAATCAGCATTCGATCAAACGCATAACATTTCCATCAATTAACGCTAAAGTTTTCTCATAACTGGAAAGCATTGCTACACATTAGCTGGCAGAAAGCAAGGAAATAAGACACGAGGCCGACTTAAAACATCCAAATCAATTAAAATCATCCACTTTTTTCATATGGCATACAAAAAACCTTGCAAGATGCAATTTAAAACACATTTTAAAAATAAATCCAATAACAGAGCAGGTGTATGTGGAGTTTTAATCCCACAGCTGCCCGTTTATAATTTTTACACCACAACTAATGATTGCTTCAGCCAAAAGATTGTTGATATCTTGTACACAGCTCATAACATATGGAGCAGCAAATTAGTGGATTAAAAAAATAAGCTTTTTTTTTTGCTAAAACACAAAACGTTTACGTTTACTTTTTTAGGGAAATGGAAAGGGCTGCTTCATTTAAGCTGGATATGGGACATCGATTGCAGACCAATCACGCTCCTGAAATACAAATATACAGGAATGATGATATAAAGCTTATGAAACATGTTCAATACAAACATGGATTTTGTGCGACGTTTTCAGCTCGAAAAATCATATGATGGCACCATTTCAGGCATCCCTGGAGAATAATATACTAGATTTTGACTAATGATATAAGCACAAAATGTCCTTCAAAAGCCAAGTACCAAAATATTAGAGGGTGTAAGTAGAGTTAATCTTCCTAGTCAGACTTCTCACACTAGATCTGTCGTCGTTTCTGGGATTGTAGGAACTGGGTGTCTTTCTGTCTTTGGGAAGCGTGGAAATGTCCTACCTTGGATTTAAGCACGGGCTCTTTGGCAACGTAATAAAGGAATTCAAGATCAGTGCATATTGGATCCAAGTACAAACAGATCCAGAATGCTCTTTGACTTGGATAAACTCAGATGGTCTTGCTCTTTCTCCAAAATGGTGGAATATAAAAGCATACTCTCCAAAAAAGGAAAAATCTCGCCACCACCAACACCACATTCTGGCCTACAACTACTCCAACTGATCCAAATGTGAAACACATAACCCACAATAAGTGCAAAAAAAGCACATCCCAACTCACAGAGGGGAGTCCATGTGCTGAAGGCTGTGGGGAGTTCATTGCGCCAACGCTGGGTGATGGGATGGATGGTTTTTAGAAATGAGAACATTGGAAAAGCTGGTCCATTTGGTCCTAATAAACCTCCCCCATCACCTTACGGTCCCTTTAGATTCCTGCCACATCAACGTGGGCAGATAAATTGACTGAGGGGGAAGACGACCATAAAGCATTGCTCAGTGATGTCCTGGCTGAGCAAAACCTCAGACTAGATTGTTCCACAGAAGGATCTGCTTTAGTTCTGAGGGGTGGAGTAGTGTGTTTGGGAGGTTGAGTAGTAGTTCTGGGGGGTGGAATAGTAATTGTGGTGTTGGTTGGTCTGAATGTTGCCGTAGGCGAAGAGAAGAGGGGCCGTGGATGTTTGGGGGCCGTTCAGCAGGTGAGGGATTGCCGTTAAGCTGCCGTTCCTCTGGATCGAGCCGTACCAACTCGGGCCCGTCTGCGGCGTGGATGACAGGATACTGCTGGAAAACAGAACCTTCAGGCTTAGAGATATAATTTAACTGACATATCAATCATGTGAATTAAAGGGACAATTCACAAAAAACATTGCCGTTTTTAGCTAAAGATGAAGAAATGTCATGAGTTTGGAAAGATGTGAATAAATAATTTGCGAGTGTGACAAGTGTGCCCCCACTGCGGTTCACAAACACGTGACTCCTACTGAACTGGTCTTATTTAACAAGTCAGTTAAAAAGTTTTTATGAAGTTTTTGATTTGAATCAAGACTTAGTCATTTAGAGCAATTACTGATTTCAGAAATGATTTGTTTACTTAACTGGCGTCATTTTCGGTTACGCTAAAGTTCATGACAGCGGTGTTTTTTAATTAATCATCATCACTTCAAGAAATTTTGATGCTACGAGGATGCATTAAATAAATCAAAAGTGACAGTAAAGACTTTTACATTATTACAAAAGTTTGTATTTTAAGTAATTTTAGAACTTCAAAACATGTATTTTTTTATTATATTTTTTTAAATAAATAAAATTGTTTTTATGAACTTCCTGTTCATCAAAGAATACTGAAAAATGTTAGAAATGTATCAGTTTCCACAAAAATATTAAGCAGCATAACTTTTACCACCGATAAAAGCAGAAATATTTCTTGAGCACCAAATCAGCATATTAGAATGACAGTAATGCCTGCTTTTTTTGTTTGTATCATATTGCACTTGTATTGTATTGTATGTAGAATGCCTGAGCCTTGACCTAAGCATTTCAATGTGCAAATTGTTACTTACATTGCACATATGGTAAATAAATGCGAAATTAAAATGTAATTGCTTGAAATTCAGCCTGCCACTGGAAGGATTAAAAGAAATCTTTAAATTAGAAATTCTTTTAAAATAATGATAAATATTTTCACAGTGTTTCTGTTTTTACTGTATTTTAATCAATTAAATGCAGCCTATATTCAAAAACATTCAGTAAAATACTAGAACAGTAATTTTCCATTTTGTTTAATATTTTTTATTTAGTAACACTAATAATAATTTGGTAGCATACAAAAATGGAAGTAATTTAGTTCCTAAATCTTTTATTTCAGGGGCCAAAGGCTTGAAATGTAATCTACTATAAACTACTCCTTTAAAACTTGATGCATCTTTAACTATAAGTAAATAAAGAACTCCTATTTTTGAGAAGTTTGTGAGTAAACACTTATGTTTTAACCACAAACCTGCATCTTTCTCCTCTGGAAGTTGTGTTTCTAGACAGATCATCATCACTATCATAACGGCGTGGGTTGTCAAAGAAATACGCCCTGGAACTAAAGCTGTGACTGTTGATCATGCCACCCGGTGTCTGTGGAAACAGGGTACACACAATATAAATAAAACTGTATGACTGGTGCAACACAGACAGGCAAATATGTGACTAACACAGCAGCATGGGACGTTGTTTTCAGTGGGGCAGAGACGTCTGAGTAATTAATTCTATCTGACAGGAAAACAACTCTCCGCTGGGGCTTAAAAAGCCGATCGCTGGCTCTCATCATTGAGTAAGTGTCCAGCTGTGATATTGACAGACAGATTTAGAGAAGTGAGACAGGATTAGACTTTCACCAGGTTCTGATTGGGCCGCTGCACTCTGAAGAACAACACCACCAGACTGGTGGGCAGCAACTCCCAGAAGAACAGGATGATCCCAAAGACCACATACGCTTCCCCATTGATCTTCTCTACATCTGCCTGGAAACATAAACACAAAACAAGACAAATTTAACATTGGAGAACTTTCCACTTCTGAGCATATTGATGTATTGGTACACTGTAAAGGCCAATAGACCTTAGTAAGAGTAAAGCCTGAATTAATCTAAAATGAAGAAGAAAAAAAAAAAAAAAACTAGAACTGAAATAAATATTAATTTATTATTTGTAAATGAAAGCTAAATAGTAGCACTTGAAGGGAAAAAAATAATAATAAAAAAGATTAAAATGCCACTATTCTCTAAACAATTATTACACTTTCACATATAACTTGTCACAGAGTCATGTATTATGCATCACATTTAATTAGTTTGAATTAGTAGATTTATTGATGAGGGGTGTACTATTAAACTTCTCTACACTCTGACTTATAATACGCTTTTACAAAGGCCCAATTTTTAAAATTAAGACTGCCGTAAATATTAACATTGTAATTTTACAGTTCTACTTAAATTGTTATTTCTTTCTTAAATATTCAATGTTTATTTTAAAATAATAATATTTTGTTTAATATTATTTAATTTGTAAATGATAAAAAATAAACAGTGATTTTGTGTTTAATAAATTGTGCAGCCCTACAAACTACAAATTAAATTGCAACCACAGTTTTAATCTAGACAGACAGACGCATCATGCAGCCATAGAGGAGAATAGCCCTAACAAGTAAACGCATTGAAAAGCACACGACACAGTGGCCTACAACAAACTAAAGCGCTAACATCATAAACATGAATATCCACTAAACTGCAGACAAAGCAGGATAAGGAAGGATGTAAACAATCCCAGAATTAAGAGCATCATCAAAACAGCGAGAAACAAATCCTCACACCAGCTTTTCATGAGACAAAGTAGCTTTATAAAGAATAAGTAAGCAGACGGTCACCCAAACATATGAAGCTGAGTCAGAGAAGGGGGCAGGCCGATCAGGGGAACCTCGGCTTCCTGTCAGCCCGTCTCAGAGGTGAACCCAAACTAGGTCACCACCAGGCAGCCAGCCAGCCATCCTTTCTGCACAGCAGCCTTGCCCGGGCTATTTATAGCAAAACAAAGACCTTTTCCCCCAACAGAGCCCATATCCGTCTAAATCCCTTCAAATGGATTGTTTCTGTGGAGCACTGCGCAAAAGCAGCATAATTCATGTTGAAGTACTTTATTTCGAATGAATGAAGTGGTCAACATCTCTTTTTAATAAAACAACATAGTACAGAAATACATTTGTAAATACGCAGCAAAAAGCATAATCTGTAATTCATTACACCGCTTCTATTAGACTTTTTAATTGTACCACACGCATAACAGCTCTTGAAGGATGCCATGCTAAATCAGGGCACACAAAAATGAGATACTATGCAAATGAGAAGAATAAATACATAATGAGTTCATACATCTCGCATAAAAGGTGAAAACAGCATTGATTATTAACTCAAACAGCTGTGCCATACTAACAGCAGTGAGCATTTTTAGACTTGTTTATCTGGGACAGTGAAAGTTCAGTGAGGGTTTACCAGCTTTATGCTCTCATAATAATTATCTCTTAAGTTTGGGCTCTGTACATTTTTTCTTTGAAGTCTCTAACACACCAAGGCTGCATTTATTTGATTAAAATACAGTAAAATCAGTAATATTGCAAAATAATATTACAATTTAAAATAGCTATTTACTATTATAATATATTTATATATAATTTATATATAACTTTTTCCTGTGATGCAAAGCTAAATGTCACATTATTCCTCAGAAATCATTCTAATATGTTATTAATTAGTTTTAACTACTTAATGTTTTTGTGAAAACCATTATATAGATATTTTTCAGGATTCCTTGATAAAAAAGAAAGCTCAAAAGAACAGAATTAATTAATTTATTTAGTCTGTATACTATCTTTTGATTCATTTAAAGTGCCCCTAATATGGGTAATGAAAGGTTCATATTTTGGTTTTGGGAGTCCCCAACAACAGGTTGACATGCAAGCAAGGTCAAATAACTCTTTTATTGTCTTATAATATGCATTTATGTTTAACTTATTTGCTCAAAGACCACAAAACGGTATTTGTTTAATGATTAATTATTTTCCAAACCCCTCCTTTGCGTGATGTTAATCTGCAGTGTTTGGTCAAATTGGTCTCATTTTAATCTCATCATGCCTGTAATGCCTGTTAAAGCACCGTTTGTGAACCCAGTGCTGCTTTGTTTACAGCGTTACCGTGGAAACTGCTATTTTAACCACTCAAAAGGCGGCACCTAGTGGCAAAGAATGAATAAGCATTTTCATTCAGGCCAACGCAAAAAAACTGGGCAGCAATACGCTAATATTTCATGTTAACGTCAACATGAAACGGCTTGGGACTCGTTTTAAAAATGACTCGTTTCAACGATTCAGAGTTGACTTTCTTCTGAGAGACTATATGCACATGCACTTTCAGATTTAAACCTTTGCAGGATGTTTTCATTCACTTACACACAGCATGAATGGTCATTTTCAAAAGTTCACAATATGGGCACTTTAAAGTACCCTTGCTAAATTAAAATTAAAAAAAAAAAAAACATAGTGAATCACACTTAGGCTGATGATACACTGGTCAACTTTTCGAGCAATGTTGCTGGGCAACTTGCGCTACAGGTGAGACACAGAGAGCCCACGACTGATCTAAAATATCCAAATTGAAATTTGTTAACTATTCTCAGTGGGAAAGTGCCCAAGCAACATTGCTGAAAAATGTTGCACTGTGTTAACATTAACAATATACAGAGTTATATTGAACTACCTGGTCAGATACATTGTACCAGCCATAATTAAATGGGCTGGGCCGATCTTCAGGAGAAAGAGCCACCACAACCAGGTTATAACAGGCTCTGGAGGTGTAGAGGAGAATAACTGCTGCCCCAATGGCTGTGGCCTGGCATACTGACGTCCCCTGGATCACAATCACAAAGATCACCACAGTTAGACAGAATGGTAATTACTTTTCCAACGTCATTAAACGGAATTAGTTGCTATTGCACTGTCAAACTGAAAACGCTGCACTGTCATGTTTTGAATCCCAATTCTTAATCTCCAAATCCAACCCCGTACCTTTCCACTTACCTTTGACTCCAGGTAGACGTTGGCAGAAGACATTTTAGCGATCTTGAAGATGCAGATGGCGAGTGAGATCGCACAGAGCACAAAGAGGCTGTCGTTAACCAGCACTCGTGCCAGAACGGCATCCTTCACCTGACTCTCACCCACATCTCCCTGAACCAGCATGGCACACGTTACATTCACCACCAGGAAAAAAACACTGGCCAGCAGAAATCCTAGACGCAGGGGCACCCTATTGAGAGTGGAGAGAAGAATATTTCAGAGAAAGAAGAAAAATGAGTCATTCATGGGTGAATTGTAGGTGAACAAATTTAACATTTTATTATTAGATTTAAATTATTTCATTTTATCTCAACTAAATATTCCTCACATGATTTTAGACATATAATATATTATAATATAATTTTTTCTGTTCTGACAAATAAAATCAAGCTCTACATAATACTTTGTCCTCAATAATTACTTCATTAATAAATATATCATATTGAATAAAAACACTGATCTTATGAGTGCAGTCAAGCCATTGCTTAGTTCTGTCTGGGTCATGTGTCAATCCTCTCCGCTTCCCCCTTCCCCCTTCATTCCAACACATGCCCTTCTCCCACTCATCCTGGCTCAGACGGGACTGAGTGGGATTTGATCTCCAAGCTTTTCACCCAGCATCAGACTCTAATAACCTGATCAAAGCCTGTATTTGTACAGATTGATGCTTCAAAAAAAAAAAAAACCTAACGAGTCTGTATTAACTTGGCTTAAACTTCTTTAAAGTCTTTTGATATTTAAACCAAAGAAAAAAAAATCTAAATCCTTCTAAGTTCACCCAAAAATAAAATTCTCACTCAATGTTGTTACAAAGCTGTGTGATTTCTGTTCTTGTGTGGAACACAAAAGCAGATGAGTAAATGAGTACTGAGGCAGTCAAACTGAACACTCTTTGTAAAATTGTCACATTTTAATGATTTCCTTACTATGCTTCTTAGTATGGAGGGTCAGAAAACTCTTGGATTTCATCAAAAACATCTTATTTTGTGTTCTGAAGATGAACAAAGGTCTTATGGGTTTGTAATGACGTGAGGGTAAGTAATTAATGACAGAATTTTCATTTTTGGGTGAACTATCCCTTTAATTCTTTCATAGCACTCACAGCTAGGAAAGAAAATCTCTTACTTGTACTTGTTGAGTTCCGGGGAATATTTCGCTTTGGCTTTGAAAATCACCTGTGGAAGAGGACAAAGAAAGATTTTTAATACTTTCACACATTACTAGGACAAACTCTATCTCTTCGCTTATTTGAGCCGAGGTATTATCAGTACAGGAAAAAAGTTTTCACCAAGAAACTTCTGCTATCTGTACTTCAAACCTGCTCTCAGGGCAAGTGATGACTAGCTTGTTCTAAAGCAAAGATAAGGAAGACAAGGGACCAGGCTATCTGAGTTTGTTTAAACAGAAACATCTCCTGGTCTTGCTCCTACAGCCCAAGAGCTCAATAACCAGTGTAAGTTATTGGTTATGCCTAAGGCCTTTGCTACTGTAGCCCTAAGGTCAATTCAGGGTAAGCACAACTACAGATGCTTGCATAACCGTTACTGATAAGCATTCATGGACTGTTTTCACTTTGACATGGCCTTCATTAGGTTCACACAAAGTCCATAACATCCATTAGTAGGTAATGGACATTTGAACATACACACTACCTTTCAAAAACAGGTCAGTAAGTTTTTAAAACTACTTCTATTCAGAAAAGACACATTAAATTGATCAAAACATCCATTAGCAGATGATACACTCTAGCTATAGCATATAAATTACCATTCAAAAGACCATTCAAAAAAATAATGTAACAGAAAAAACTGAAAATTCAGAATTCTTTTTTTTTGATTAAATGTGAAAATTCAGTTTTGCCATCACAGGAATATTTTATTTTTTTAAATATATAAAAGTTATTTTGAATTTAATTTTTTTCTGTATTTTTGATAAAGTAAATGCAGCCTTGTTGAGCATAAGAGACTTCTTTCAAAAAAATCTTACCAACACAAAATTTTAATTGGTTGCACTAATATATACGAACAGATGCATGACTGCAAACTTCTAAGTAATTAAACAATATGAACCACAGCAGTACTGAAACAGGAACAGACCTCACCTGTAGCTTTCTGCACTGACTTATTGAAAAGTTCACATGAAAGTTGGAAAATGAAATTATAAATGAATTATTTTTAAACAGCTATAAAGAACATTTGGAGAGTCATAAGGTCTATATGTCATTCAAGTCTAGCCCTATACTGTTTTTTTCCATCATGACACTAACAAGCACCAAGTACCCTGTGCAAACAGGCCTAAACTGTATTGCTGCTGCTTATCAGCATCTGAAATATTTATATACAGTTTCTCATTAAACTCTTTAACATCTTATTCACACATTTACAATTAGTTTTAGATCATTACAAACACTATACTGAAGTTGAGGTCCTGCACACTTCTGTAATTTACAAACCTAACAATCTTAAAAAAATTCTGATTGTGTCATTTTGAGATTAGTGACACAAAATGCAAGTAACTTGATGAACTCAGACAGAACACACTGAAAAGTGTTATCAACTTGCAAAGAGCACCGTGAAAGGCAAGGGAATTTATTAGGTTCTTCATTTAAGAAACAACAGCGAAAACTCACACACTATGTCTACATTCCTGATTGCACACATGTATGATCCTATTCCTGTTCTTCTCTAGTTACACGGCTGATGACATGCAATGAAACACTCAAAGATTGCAGACCACAAGGGGAAGGTCAGGAAAAAATAAAATAAAATCACTGAATCAAGTGATCTCTGTGAACAGAATATGACAAACCTGTGTAACTGAACCCGCACTGCTCAGTAGTAACAAGAACACTCGAGTGGAAAACAGCTGAACACACCAGGAGAGTGTGGACATTCACTAACTGGAGTACACCTGTCTGACAGCCTGCGCTTGACAGACATCAGTGGCACACGTGCAAATTGAAAACAGATGCCATGTTGATAGTGTGCAATAAGGGCAGAGCATATGCAGTGGCTAGAATTTAATTGGAAGGTTTAGTGAAGAAATAATTAACCTTCTTGTTCTGGTCCACGCCGACCTTTCAATGAATTCAATCATTATGTGAATAAAAATCGACAAATAAATATTATTATAGCAATTATTATTTTCAATGATACAAAAGTTGTGCAGCTTAATATTTTTTCTCCAAGAATCTCTTTCAGGATTTTTTTCCATGTAGAAATATCAAAATAAGAACTTTTTGTAACATTATAAATGTTTTTGCTGTCATTTTGATGAATTCATTGCATCCTTGCTGAATAAACGTATTAATTCCTAAACAATGAGCCATGAGAGTCTCTGATATTCTGTTATGTAGACATACATAAGGCCATTTTTTATATATACATATTTATGTACTGATTTATTTACTTGAAAAGTGAAAAGTATGATAAAAACACAATATAAAAAAAAACCCACTTTTGACCACAGTATTGTGTACTTGTTGAATAAAAGCATTAATTCATAAGCCAAAACATCCTGTTTAATTTTGAGGAATAAAGAGGGGGAATATAATCACAAAATTTTGTGTGACCAATTCATTTAACATTATTACTGGTTTTCTGAGAAGATAAATCCAATGCTTATAGTGCAAAATACATCTAATTTAACAAAGAAAGAAACTAGCAGAGATAAAAAGGTGCAGCAGTCAATACTTGTGTTGCGTTGTGAATCGTGCATGAATTCATGTGTGTCATCATCATGTGTCTCCCTGTCAGCAGACACACCGCAGGCAGACTCCACCGGGACACAGCACAGCATGATTCAGAGGTAAACTGAAGAAAGTCTCCAAAAATAAGCACAGCAAACTGCACCTCACGTTTGTCATCTCACGAGAGAGCGGTAGGCTCAAGGGACCCATGTTGCCCTGAGCGCTGTGCTTTCACAGAGAAAAGGCAGCGTTAAAAGCTCCTATCTATCTGCTTTCCACTCCCCACCCTCAAACCACATGGTTTTACATGCAAAAACAAGGTCAGCTCGCTCCACATTCAACACAGGCACTGCCTGCTAGCAGATATTAGATATTATAAGTTTTGTTTGAAAGTGTCTGATAAAATATGAAAAAAGCTAAAAAAAAAATAAAAAGAATAATTCTTACATTCTTTGAGAAAAAAGCTCACTGCAAAACAATGCCAGAATGGTAGGATGTTATAAGCGGTTATTAAATATATTCTTAACCTATATAAGGCCAATTTTCAATGTAAAAATATATTTTATTTATTTGTTTGTTTGCTTAAAAAAGTTCAGATTTTTAATGGAATGGAAAAAATGGAAAGAGAGCAAATAAATACAGCTAGACCTGTATTCTGAGCAACGACTGACATGTTTTGGTTAGAGTAAAATGTGAACCCGTGACTTTTATTAGCACTCAGCTCAACACAAATGCCATCTACTTTCGGCCAGTCACAGAAAAGGACAAAAAAAAAGGAAGTAGACAGCAGTCTTTTCAGAGAGGTGATATGCAGCCCTTTCTGTGACCCATATGCAGTTTCAGTTCCTTAAATGTATTTTTACCATGAGACATCCACATCACACTGAGTCATGCTTTTGAAAGTGCATAACGCTGCGGTTCGGTGTCATGAGACTTTGCGAGACTAAGCTTCTTCCTCTTTTACTGATGGCGTGAAATGTTGATGCTAATCATTACACTTAAACCTCATGCAAGACATGTTATTCCATTATTAAGCAAACTTTTCATGGTGCACACAGTCCACTAATGACTTTAATTATACAATATTACAACCATAAAACCATTGCTGTTTTCTTGTGAATCTTATATATTTGATAAACTATTATCTAACAATACCACAATCTAATACTTTCTTATATTTAATTTGGATATTCATTTATGAGTTTATGGCTAAAAATTGACAAAAAATGTCAATTGAAATAAATAAAATTTACTTGCACTAACAAAAGCCCAAACAGGTTTTGTCTACACGTTTGTAAAAAAACAAAAACTGTAAAGAACCAGAGATATGGCTCTAGCTTGCATAGCCTGACAGGAGATCACATGCAACTGCTCAGTGCATATGACTGATTTAGCAAACCAAAAAGAAGGAAAGCTTTCATCTGCATGGACACTGAGGCCTTCTGACATGTTTACATGGTTGAACTCATCATTTCCTGTTTTCCTCCTTGGTAATCAGAACACAGCCCTGCAAAGACACACTTTCCCCTTCAGTACCTCATGTCAAGAAGGCCCTGAGGAGGTTTAAACCAATGATTCATCTACCTACACTGGGACACAAAATCGGAACGCTTCTTTCTGGTCTGTTTAATACCTGTTTTTGTACAAGACTGTGTCTGAGAGCCCTCATTGAACACTTCTGAGTGATGGAGGTTCTGTATCCTGTGTGAAGTCAGAGCAGGTCAGAACAGAAAATAGGCCTACAAACTCAGACTGAGTTTGGATGGTTAAAGCCAAACTATTCCATGCAGTTCCAAAAATTTCTGAAAGTCAAGCTGGATAAGTTTTAACCATTCAAGGTAATAGTTGGTTTCTATTTGCTATAACTAGCAACTAGCAGTATAACAATATTTAAAAGCTTAATTCAAGTGTTCTGCTCTCAAAGTTCTATCTAATTTCTATGAAGAAAAAAATAAATAATGCTCGGGTAAATCATAATTATGACATGAAGGTCAAAATTAATACAAACAAAAGATGAAATTATGAAATACTGAATTATAGTTATTAAACAAAATGAGATACTAACAAATATATGAAATTATGCGACAGTGAGTCATAAGAAAATCACAAAAAGATGAAATTATGAGTTAGTAATAATTATGACCAGAAAAATATGATAACTTGTAGATATAACTTTAAATGTCATATAGTCTTTGAGTGGAAGCAGACTATGCTAACAGTCAAACGCCAGGCTACTCAGGACAACAGGAGTACAAAACAGCGATGATGAACAGTTTTCAGGTCAAGGCACATCCAAATTCATGCCCAAACTGCAGGCTTTATCAACCAACACCCAATACCACAATAAAAACAGCACCAAAACACTGAACTACTGTATTGTACCATGACCGCTACTTTTAAGCCCAGGTAATAAAATTTAAACAATTTATAGTTTTTGTCAATCCAACCTTATTAAAGAAACTTGTTTAGCAACCCTTGGCAAAATCATTCCCACTATCTATTTGATTCTGATTAGCTTGCAGTCATTCGCGTGTGTTTGCTTGGGGAGCAGAAATGATTTCTTCACAAAGCCCATGTTAAATGAGTCATACTTTCATGTCCATGACACAAATTGCTTGTATGAGGTCTGAAGCCAGCAAACACAAACCTCCACAAAGATGTGAACAGGCGAATAAAGATAAACATTAAGAAAAGTGTGAATAAACATGCTGTGGTAACTAAAATCATAAGGGTTACACTTTCACGTGATGCCACACTAGCTTTGTCAACACACAGCGGAAAAAAAAGACACTGGATAACATGACACTAGATAAACAAAATACTTAAAAGACCATGTGAAATCAAAACAGTTTGTGGATTGTAGTCCTTGAATAGCTTTTAGATTATTAACTATGAAAATTAATAAACATTTAATACATTTTAAATTGTATTTTATATTTAGATTTGATTAATTTAGTATACCCTGTTTGGAGTAGGTTTTGGGTTTTTTTTCAATAAATAAATAGGCCTAAATACTTTTATTCAGAAAGTAAAAAACTGATCAAACGTGAGAAAAAAGAAAAGAAAAAAGATTATTTCAAATAAAGGCTGTTTTTATAACTTTCTATTCAAAGAACCCTGAAAAACAGCATCACAATGTTCACAAAAATATAAAGCAGTACAATCAAAAAAGTGATTTGGGAATCAAATCAGCATATAAAAATGATTTCTGAAGGCTTATGTGACATTAAATTACATTGTAAATTAAAAAAAACATAGCCTACATATTTTAAAAATATATAAAAATAGAAAACTTTTATCTAAAACTGTTAAAATTTCACAATGTTATTTATTTACTTAAATATTTTTATTATTTATTCATCAAATAAATGTAGCCTTGGTGAGCATAAGAGGCTTCTTTAAAAAAAACATTAAAAACATTATTCTTAGATATTCCACCAATAATAATAACACATAATTTACATAGTTTTAAAGGTACATTAGCAAAAAAGTCTGTTTAGTCCAAAAGCAAACTGAGCGTGGTAAATCGTCACGTAAAAAACTTCACCTATTTTCGGTGCGAGACACCATGACTAACAAGTGGGCGTCAGGGAAAAACACTGCAAAAAAAAGAATAAAACATGGCCCCTTTAAGATAGTGACACAGTATATGAGTAAAATTCATCCCACAACAACTGTATTTACCAGGAACAAACAAGCGGCTAATTTAGGAAGCAGAAGGATTAAATGGTTTTCCTTCAATGCTCTTGTGGACTGTCCTCGTTACCCACTTCTTCCCTTTACATGACAAGCAGGTCTACAGTACCTAGAGATCGATGCCAAAGAAACTGTGGCCTAGTTACAGATTAACAACAGCCGTCCCGAACCTCTCCTGACACAACAGCACAACTGCTAAAATCATTAGCCCAAAACAAATTCCAGCCTAAACTTCTCCAAGTCAGCTGTCAAAGGGCGAAATTCATTCCAGTCAAGACCAGCCAATGAACATCTCAAACAGGTGCCTAAATTTGTTAAACAAATTAGGCAGCACGTTTCTGTTACTGATCCCGATCATGTGACTTGGCCCCAAATATGAGTTTACAAAAGCACTAGAAGGGTGTAAATAGCAGTCCACTTAACGCCATAATGATCCACGCCAAACTTGCATATCTATGGATTGCTTACAAGGAAAAAGAGGGCGAGTGTGGAATAAGAAAACAACATTCCAGTAAGCTGTAATGGAGCTGCGCGGGGGTGATGCCTCCGTTTGGCTGGCCATTATAAAGATTCCTCGGCAAACTGAATTAATAAGACTCTACCAGCTGATACGATTGCAGAAACAAGCCATAACTCTGTGGTTTGACATGCTAAATGTGAAGAAATGTCATGCTCAGCGACTTTTATGGTCAAACGATGACCGATATTGCGTTAGGCTTGACATTAGCAACATCAAGGACATGTCGTGCTTTGAAAACTACATTAAATAATAGAAAACATTTGATTAAACAAGTGCACTTACACAACTGTATTACAGAAACACTCCTGCATTATGTTTCATAACTACTTTTCTGATTCTAGTTTTCCGCTTTTTTTCCATAGCTGAAATGTATATACACCTTTATTAAAGGAATGTTTTGCATTCAAAATAAGTTAAGCTCTATTAAAAGCATGAATTAAATTGGTAAAAAACAAGCAAAACTGCATGTACATTAATGCACTTATAATGAAAATCTATGATGTAGTAAAATGTTCATAAATAATAGGTTACTCCAACCCAAAATGAAAATTTTGTAATTAATCACTTAACCCCATGTCGTTCCAAACCCATAAAAGCTTTATTTGTCTTAACACAATTTAAGAAATTTTAGATGAAAACCAGGAGGTTTTTGACTGTCCCATTGCCAAGATAACAAAAATAACACTGTCAAGGTTCAGAAAAAAAGAAAGACATTGTCAAAATAGTCCATCTGCCGTCAGTGGTTTAATCTGGATTTTATGGAACGATGAGAATACTTTTTGTATAAAAAATAAAATACATTTTGTATAAAATAAAAATAAAAAAAATATACTTTTCTGGGCCATGACAGTGTTGGCAGCAAATGGGACAGTCAAAACAACCACCTTACATTTTTAACTTATAATATCTTAAATTGTGTTCTGAAGACGAACAAATTTTTTAAGGGTTTGAAATGACATTGGGGGTAAGTTATCAACGACAAAATACTCTTTTTGGGGTGGAGTAACCCTTTAAACATGATACACTACTGTTCAATTGTCAGTGATTATTATTAATACATTTACTGTTCTACAAAAATATAAAGCAATAAGATAAGAAATTGAGCACCAAATCTGTATAATAAAATGACTTCATCATGTGAGACTGAATACTGGAGAAACAGCTGCCGAAAATGCAGCTTTGCATCACAGGAAAAAAACTGACATTATAAAATACATTTTAATAGAATTTTCAATTTTAATAATATTTCAGAATATTACTGTTTTAGTCTATTTTGACCCACCATGATAAGCATAAAAGACTTTCAAGAAAAGTAAAACATCTTGACATATCTGCGCCAAGTTCTTTCAAGCCATTTTTTCAACTTTCCAGGATGCTTCTGTCAAGTGTATTACCTACCGTACACAGGACTTTTGGTAATGGCATTTAATATTTTGTCAAATTATTGTATTACAGAACTGACAGCATGCCACAGATGTCATTAAATCTTTTTCACAGTTTGCATGTTTTGAACAAGGATCATACTTTTATGTGTGTGAAATTGTTAAAAAAACAGCTCCAAAAACTGCAGACAATGTGCCACCAACTGCATTTACAGCAGAAAACATACAAGAGTGAAAAATGGCCCATCTCTTTTCTTTGCAGGGTTTTGCTGATGAGGTCTCATGTGACGCATTACACACACACACACCCCTACATGCAGAAATCACACATGTGATTCATGGGGGAGGTCTGCTTCACGTAAACAGTTGGTGCTCGCACTCACAGTACACACGCCTTTAATGTGTTTCCTTCACGCACAAGAGTTGCTGAAAGTGTAATTTGAAAAATTAATTGGTCATCACTTTGGTGCCACCTCAGGGAACCGGAAGACAGAGGAAGAACAGATATGAAAACTGTGAAATACGACTCATCACTTGCAAAGAATAAAATGCATTATTTACAGTGTTGCAATTTCATTTCCCTAAAGAGACTGAATTTCTGGCTGTAAAAACAACAGCAGACATTTTGAGATCCACCATGCATATTTTAAAAATGAAAAAAGATAATAGTAAATTATTATTATATAATATTACTTCATATATTTTGTCCATTATGTATTGTGTATAATGTGTAATGTATTTTATTACATAAACATTAAATTTAAACTGTAATATACAAGTATTAATATATATATATATATATATATATACATATGGGTAGCTGACGTATTAATGTGTCCTATGGTGTGACAGAAAAATTAAGAAAAAAAAAAAACTCTCAAGTTTTGTTTTTTGCTATGTCACACCACAGGACGTGTGTGTTTTATATAATTTAATACTTATATATTTGTATTAATTTTTTATATAAATATTATAAAAATGCATGCATATTTTATAATACATATATAAATGTAATTAAATATTGAAAACTATATTATGTATAAATATTACAATTATATATTATTATATACTATCATTATCTCAAATATTATTTATGACAATAAATATTTAAGATTGTTTATTTAATATAATATTTGTAAGATTGGAAATGTTTACAGCACAGATATATATACATTATACGTAACGTTGCATTTCCTGCTCAATCTAGCTAATAAACAACTGATGCGATCTTCCTATATGTCATATAGCTAACCGGTTTCTGCAGCAACTAGCAGGAAACATCAATCACTGCATCCAATTACCAAGGAAAATGAATGTAGGGCAAACAGCTGAGTTAAAATAGTGGTCATTAGGTCATTACTGAGTGGACGGAGCACTAGATCACAACACGGCCAACACAAATGACTCATTTAGAGATGTACCCCACACGGGTACAGTACCCCACTGATGTGATTTTGTTTTCGGCTGACATTTCGGAGTCGGGGTGCTCGGCGTCTTTGTCTGTGTGGTGGCTGTTCTCAGAACAGAATGCTGCACACCCCTTTTGTTGTGCCTGGAATAGTACAGGATTGAGCAGGGTGATGTAATGCTCTTGCAGCAGGTGCCTCTGATTGGCTCGCACCTTCAAATGCCAACTCTCGCTGTTCAGGCAGTGTCGGTACGATGCCCACATCTCAAATAGCTCCCGAGGAAAACACACAAACAAAGGCCAGCTCTCTCAAGCAACCCTCTGCAACTTAATGTGGGTGTAAGGCGAAAGGCTGCAGACAGGCATAAACGGTGGATGCATAAAGCAAAGCTGTCAATAAATCTAAAAAGACTGCAGGGCCTGTCAGTCAGGTTTGATTGTGCCACAGCTCTATGTGCTGACTACGGGTGAAAAAAAAAAAAGCAATATAAGCAAGGTTAGATTAATATCAGAGCCGGGGTGTTGTCGGACAGAATGGAAAGGGCAAAGCACACGTTTGTTGAGTTTGGGACATGAATAATAATGAGATTAAATTTAGATTAAAACCAAATATTTCACCATAACAGTTACGGCAGCATTTAACCAAAGAATTAAAACAAGACCTCCAGAGGAAACATTACATAAACTACCATCTAATTTATTACAGATTTTAAATTACTGTGAGTTAAATAAAAAAGCGAAGAGAAAAAAAGAGAAGTTTAGAAAAATAACACTTCTGCTTTTCAAAAAATTAAAATGAATAGTGACCAGGGGTTTCCAAGCTACCAAAATAATAATAAAAGCGCCATAAACGTATTTAATATCTTCTGAATTTCTCATTAACATTATCAAAATATTACATGCGACTTTGAATAAATTAGTGCATATTCAAATTACAAAGGAGATTTTAGACTTTTAATGCGACTTACATTTCGCATTTGTATTTATGTATTTGGCAGACGTGTCAATCTAAAGCGACTTACAGTGCCCTGGGAATCAAACCCATGACTTTGCTATTGATATACTCTACTTTTTGAAGTACAGGAATGTCTGTAGCTCAACCATTTTGTCAGTTTCTCAGTATTCTCCATCCAAAGACTTGGAATATAATGGAATAAAGTTGTACTGACTACCATTCTGCTACTTCTATGTTCTATATTTGCTTTCTCTGTATGGAAAAGAGCAGTGTGGACATACTACTAAACATCTCTTTTTGTGGTCTACAGCATTAAGCAAGTCCAATGGCTTTGGATGGACACGGACATGTGTAAATGATTTAAACAAAATGTCATTTTTGTGAACTAAGTAGTTGTTTCATATCCAGTAATAGTATAAGGGCCTTGTTCTCCAGTGCATAAGGCTTTGGAGAGGAGATGAACAATATTTCATCCCCTGCATGATGAGGTTATGCATTCACAGACGGCCAAGTCTTTACAAAGGGTGGAAGGATGGACCAAAAGTGGCAATAATAGTCCTCATTCAGACTGTCCTGTGAAACGCACTTTTGTGGCCAGGCAGAGGGACTTGAACAGAAAGTGATGACCTCCAGCTGTGCTCTTGTCCCACTATCATGAACATGATGAATGTCTGGAAATGTCTTAAACAGCACAATTTGCCTGTATGGCAGTATGACGGTGCTTTCAATCGCAATTACAGTATGAAGTTCCAAGTCAGTCACATGAAGTAAACACATTTGGTGGGAGGGACCCAGTTAGATGTGAGTTGGATAGAAATTGGACTCTAACTAAATGCAAAAGGATTCATATTCTCTCTATATAACAAGTCATATTGGTTTTGTATGTTAGTTAGACCACTAACCATCATAAAGATGGTGTGCAATACATTGCAAAACAAAAACAAATTGGTTAAACGGCAAAGTGGGACTTACCTGAGCAAAATAAAGGTTGAGCAGACACAGGGTGAAGAACTGCAGGCAGACTGGAAAACAATACAGGAGCCAGAACGGTAAAGGCTGAAGCTGGTTTGCTTGAACAACATTTTTAAAGTAGAAAGAGAAGAGTGTCGTCCTCAAAGCCGACCAGAGCAAACACAGAAAGAGAAAAACACTCTGGTAGCTGAAGCGCTTGTGTCCGTAGTGCAGAATTAACCAGAGCTGCAGGTAAACAAACACGAAGAGCAGCGAATACAAAACCGTGTAGAGAACCGTGAGACCGAGCTGCACCGACGGGGGAACCGCAGCCTGGACCAGTTCGGCTGAGGATGAGGAGGATGAGGATGATGAGGAGGAGGAGGAGGAGGATGAGTCCGTCCAAACACTGACACTGACCTGGTTTTCTAGTAAAAACAACATATCGACGGGATGCTCGCTATCACGTCGACTTATCCAGAACGCTCTACCGTTTTCCTTTCCCGTGAAACTTTTCATGTAGACGTTTTGAAATTAGGAGAAATTGAATAACGTCAAACTTAATTACAAATGACATATGAGCTGAAAATGAAAAAACTACAGGCTGCCCTAAGTTGTTGTCGTGTTGAATAAACTTTAAAGCTAATTATCGGATGTTTATAAGCAAGATGTGGAAAACAAACAATTAAAAAAACAGCAGAGTCCCCCCAATCTCTGCAAGGCAGCTCCCTCCGAGCTAAGAAAAACCAACTCTAGCGCTAGAAAAAAGCGATCAGCTGGCTAACGTTGCTGCTCTCGCCCCGCCTACTGACCAATGGGAAAAGGCTAGAATCTGACGCGGCTCTGTCGCCATGTTGGCTCTCGGGTGAATAGTGCTGAATGGAAAAATTCTGTTGCACTCGAGCCAAAATGAGAGGCTTTTCACGTACGTTCTCTGAAAAGCAATTGACACTACCGCCTACTTTTTTTTTAAGAAACCAATCATTTGTCTTTTGGGTGTCCTGCCTCTAGATCTCTACGTTTTTAATTTTTAGAGTATCGGCATTGTTGTTTTTGAATAATGCGTGGACGTTTGCGCGTGATGTTTTATAAGCTTGCAGTGGTTAAATTTGTACGATTGAATTTTAATAGCCAACATAACATTGGATTATTTACGTTTATAAATTGATGAGTGTACAAAGCCGGCTTATGCATGAAATGCATGTTTTTAAATAAAGAAATGAAAAACAGATAAGTATAAGAAAACAATCCCCAAATCTCTGCAAGACAGCTCCCTTCGAGCAAAGAAAAACAACTCTGTAAAAAAAAGAAGCTGTAGGGAGCGATCACGCTCGGGCCCCACGTACTGGCCAATAGAACGAAACTGGAAACCAGTGTCCATTAGTCGCCATATTGGCTCTCATTTAAAAAAGCGGTGGATAGAAACAGGCCGTTACATTGGAGCCAAAATGACAGGCTTTTCAAACGACTTTCGCCGCTGAGCCATGAGCTCCCCGCCTACTTCATTCTCATTGGTTTTCTCCCTGGATACGTTGTATTTTTAGCTTTCTGATTGGTGTTCAGCTCACCGTTAAACCCTTCCCACAAATTTAATTGGACAATGTGTGCGCATGTTGTTTTAGTGTTTGAGGATGTAGATTTTCGGATACTTGCATTTGTAACACTGACCGCTAATCATTATCTTATTGGATTTTGTATAGTTAAAATGACTATTAATACATATTTTTTATAGCTTGCACTTAAACATGTAATTTGTCAGGGTATGACTGATGCATTTATTTAGTAGCACATCCCAGGCGAGTTGTTTTGATTGAATATGGATAAATTCTTTGTGTACCAGTTTTTACTGGGCTCATCCTTAGTATGAACGAATGTAAATGGATGTAAGTTAACCGTCCATAAAGTAGGAGCCATGTGCATCGTCTATTTTATTACGTTTTTATTTAGCCTAACATCAGAGCAATGTTCCTCCAAACTGATAGAAGATTCCAGTCAGAGCTTCATGGAGAGGATGCACACAGGAAAGACGTCCTTTATATACTTTGGAAATCATGGTGAGACTTTGATAAATGTGTTGCAGATGATTGCAGAACCGTTATTATAATGTGCAAAGCTAAGCAAGAGTCATTAGTCAGATCAGCACATCAGCTTATTTGCTGAATCAATGCATTTTGTTATGTCAAAAACTTTTAAAGTTAATTTTTAAAGTCCGTGGGCTATTACATAAGCTGTGGCAACTTGACTTGCAGTCAATCCAACCATCAAACTGTTCTTGGAGCAGCTTGAGATGTCAGCTGATGCCCTAAATGACTATGGGATATCTGTTGTAAAGGTAAGCAAAATATATTTTCAGATCTCACAAGAAAGCTACATCAGATCAGAGTACAGAGCTTTTTGACATCTAGTTAGCTAGTACATGAAGTGGTTGACTGTATTGCGTTAATATCAACTTGAATAATTGACTGTTTTACAGGTGAACTGTTCTAAAGATGCTATACCACACTACTGCACAGGAGAAAAGCTAATGACCAAAGCATACTTGTTCAGGTATAAATTCATGTACTGTACTCTCAAGTATTTATATATACATTACTGTTAAAAAATTATGGCCTTAGTAAAATTAAAAATGCAAATTTAGTAAATTTCCTACCATAAATATACCAAAACTTAATTTTGGATTAGTAATGCATTGCTAAGGACTGCCTTTGGGCAACCTTAAAGGTGATTTTATTTTTCAATATTTTGATTTTTTTATGGTACCCTCAGATTCCAGATTTTCATAAAGTTATGTTTTGGCCAAATATTGTCTTATCCTAACAAACATACATCAATGAAAAGCTTATTTATTCACCTTTCAGATTATGTGTAAGTCTTAATTTTAAAATTTGACACTAAAGACTTTATTTATGGTTCAGGGTCACAAATTAGTTTTGAAAATGACTGCTATCGATAACCATAAAATGTGCAATATCAGTACAAATAACCGACCAGGCCAATAGTCGTTATGACTTCTAGTCATAAATTGTACAGATATTTCACAAAGTTACTGTTTATACTGTATTTTAAATCAAAATAAAGTGTGGCTGCAAGACTCTTTTTTTAAAATTAATTGAAAAATCTTACTGTTTTTCTTTTATTCTGATTGTTAATGTTTTTTGTGTGTGTTTTACGATAAATGTTAAAGTATTAAAATGGTCTTTATTACTCTACAGAATCAAACAAGTTTGGCACGGCACAAATCCAAAAGCTTTCTTGTCTTTTATCATTCCAGAGACTCTGAGGTCCTGAGGAGTTTTGAAATCGATACTGTATTTGACGTCAATGCAATTGTTTCTCATGTGCTTTTGTGAGTTCCTTTATTTAAAACTTACTTCTACGGTAGCACCAACATTTCTCACTGTGCATATTTTGTCTAATGGAACTACAGTGACAGCCTTGATCTATGAATGTGTCCGTTCTGTCCTCCTTTCAGCTCTGTCCTCTCCAAAGAAGTCCGTTATGTGCACACACCTACTGAGCTGCAGCACGTGGAGAGCATGGCCAAACAAAACAGTGACATTGTGGTCGGTCACATAGCAATACTTGGCCTTCCAGGTGCAATCTTTATATTCTCTATTCATAGTTTTCAGTCACATGACTGGTTTGAAGACCTGGAGGGCAAAACATCCATAGAACTGCGGTACAAGCGTGTACATTTTTCGTCAGTTTCACAGCCGCAAATATTTAGATCACCTCTCAAAACAATAATGTGAACAAAATTACTTAATGGTTCAGTGTTTTCCTTATAACGGTTTTCTATGGGAAACCACCTAACACGTTGTGTTTATATTCTGGCTTCATCTGCTTGCTTGTACAAAATATACATCAACAAAAAGGTGCTTACTGAATTTCACCTTTTAATATGCGTTTTACTACATTACTACATGCAAACTGCATAAAAATAACTAGCGGTCAATGGAGCAAAGCTTTGTTTTGATGTCATGCAAAAACTATCAATAGTCCACGGTGTTGGTTGGAATGAAGCAATATTTTATATCTCTTGTTTTTTGTTGGGATAGAGCATCGAGCTTTGATGGAGGCAGCGTTTGTGTATGGAACCAAATACCAGTTTGTCCAGACGACTGGGGCTTTGGTCCTGAAACATATGAGGTAAGTTTTATATTATAGGAGCATTATAATTTCAGTCTTTATTAATGTGTTCAAAGCATAAAACAAACAGAAATGCGATGTAACTATAATTTTGGGGAAAAATGACCACAAGGGGTTCCCAGAGTTCCATCACCTGTTTGGATATCCAATGACCAGTGTTATTTTTGTGTCATTGTTATTCTATTATAGTTTTTGTTGATATTTTATTGTAATATTTTATGTTTTCACTTATATTCTAGTTTAGATTAGTAATTTAGTAGTATGATTTGTCATTTTTATTTTTTTTGTTTTATTTTGAAATAGGTCTGTGTAGTTTTAAATCATTTTATTTATATAGTTCATTTAGTTGTTTAGTTTATTAAAATGAGAAACGTTGCCTTGTTGAATATATCGTGGTCGTTGATGGGGTTATTATAGTTAACTAGAACTATAAAAGTTTATCACATTTTACATTTGTAACCACATTTTTTGTTACTTGAAATAAAACAAAATATATATAACAGAAATAAATAAAATACAACAAACCTTGTATTATTTCAGTTATAGTTTATTTTATCTCATACAGCAAAAAATGTGTTTACAAATTTTAAATCTAAACTTTTAAATTAAAAAGTTTTAATTTTAGGGTGACCCTGCTAACTACCACAGTATATTTTGTCGTATCGATTTGTCATTTTCACTGTTTTTTTAAACACATCTTTGGTTTTATTTTAAATCGGTCTATGCAGTTTTTTATCATTTTATTTATTAGTTTCAGTTTATTAAAATGAGAAATGTTGCCTTGCTGAATATATTGTGGTCGTTGACAGAGTTATTACAGTTAATTAAAACCATAACATTTTTAATCACATTTTACATTGAATTTCAAGTTTGGTTTTATTTAACTAATAACCCTGCTAACTACCACAATATATTTAACATAAATTTCATTTAATAAATCTTTTAATTTTTTTAACTTAAATTCAAACAAATTCTTCTACTCCTTCAGTTCCTCTCAAATGAATCTTCTGTTATCCTTCACAGGGTAGTCGATCCCTCTTCCTCACAAGCACGACTGTGGTTTCTGCACTGTAAAGCTGTGTCCAGGCGGCCTGATCCGTGTCCCAGCACTCCCATGAAGAAACCTCTCAACACCATCAACATACACACCTTCCTGCAGCTGATGGAAGCACCTCTAGTGGTGAGAAACCGTCTTCTGCTCTTGTCATTAATACCAGGTGTAATAAAAAGGAGCTTGAATTCTGATTCTCACTTCAGTTCCATATCTGTTATGTTTGATTTTGGAATTGTTTTCTGGCAGACAGAGACAGTGCTGGATCCGTCTGAGGTAGATGTGGTTCATATGCACCTCGGTGTGCCAGTGCTCTATCTGTTCTCTCAGCCCCAAACCCAGCACCTGGACCGGGCCACGGCTCAAACTCTTGGCCTGCAGCTCCGTGGGGAGGTTGGAGTAGTGCTCATTCACAGGTGCATGTCATATATTCAGAACAGGATTCCATGGGCAACACTTTACAAAGGCAATTAGCTAAAGATTTGGATTTTGTTAACTAAATTTCTTTCAGATTTTTTTTTATTACTCTTAATATTTATTTAGGTTTTTACTATTGTCTAGGTTAATGTTTATAATCCTTCATCTTTTATATGTAGCCTATATTATTTAATGATATGATTATATTAAAATACACTAAATAAAACCTTAAATAAACTATATAACAGATAAACTTAAAGTATGTAAAACTTTCTGGTAGGATTTATTTTTTTTAATGCCGTTAAAAAGAAATATTGTGAGATACTCAGATTCAAAATATTTGCTTTCCATTTGAACATATTCTAAACAAAATTTGTTCCTGTGATGTAAAGCTGAATTGTCAGCATCATAACTCCAGTCTTGATCCTTGAGAAATCATTCTAATATGCTAATCTGTTGATCCAAGAACATTATTTTCATTATCAATAAGGAAAACATGGCTTAATATTTTATTAGGCTGTGTTATACAATTACATTTTATTATGCTGCTTAATATTTTTTTGTACATGTGATACATTTTTTCAAGATACCTTTCTTGCATATAAAGATAAAAAAGTATATAAAAGTATAAAAAAACTAAACATTGTCCAATGTTAATAAAAACAAAAGTATTAATCATTGTTAGACATGTTAACTATTATACTACCTACAGTTGTTAGTCTTGATTTTTATCTATCTGGAATTGATTTGGAGGGGAGGAATTTGATATTATTAGTAATATTTCAGTAATAATTTCAGAAGTATAGAAAGTTTTTACATTATTGTGAAGATCAGGAAAAGTAATATTTTTGGGCAAAGTACTCTAGACATTTTTCAAGAAAGTAAATTGGGTCAGTTTTGATATATCCACACAACATCCAATACACATCCTCAGACTGCCTGCCACAGATCTTATTTTCAGTCAACACATCACTTTCTTGATATTAATTAGTTAGTTTTTTTTCTCTTCCTTTTTTTTTAGGGACAGTCCGAACATGAAAACTCCACTTAAATACAACGCTGCTTACAGACTCCCACAGGAGGTCAGTTTAACCTTTGAATGTGCTTGTGATTATTTGAGAAATCTGTTTTTAACAAAAGCTTTTCTCAACAGGATGTGAAATATTTTACCCTGAATAGCGCCGAAGGGGTTGTGAAACTTTTCAAAGAAGAACTCTTGCAAGAACACAAGTTAGAAGACGAAGAGGAAGAAGAGGAACATTGGTCAGATCTTGGTAGGATGCCACCTACGTAGTCATTGCTAACTAGTATAATGGTTTTGAAGTGGTTCTAAAGATCTTACTGAATTTATCCAGATATCCTTGATGACGAGGTGTCTGAGTCTGTGTACAGAGACCGTGATCTTCTGCTGGATTTGGAGTCCGTAATTGAACTCACTTCAGACACTTTTCAAACAACAGTCACACAGAATGATATAACAGTGGTGCTGTTCTATTTTAAATGTGAGTTTTACTTTATGTATTATCATATTTGATGCACAAGAGAAATCAACCCTGATATATCCACTTTTGTCCTCTAGGGGATGCTGTCTGTATGGCTTTCATTCAGTCGTATATAGAGGTGGCAGATGCACTTAAAGGTAAAAGCATTTCTGTGATGAACAAAATTACCAGAGAATGTAGAAATTCTGTAAATCGTGTTACGTTGTGCTTTTCTCTTTATTGATTCATTTGATGGAATCCATTTTCAGATAATATTAAAGAAAAGTCATTACATAATAAAAAGTGTTGCTTTTAAACTGGGCTTAAAAGTATTTGGACACTTAAGACATTGCATTAGTTAATAAAATAGAAAAACAAGTGGAATGCAAGTTTGCAAGCCATTTTTGCAATGATTTTTAACAGACGCGTCTGAGATATTGAGTTGATATATGAAGTCATTTCCTATATCCCTTATTTCCTCATCTTTCTCTAAATAATTGTATTTAATGTAATTAAATAACTGAAACAAACTGTCACAAAAACAACACATGCGTTTTTTTTATATATTTTTTTTATATCTATGTTTTATGTAGCTATTCTAAATCTATTATATCTAGATAGATAGAAGGATGCACAGATGGACAGACAGATAGATATATATGAAGGTAGATTCATATTTTACATTGAATGTCATTGGATGTTCAACCCAATGGGGGACTGCATAATTAAAACTTCAAAGAAATTAAAAATTCACTTTTGTCAATTTTTATCACCTGGCACTGCATGTTATGATAAAAAATGTGTACAGACATCAGTCAGAGTGTCAAAGACTTGACTTTGTTTAATTAATATCAGCATATGATAAAGCCCACACGTTTTCCCTTTCTTTATCATGTTCAGGTATGAATGGGGTACAGTTGGCGGCAGTAAACTGTGGAGAATGGACTGACATTTGCAGGGATCAGAACGTCACTTCCTTCCCCACCGTTCTGATCCACCGGCCCATGGCTGCTGCTCAGCTCTATAGAGGCATGCTGGGAACCAAGAGCCTACACAGGTTCATACTACTGTGAGTATTATGTCCTCTTTTACACACAAGGTCAGATCATCAGGGTGTGATTTATTTTCCGTCATTCAGGATTAACCTGAATGTGCACCGTCTTTTTTAAATTAGAGGCCTGGTGATTGAAGAGCGCACTGGAAGCTTGCGCCTCTACACTGACCTTCTTTTATATGTTCTTATATGGTTGTGAGCTGATAAAGGAAATTGTAGTGTTTTATCTGTAGAGCACCATCAAAAATCAATTAATAGATGCTCCCAAGACTCCCAAGATCGTAAATGTGCTGCATAGATTCCCACACAGAAAGCCAATAGTCTTTAATCAAGATATCTCAGTTGAACATTTCACACTTAATGTTTATTAATGAGTTACTTTTGTTGTTGCAGGAGTCTGGTCTCCAGTCCTTACCATCTCTCCTCCTCTGCTGAGGTGATGTCTTTCTTGGAGGGAGATTTGTACAGTAAACATGTGTATCTGACCCCTGTCAGAGTTCTGGGCCTTTTCTGTTCAGCACATGACATGGGTAAGCCAACTTTCTCAGGAATCACTGCTATGTGATAGATGGATATATACATGTATAAACCTTAAAGGAGTAGTTCACTCCAACATGATTGACTGTCATGTTACAACCCTATATAGTTTTATTTCTTTCTTTTTTACTGTAAATAAATGCAGTCTTGGTGAGAATAAGAAATTTATATTAAAAAAAAAATCTGACCAAACCTTTAAACAGTAAGTGTAATTTTTATTTTAATATTATAAGAAAATAATTTATAACTATTTAAATCTAGTTATAAAATAGCCTTTGATTCTCTTGTGACACTAATAAAAAAACCAAAAAAAAATTCTGTGAAATGCACAAGAACTGTTATGCAGAATATCTGAGCTTCTGTTTTCCACGAAGTGAAAGTGGGTGGTGATTTCCAAGCCAGAGCACCAGAAAAACTAATAAAAAGAGTAAATGGTGCTTATGGTGGTCTCCTGAGAAATTTCATCATTAGAATCAGTGAGGGTTTACATAGAAATATTAAAAGGTGGTTCATCCAAAAGTGAAAATTCTGTCATTATTTACTCACCCTTATGTCATCCCACATGTGTATAAACCATGTTACCACTGTTACTATGACTTAGACGTTGTAGGTGGACTGCAGTGAACCAATACCTCTTCAAATGTAACATTGTTCATATAATTACATTCTTTTTTTATAGCATAGCAACCAAACTTTATTTTTCGGGTGAAGCATGTATTGCATAACTTGTTACATATGCACAAGAACCTGTCAATCATGTGCTCTTTATGTCTTAGGTGTTACTTCATTTGAAGAAGCTGCAAGACTCCTCAGAGGAGAAACAGTTCTTGGGCTGTTTGCCCACAAAGAAGCAAAGCAATGGTATCTCACAGTTTCACTACTATTTTAATGATGTAATATACTTGAGATTATATCTTGCACTCAAAGGAATTGTAAGTGTCCTAAAAGATGATACATGTATGGACTTTGGTGTGATGTAAGAAAGCGTTCTGTCTGACTGCTTTGTATTTTATTCAGGGTGGAGGGACTGTCAGTAACCCTGCCTGCTCTACTGGTGTCCCGTGGCCCTGGAGTTTCTTATGAGGCCTATTCTCTCCCATCATCCTCACCAACAGACCTTGTCTCACTTATACAACAAGTGGAGCTGGATCCTTTTGTAAGTTGTTTTGAGAAAGTTTCAAAGTTGCTCAATGGTACTTTATATTGGAATCATGTGTTTTACTGGAATTTAAGTAGCATGAGTTGACCGGCTCACCACATTGATGTCAAGTGTTGTTATTGTATACTAAAACAAACTATTTCAATTTTTTTTTTTTACATGTATAAAAATTTGTTGAAAAAGACTGAAATGAAATTTCAGTTGAATGTTTAAAACTGAAAAAAAATAAAAATAAAAAATAAAGCTACATGTGTACAAATATTACAAATAAAAAGCTAATAACAAAATTATTAAAACAAACTAAAATTCAAAAGAAAACAGAAAATATAAAAATAAAAGCTAATTTAAAATTATACTAATAAATACTCTAATAGTACATACATAAACTTAATTATTCATATGAAATTTGATATAAAAGATTTTTTTTTTTTTAGATGGATCCAGAAAAACTTTTACAATTTAAAGAATTTCATATGGACTTATTTTAGAAAATATTTATTTATTTATTATATTGTTGAATATGTATCTGCCATGTAATAGCTTGTGAAGCTGATATGGCAATACATTTAAATTGACAAGAAACAACATGTTAAAAATAGAAAGGTGAAATGATTCATCCCTACTTGCCCCTTTTGAAAACATCTCAAAATGCTATCTTCCTTTGCCAAAAACTGAAAATATGTTGTGTTTTGCATTAAAGCCTGAACTGACCGTGGAGAATCTTCCCTGGTATTTGGAGCTTAGGAAGCCTTTGCTGCTGCTTTTTATCGGAACGGAGGACAGTACAGAGAGTACGAAGGCTTTAGCAGAGATAAAGCGGCCACTGAGCTCTGGACAGCTGGATTCCTTCCTGCCGTGTTGGATCCATCTGTGAGGAACATGATCTGTTAGACACATTAATTAAAAAAAAAATCACTTTAATCAAACCCTTTGTTAATTGTCATCTATGGGGTTTCATTGTTTTAGAGGTCGGACACCTGTCGGGAGGTCTGTCCTGGAAAAGTATCTTGGCTTTGTACCTCCACTTCCTGTTTTGGTGATATCACTGTTAAAAACTGGAGGAGAGGTGTTCCTTTTCCCCCCAGAGCGCCCCCTATTGGCTAAGAACATCCTTCAGTGGATTCACGATGTGGAAAATGCACAGGAACAACCAGCAGGTGAGTCCATATAGCTTTTAATTAACGGATTTTGATTAAAACAACAACAATTTGGTTTAGATTTCAGCCCTAACCAGGGGGCTGTTTTATAAAACAAGTTTACCAAATAAGCATCAGTATAATTAACATTTCTGGTCAAATAACCTCACTTGCATGTTTGTGCTACATAATTGAAATATAGTGAAAAATGTTCGGCTTGAGGTGAAATGTGCTACTTCTACTTGTGCTTGACGATAAATAAGGAAAATAAAAGCCTTATTAAATGACAAGAATATAAGAAATTTGGACATTTATTTTTTTATTTAATTTAGTTAATATTTTAGCCCATAAGTAATAAAATATTATTTTTTTTTAATATTTCATTTTTTATCTGGACATATTAATGCTGGAAATGTAGCATTAAAGTATATATTTATATTTTTTTTGCTTGTTTTGTTAAAATTAATGCTGTCAAACGATTAATCATATGTATGTGTGCTGTGTATATTTTATTATTTATATATAAATACACACACATATATGTATATTTCAGATAAATATGTTATAAATTATATGAATATTATATAAATATAGACATTGAAATACATGCAAATATTAAAAAATAAATATATAGCTTATGTGTGTATTTATATGTACATATTAAATATACACAGAACACACACACATATTATGTGAACAGAAACTTATTTTCGATGCGATTAATGATTAATTGTATGACAGCATTTATATTTTTTACTTTGATCATATTTTTTTGCATTAATGCTTATATTTTTATTTTACAACTTAATTTTGTTTTTATATCTGATAATGGTATCTGTATTTTTATATTCACATCGTCTGTGATTTTTGTCAGTAGTTCACTTTTATTCATGGCAGAAAAATTACTTGGAAACATGTTGGTTCCTCCTGGTCGTGCCTTTTGGCATTATTGAGATTATTTTGTGGTAACTGTGGGAATGTCAAGTGTGAATGTTTTCATAATTTACCTCTTCTTTAGCTACCTTTCACAGTAGTTAGATATTCGTAGACAAATATGTCCTTGTAATGGTTGGCAACGTTTGTTACGTGCCTACAGTTCCAGGAATCAATCATCACACACCCCTGCCCTGTAAAAGCTGGCACAAAGTACTTCAACACACACCAGTGTTTGAGACCACACTCCATCCATTCAAAACCTCATCAACACTAATACAATCACTATTGTTGCTTGTGGTAAAAAACAAGCCCAATCACTCAGATCCAGCACTCAGCTGTTGATGCCTTTCCAAAATGCGCTCTCACTGCACGTCCCCAAAGACACGCCGCTCCATTCCGCTGATGGTCTCCGAGCGGGTCTTGCTTTTGTCAGTGTCAAAACCTGAACTGGTTTCATACCCACTTCTCTGCATCTCCCATCTGCTTCCTATGAAGCTGAGAGGAAACCGTATCCCTTAATTGTGTCTGATTGTTACAAGTTATTTCCCTGAAACCTCCTGCTGGACTCCTGGGGCCAGGCGACTTTTTTTTTTTTCACATCCGAAAAAGATGGCTTCATCCGTCTGTCGGATAAAATGTGTTTTATGAGGATGGATGAAGCACTTTATCCATCGCAAGATATTTATTACATTTCATATGCCATTGAGATGCAGAGCAAATACAATCATCTGAATTTTATCCATAAAGCATTAGTGTAATTAAAATGAAATGTCCTTTGTATTCATGTTAAAAGAGTCATAGTATATGTTCCTGTTTTATGACTCTTAGTGCAGGGAAAACAATAGTTGTTTCCTTTAATAGACTGTTTGCATATTGTCTCAAGTATGAGTGCAATGTTGGTGTTTTAGGCTATTTTTTGGTCCTGTATGTGTAATGGGACAGTAAGTATAATCATTCCCATTACACATTCATGGGTTTGTCCTTCTCTTTTCTGTGTGACCAGATATTCAGGACTCAGTCTCTCAACACAAGAAAGTTTCTACTTTTAATATTGCATTTCACTGGAAACTTTGCATAATGAGTGACGATGTACATCTGTGTTGTCACCACATTAAAGTTTAGATCCAGCAAGACTTTTCCTCGATGTACTCATGGGAGAAATGATGAGTGACGTTTCTATATCCTGAACACCTTCAGAATTTCCTGTTATTATATAATGTTTTGTATTCATTATTATATTTATACTTTATTTACCCTACCGGTTTCATTTCAAGGTCTGATTCTTACCTTAAAATTAACTAACTATTAACTGCAACCTTTACCTTAATAAACACCTCATTTGCTGCATGTAAATAGTTAAGTTGGCATTAATATGCGGTTTATACTAACAATATGCTATAATATGCATGCTAATTAATAACTATTGTTCCTGAAAATAAAGCATCATCAAACTACCATTGAAAAGTTTTGGATCATTAAATTTGTAAAAAAAAAAAAAAAAGTGTTTTAAAGTCTTATTATGCTCACCAGGGTTGCATTTATTTGATAAAAAATGCAGTGAAAAGAGTAATATTGTGGAAAAATATTATTATTTGAAATAACAATTTTCTGTTTTAATAGATTTTACATAATTTATTGCTGTGACACAAATCATTACTCCAGTCTTCAGTATCATTTTTCATCAGAAATCATTATAATATGCTGATTTGGTGCTCAATAAATATTATCAGTGTTAAAAAATATTTAATATTAAAATATTTTGAACTTTTGAATGGTGATGTATATTTATACTATTATTTATATTAGTGCTGTCAAACGTTTAATCGCGATTAATTACATCCAAAATAAAAGTTTTTGTTTACATAATATGTGTGTGTGCTGTGTATATTTGTGTATATACAAATACACACGCATACAATAAACATTTTGAAAACATACATTAACGTATTTATATTCATATCATTTATATTATATACAAATAATTTTAATATACAAACAACATTTTTCTTAAATATATGCATGCATGTATGTAAATATGCATAAAAAATCTACATAATATACACACACACACACACACATATATATATATATATATATATATATATATATAAAATATATAAATATAATATATTATGTAAATAAAAACTTGATGATTGTGATTGTTTTTGTTTACTGGTCGAAAGAGTTTTATTCAGGTCTCTAAAAATTCCTGTAGACATTTTTGCCTATTTTATAGTCCTCCAACTAAATCATATGCCAGACAGTTTGGAAAAGTACTGTAATATCACACCTCTTGTCAACAAACCACATGATTTTACAGATGGAAAAAACCTCTGTCTGTAAACCTCTAACTGTAAGTATGAGCAATATTAATAGTGATGCTTGTCTTAGCAAACACCACTAAAATGTGTTTGGAGCCAATATCATTCTCATTTCCAAAATGATTCTGTGGGCCCAGACGTCCGCTTTTCCTGTAATTTGAGCAACTAGCATTCTTTGGTTACTATGCATTTCGTCAGAGCTGATTAATCCCACCACACCACAGACTTTAGGCTCTCCGCATCAGGGATTTATGAGAAGAGGAGGGCTAGTGATACTCTGTCAATCTGTCTTCCAGTGCTTTACAGGAGATAGCACATCTTTTGATAAATGTGTGATACGAGACGATGTTTTTGATCATAAACCTTACAGTTAAGCTTCAGTAAGGCAAGGCAGTAAATTGATTAAAGGTGGCCGCAAAACATTTATGTTACAAAAGATTTCTGTTTCAAATAAATGCTGTTCTTTGGAACATTAACAACTTGAAAAGCTACTGGACTCTTCAGTTAACACTTTTTCGAGGTATCAGGGGTGCATAGGTTTTTATTAGTGTGCTTTAAAAAATAGCATCTATATCCATGAAATAGTCTGCAATCATTTCTTTTGGATTAATGGAAATTCTGAGAACATCTACACTTATTTTCCACCTCTTCAGTGGTGTTTTCATTCCTATTTCAGTAGCGACTGTGGAGTCAATATTTCATCTAACACTTCTGCTGTGTGTCATTTTACTGTTGTATTGATTTCCACAACACAGTACGACTATTTTGTATTTTTACTATTTTTTTTTTGTGAATGCATGACTATTATTATTTAAGCAATGAAAACTGAATTGAATTCTCACTACCATTCAAAAGTTTGGAGATGTTCAACAAGTCTGCATTTATTTAAAAAAACAAAAAACAAAAAAACATTAAAGCGGTTTCAAATAGCTGTTTTATATATGAAATGTAATTTATTTCTGTGAATGCAAAGCTAAATTTTCACACGATCCTTCATAAACCATATCAGTGTGCTGCTTGAGTGCTCAAAATCTTAATTTAAAAATCTTAAAAAAGTCAATCACCCCAAAATAAATAAACTTTTAAATAGTAGTGTATTTTGGACCAATAGAAAGTCTAGAGATAATTTCTTTTGTCCATTTAATTAATTTTTTTTTTTTTTTTAGATATGGCAACATAGCATGCAGCTATGTTGTCTGTGAGCACGATTCCTAGTGTTTTCACAGGAAAGATCAGATCAGTTTACATAGTTTCCGCACCAAGACATCTGGAAACACTTGTCACTGTCCATTAGTAAACTCCAATACTTAAGATTTCCAGGTATCAAGCATCATTTACTCCCCAAGTGCTGTTTTGTTTGTCAAAAGTAGCATGTACACAGAGTAATAAGTTGCACTAGCTGTTCTGCATCAATCTTTGTGAAACCACGAGTCTGACAGACGTCACGAACAACAACATTCTGTTTTTTCTCTCTGTGTTCTTTTAGGCTTGATCCCAGATGGGAAATGGGACCCTCCTGTGCCATACTTTGACTTTCTGGCAATAATGGACCAAGAAGTGCCGACTTACGCAGCTCAGAGGACTCCTAAAATGAAAATGGGGGGCAGGGAAGACCACAGAGAGCAGAAGCATGTGACCCCAAACCAAAGACAAACCCCACATCCATCACCAAACCCCCAAGCACCTCGCCAGCACTCTGAACTATAAACTCAAGTCCTCTCATGGCACAGAAGGTTATGTAAGCAATTCACATGACTACTTGACATCTGTTAGATTTCACATTATGTGTGACGTTAACGTCATTTTAGTACTATTTGTAGAAATGTGTGTATATCAGAACTCATTTTTCACAAATCAAATGGACTTTTCCTAAGTTAAATCAAGCTAGTTTACATTTTAGTGCTGTAACTTTATATACACAGAATGTGATATTTAAAACCTGAAAAAGATCTACAAGAATGTATTTATTTATACAAATCATTTATGTAAACGTTTTTGAGATACTGTATTATTCAGATTTCTACTGTTCTTCTGTTTGGTAATGTTTTCATACAAGTACAGGGCTTCACATATGGATGACATTTGTATATTCGTACATTGTCTGTTGTTTCAGTCATGGAAGAACAGCAGTTGAGTTTTTTTTACCGTATCGTGCTGCTTTCATGATGGAAAGACTAACGTCAAACCTAAAAGAGGCTGAATCTTTGGTTGATTGCATTGTTAAAGTTAATTAGCGTCACATTTAACAAGAGAAGGAACTACTTTTTAATTCAAACCAAAGTTACTTTGCGAGCACACTGTCTTTTGTGTGCTGCCGGGATCTGTATCCAGTGTTTAAACCCGTAAACCCTAATGCAGATGTTTTCAGGAACTCTTTAAATACCATTTTTTTGGCAATGAAATACGATCCCAATACGTGAGTGCATGTGTGTTTTCACATGAGCTGAGATGTTCATATATACACTCACCCATGGGAAGGTCGTTATATAGGATAAGCCTGTATGGAAACTCCATAAGTATAAAGTCCTAGTCCTCTGTTTACAGTATCTGTGCTATGTCCTCTCACTTCAGATCTCTGACTTCTACAATGAACATAATTTCACAATTAAGCAAAATGGCGCTTTAATGAAAAGTTGAGTCTTACTTTAGTGTTTGTATTTAATAAAACCTAATAAGCCCACTTGGTAATATTTGTGTAGGTGTAGATTCTTTGATTTTGACTGAAATTCGACTAAAAATTTTACTTGTTGCCTTCTCATCATGAACTTAACGATGGCCATTAGTGAAATCATCTCGCACTATCTGGTGAGAAATGACTTCAGACCTTAGCTGGCAGTGCAGTTACTAAGGAAATGCACTGGGGACCAATCAAATCGTTTTATTGATTTAGGACGTGACATGTGACATGTGGCCAAGTATGGTGGCCCATACTCGGAATTTGTGCTCTGCATTTAACCCATCCAAGTGCACACACA
>JAUMHE010000069.1:4843721-4853784 GCA_032359235.1 Enteromius mattozi | reverse complement strand
GCCGGACCTGGGACTCGAACCTGCAACCTTTCGATTACAAGCCTGACTCCCTAACCATTAGGCCACGGCTGCCCCCACGGCTGCACGGCTGCCCCCTTCTAGTCTATTTTGACTAGAAGCTCTTATGGTCCCATCGATCTTCAGACAAATTCTTGAGAACTTAGATGAAATCCAAACTAACCAACTTATTATTAGATTTTCAGATAGTCACATGGTCTAAATGTAATTTGGATTTTAAAAATCAATGCAAAGCTTTTATGTAAGGTCAAGCTGCTTGTTGGTTTGAATGTTTATGTTTTATTCATTTACTCTTGCCTCAACACATGTCCAGTTTTAAGATTATATTGGCTGGGGTGTATCCGTCTCTTCAATCTCCAGATGGAAAACAAACAAAAAACAACGTTTTTAAAATGTAAAGGATGTGCTGGATTTCCTGGTAATGTAAAGTAATGGGTCTGCAATGTTTTTTTCTGTGGTTTGCACTGTGAATTATAAAGCAGGTGGTTAAGTTATGAAGAGGTCATTGTTGATTGAGGCCTTTTTGTCTGGAAGTTCGACTTGTGATGCCTGGGAATAGAGTATTGGTCAGATTTTAAGCATATTTACAGCTGGCAGTTTTAGCTGTCATTAAGGACTGAGTACACAAAGATTTTCTCAGTCTAAAGTCATGTACTATAATAGTTTATAGTGTATTTTGTGGAGTGTTTCGTAAACATAACACATCTGCCATCTTGGCATTTAACTTAGACCCTTATGTTTTTTGACCTGTAGCAAAAAATGCAGAAATTTGCTGCATTTTGTTGAATAAGTACAACTGAATCATAAAGAACAACATTCTCTGAAACCTACTTTGGCCATTTCTAATTTGTCTCCTCAGTTCTCTGGCCTGTTTAATAGCATAGTAGGAGTTGCAGGGGTTAAATGCCAAATCTAATCACCCAAACCTTGACCCACAAGGTGGTGATGGGGATGTCTGTCATTTCACAAGCCAAGTAAATTATTCTCAGAAATGTTTTTGTTCAGCTGTATTATATTGCACCAGCTTTATCAGACTATCTGACCCCAAAAGGTTGCAAACTTCCAGTCTAGCAAGTTGTTGCTGCTGATTGATTTCTACCAACAGAGGTAGGTGGAGTTTTAGAATGACTGCTGTACTTCAGTTTTTATGAAATGTCCTTTTTACAAGATGTAAAAGATTTAGTCCTCGGAGGTGTCCACAGAATGTGTATGTGAAGTTTCATCCCCTAATAGCTGATGGATCATTTTATTATTTCTAGCTGTAAATGCCCTTTCTTGGGTGGTAGCGAAAACACACTGTTTTGTGTATGTGTGTGTGTGTGCCTTAAATGCAAATGAGCCCCATTTCCATAAGAGGGCTGTGCCTTTACAAATTGTGTGTCAGTTACACAGGCGATAACAAACAAAAATTTTTTATTCTGCAACTTAAACTTCTGATACAGTTTTCTAAGCTCACACACAGAAAGCCAGCTGTCAGACGTTGCTTATATGCTTATATGCTCACCAAGGCTGCATTTATATGATGAGAGCAATATCGTAAAATATTATTAGAGCTTAAATAACTCTTTCCAATGGTAATATATTTTAAAATGTATTTTAATCCAGGAACCATTTACTGTTATTTATTAGTGTCACATGAGCCTTCGTTCATTTAAAATAGTTTTGTAACTTTTAATTTTCTTAATTTAGTGCGTCTCATTTAGAAAAAAAAAATCCAAAAAAGAACCATAAAGTCATTTGTTGTTACAATCAAATGTAACACTGGCCCAATGCATAAAGTGCTGTTTCCAAGCCACTTCATCTGAAGTTCTGTTTTTCCAGATGCCTTTAGGCTCTGAAGAAATAAAGGACGACAGCTTTGAAGGCTGAAGGACAGACACAGTCATTTTATTGACAAAACAACCCTCTAAGCCTTTATAATGAAATTGACATTTAACATTTGTAATTAACTCTGAGTGCAAATGTCTCCAACAGCAAATCTGTTTTACCATAATGTGTGTGATTACTGTCACGTTTTCAACTAAATTAACCACTTTTTTTTTTTTCTTTGAATTGGACGTTCCTCCACAGCATGACATTTCCTTTATTCTCATGGGTTTAAGGTTTGATAATGTGGTTTATATAGGATAAAACCGCTAACAAAAATATGCAGAAGTGAGCTGTCATACGCATGGCTTATTTTGGTGGGAAAGTCTGAAGCAGAAGTTGTTGTTTTTTTCTTCTTTCAATTCGTTTCTTTATTTTGCCATAAGTCAAGCCAGCGGATTGCAAAATGTCATGAAATGTACAAGCTGCTACAAGAAAACCAGACGGACTAGTTTACGCTTTCATTTAAACTTCATCTGAATAGTATTTATGGTACTGAAAGACCAAGGAGGGTCTCCTTTACATGATTATTTAAAGAATAAAGTTGCATGATGCATGAAGACCGCTTCTTTACTGTATAAAGAGCTTGGATGAACCAAAAGTGTATTATTTCATAAGGTCAAGGAGAGTACTTCACGTTAATAAGTTGTCAAGTGTGAAATTCATGTTCTTTGAGTCTCCACAGAATGAGGATATTCTATATCATGAGGACAGGAAGGAATGAGGATATTCACTCTTGCAACAGGATTTATTTGCAATATAGTGATTTTAGTGGGATATTGTGATTTAAAAGTAAGATTTAAAGGCACCGTTTACCTAAAAAAAAAAAAAAAAAAAAAAAAAAAAAAGTAATAATAAAATAGAATTAGCCGTCATCTAAACCTATGACTTTTTTTAAATGAGATTTTTTCCATATGATGAAACTGAAGGACTAAGTCTTATAGCATAATAATTTACATTTCTGTTTTTTCCTCATGCAAAGCTATTGGCTTCATGCATGGTTTTTATGTAGACACAAGTAAAAACATGTTAGATGTACTCTCCTAACATCACTACACACATATACCCAAGAACAATATTTCCTCCGATTACAGCCAGGTGTGTCTTCCACAGTAAAACCTTTAATCTTTAATCCACATCTCCTTAGGAAGTTTGTTGTCAATATTGAAATGAAATTCACTAACTCAGTTTGCGTGTTGATGATATTAAATGATATTATGTTGGACTATTATGATCCGAAAGGAAATGTGCACAGCAGATGAGTAACAGAATGCCATAATCTCTTCACAATAAATATAAATGCATGCAGGAAAATGCAGATGTGCAAATCAATAACAGTAATTAGATGATTAGCTTCTGTTATGTGATCTTGTGATAAGTTGCTGCAAAAAAATCTGCACAGGTTGTTTCTCACACACCTGAATGACTGGTGCGTTGGCTGAAAATATACAATAAAAAATATGGATTTGAGGAACTGAGGAAGGTCATTTGATTGGAGCACTGCACATTAAATATTACGCAAATGTGATGTAGGATTTATATTTTTCTACTTCTGAAAATGTTAAAATATTTCACGAGTTCCCACTTCCTCATTAATAACCAATAGTGAGCATGTTTGGCGTACTGTTCGGGGAGCAGGCAGAGATCCCGGCGGACCCCGAGCCCTAGGGAATCAACCCCTAGAAGGCAAGGGCTGGGCAGAACCCGGAGTCCGGCCTGATCCCCGTGTGCCCCCCGAGAGGACATTGGGATAGCTGATATTATAGGATTGCTATTCGGCCTTGAGAAGTGATAGCTTAATATTGCAGCTTGGCAGTAACTAAGGTAGCTGGAAGCCAGGTGTCCCAGACTAAGCAAGCCAAAAGCGACGGTGGCAAGGAACGAAAACTCCACGTGGGACAAAAAAAAAAAACCTTGGGAGAAACCTGGCTTAGTGGGGGCCAGTTCTCCTCTGGCCGGAGACCTGACACCTGGGTCCTGGTTTGAAGTGGCGTAAGGGGCGGCGGAGGGATGCAAAGAACGAAGATGCAGGGAGAGGAAGTTGGCGTTATTTAAGGGGAAGTCTTTTAGCTCTGATAGGGTAATTAGAAAATAGGGAGATTGGGAACGGCTGGTTAATCATTCGTCCGTACTCCTCCCGAAATTTGTTATAAAAACATAATTTAAAGAAAAATTTAATTTGTGCTCAGTGTGTATCTGCAGCCACTGAATGAGTTGTTTCAACTACAAATATATTGTTTATTGTTTTTTTGTTTAGTTAACTAAAATATTTTAGTTGTCACTTAATTTAACTAAAGATTTTTAGGCAGAAAAAGTAGTTTCAACTAGAAATATCTTGTTACCCCGCTGCCTAAAAATTTATAGGTAAAAATATAGGAAATATAGTAAAAATTTAACCATTAAGCAACTAAAAATTTTTAGGCAGAAAAAGTTGTTTCAACTAGAAATGTCTTGTTACCCCGTAACAAATTATTTCTAGTTGAAACAACTTTTTTTTTTCAGTTTGGAGAGAAATACTGATATTTTAATGATTCAGCTTGAAATAAACATAGACACAACTGAGACATAAAAACTACAAGTATGTCCTTGAGCAAAACTTTCCATCTAGTGGATGAAATCCTATAAATCAACCTGGTATTGCTGTAGATTGTATCTTGTGCTGAAAGTTAGCCCGCATCCCTCACAGATGATATATATAGACCTGATATGCTGCACTGCAGGTGATGGTAGGCATTAATCTGTTGATCTTTGTAAGTATGGACAGTTGAATCTCAGTTGAATTTCCATTTACATGTTTCATGCTTGGCTGTTTTTTTTGTTTTTTGTTTTTATATATATATATATATATATAATGTTTTTAAATACATGCATGTGTGTATTTATAAATACATACACAGTACACACACATATTATGTAAACAAAAAAATGTATTTTGAATTAAATAATTTTACAGCACTAACGTTTATTAATTTATTCACATACACACTATAATTCAAAATTTTCTGTCAGTAAAGATGCAAAGATTGAAAGAACTCCCTTATTTTCATCAAGGCTGCATTTATTTAAATTAAAATACAGTTAAAACAATAATATTGCAGGATACTGTGTAACTGTCTTGTAAATGTATCATATTTGGCAAATCTTACTGATCCTGAACTTTGGAGTGTAGTGATTGTGAATATATTTACTTAAATTTCCTCAAAGCTAAAAGAGCTTTATAAGCAAATTAAAGCTATATAAACTCTATTCTGAATCTACCCACAAATCCTGTCAACATGTGTTAAGGTAGTGATGTCTAACCTTTATGCCTATCTGGCATGAGCAGGCTTCCGGGTTGTAGGTCCATCTTCTGAATCGTCTGGACCATTTTAACATCCGCTTCAGAGACCCCACGGGAAAAGAAAGCGGTTTCAAAGAAACAAAACCAACAAAAGCATGCGCCCTGCAACACTTCCTCCATGTGCAAGAAACTGACTGTTTCTGCTCGACTGTTGACATCCCTGGAGACCGATGAAGATTGTAAGGGAGGTAACCTATTTACAAGGCCCAAGACACTACCCTGATGTCTAAGTCAAATGTGAACCTTGTTCACATGGGAACTGTGTTGTGCCTTTCAAAGCTAGAACACAGTGACATTTACTATGAGCTCAACTCAAAACACAGGCTAATAGTAAATGTCCATTTCTAGCTACATTCCAATTCTTGTACTTATTTTGTATACTATTCTGTCTCGTTTTTTATATGCAAGTAGTGTGTTTAGACTAATAATTAAAAAAAAATAGAAGTGCAATTTGAATAAAAAAATAATGTGTGGAATTTTGGACACCTCATGTGCACTCAACAGTTGCAGCTTTAACTGCATAGCCCCTTTTCCTTTACTATCAGCCTGTGATTATGAATGATAAAATACCTTATATAATTCAAACACTTTACATTTGAGTACATAGTGCATAAATAGTGTGTAAGTGTATAGTGTATAATGCATCAACTGGGGTATAATGCTACTGTCTGTATAGTAGGTTCGCATTTTGATGTTACTTTACCAATGTTTTTAGTGCATTGCGAAGTGTTTTGCAGGTCCTTTGTGGGGCATTTCATACTTGAAATAATAAACCCTGGTTAAATGAAATCCTATGTAATCTGCTCATTTACCCAGGGTAACAGTTAATCCAGGCTATTCATATGCTGACGTTTTGCATCCTAAAGCCTGGGTTGTATTCCTGCCTTGTGGGCAGCACACCAACATATGGCACCATTGCACTATTAGCGTCCCGAGTTCGTATCTCAGCTTGAGGACCTTTCATTATTCCGCCTTTCTCTCTCTCCCACTTCTACACTGTCCTATCATAATAAAGGCATTAACGTTAAAAATAAGTCTTTTAAAAAATCCCCTCAAACACTGAACGATCTGTTTATACAATGCATATTGTAATTTATTACAATATTTATTACCCGCCATATTGTAATTACCTTAAGATCAACCAGCTTGTAAAATGAGTTCACATCCTTGTAGAACTCGTGATTAAACTTGTGAACTGTGAGTTCTCTATTCAACTGCACCTTAACTTCCATTTTCTTTTTCAGTCTCTTCACTTTTCATTATATCTCTGTACATCTCACTTTGTGTGTTTACTTTTTTCCACTAATTTTCTTGTACCTGTCACTTTTCCCATCAGTCATCTACTGTTATGAACAGAACTAAAGTTCAATTTAAAGTATCACATTATGACCTTGTATTGTTGTTTTATCTTATACTGACTTAAAGGAATAGTTCACCCAAAAATGAAGTTCTGTCATCAAATCTGTATGAATTTGAATTAATTTTGAATGAATATGAATTAATTCATAATTTCAATATGAATTGTTCTGCCAAACACCACAGACTTTCATAGTAGGAAAAAAAGAATATGGGAGTCAATGATGACTCAAAACAGCCCGGTAACAAACTTATTTCAAGATATCTTCCTTTGTGTTCGGCAGAACAAAGAAATTCTTACAGATTTGGAACTACTTGTTGATGACATAATTTTCATTTTTGGGTGAACTATTCCTTTGAATACTATATATGTAATGAAACTATACTTTGTAAATTGCCTGTCAAAATTTGTACAATAATTACATCATGACAACATCTTTAAAGAATGCATCATCATGAGTCATATTTTTCTCTTACCAAAATTAACCATGGTGTGTATATATATATATATATACTGTATATAATTTCTTTACAACCAGACTTTGGTTAGTGTAGTAAAACCATGGTTAATTTGTTGTTACCAAGGTTTAACTGGTAATTTCTCCAGTATCTTGCATTCATTACTCTGATAGAAACCGAAAGAAATGTTTTGGCTGAGCTGTGGAGCGCGCGCGAGCCAAATCACGCTGTCTGGTTAAACCGATTCATGATTTATCATAGATTTGTCATCCACCAAAACTAAAGTAATGAGCCTGGTTTGAAAATGTAATAAGTAGAAAGTACAGTTATTTGTGCAAAAATGTAAAAAGTAAAAAGTAGCCAGAAAAATAAATAGTGAAGTAAGTACAGATATCAGAAAAGTTTGTACTTCGTGACTTCCCATCTCTGTAGTTAAAGTGTGTGAACCGTCACATGTTGTCATCTCAAAATCACAGTAATTACAACAGCATAACTCTGTGTATAATTCCATGTTACTGTCCAAAGCACATGAACACGTATGCGTGCAATTTGTTATCTGCTGCTAAGCATATAGCAGTAATGTTCTAACACCACATCGTTTCACACTATACAAATTTTGACACCACAATGCTGTGCTAACCCTGCTCCATAGAACGGTTTCATAACCCTGTGTAAAAAAGCAGTGCTAACACCCTTCTAAATTCCAAGTTTGTAACCTTAAGCGCTACGTTTCTGTTAGCTACTTATAGTAGTAGGCTAATTCACCTTTAAGTGATCAGGTTTGGTGACAGCTTTGCACACTGGATTCAGTTTCAGACATTCCCCGTTCATCCAGCAGCTCACATTTTATTCAGTGGCTGGTAGACGCTTCAGACTTCAAGCCAATTGTGTACAGAGGCCAGTGTGCCATCAGGCCTTTAAGGAGTTTTAGCCCTTAGTCCATTTCCATCTCACTGTAGAAAGGTCAGAGACTGTTAAAAATAACAATGGGTTGTGTGTTATTACCAGACACACGACACCCATAGGGACAGGGTAAGGGTCATCATCCATATGTTGTGCATAGCAACAGTAGGAGTCTTGACGTATTGTTTAGCATCATATACAGTCACAAGACATGAGTAACAAAAGTGACAGCAATGTTTAGATCTCCATGGAAAAGCACTAAACAGTGAGTTAAAGACATGTCCAGTGGACATTGAGCCGAAATTGGTTAATTTTCTTGCGTCTGTGATATAACAAGTATTAAATGCATGAGAAAAAATGACCTGTGTCTTTTGCATATGAGAGCGATTATAGTTAAATAAGCCAGAAACGAAAACTGAAGTACTGTAATATATTACAATATAAGAATGTAAAAAATCCTATGCGTTTGCAATTTTGAGAATATACAGGGATTCCAATATATATATGTGCTGTATATAATGTATATATATATATATATATATATACATGAAGGGTTTATTTGCAAAAACAATAACTCAGTTTTTTTTAATTTCCAAAAATCATTTTTATTATTCTATCATGTTTTTATTGTGTTAGGGTTTTTTTTTTTTTTTTTTTTACCTAGTCAAAAAAAAAACCTAATTAATTGGAATGCACAATAAAAAAAAATTATTTCTGAGAACTGTTAAGTACTGAGCTATCTGTTTTTGTCCGCATTTCTTAATGATATTTAATTTATTTATTTATTTAGTTTTTTGCTTCAGATTGAAGATGAGCTGGTTGATTGACTTAATCCGTCTTTTTTTTTTAGGTTTTTAAAAAGAATCTAAGTTCACTGAAAAATAGTGACCCAGTGCTCTTCTTCTAGCTGTGTTGGAATGGACTGCACATGGAGATGAGGTTATTCCAGCTCCACTCCTAGTGCTTCTGACTATAAAAACAAATCAAGTTAATTTGTCCAAGCAGACGTAAAGTGCTTCCATCTTGAATTAACAACAGTGCTGTTAGTTTCACTGTTTTCATTACCTTTAGTTCAGTCCTCTGGCGCTATGATTACACAAGCAGATGCTGGCTGACAATTATTTAGGGTGCAACTGTTGATAAAACCCTAGTTGTGTGAGCAAGGCCACTGAGTGAAAGCTGCATGAGAATACAATTCAGAGAAAGATCATCTTTCAAAATCATTGTTTCATACAGTTGATCGTGGTCTTCCGCCAATTGCGTCTCGCCAGAGTTCTCATGAACATCGAGGCTGAGCTGTTCTCTCTTGAGGTTTATGCTTGTCATACTGGGCCCATTCCAGAATTACTAAGTATCTGTCTGAATTATTTTTGGGCTGGGAAGTCCACGCCTTTGGTCGCATGCTGGGCCGGAGCCCTTTAGAAGTGAGCATGACCAGTGAGATGAGGTTATGTGTTTTCCCGTATGCCCAATCCCTGGTATTCACTGCAGACAGGACATGAATGTTATGCCTAATTAGCCCAGCCTCAGCTGAGCTAATCAAAAGCAGAAGGGCAAATAAAAATCATCCAATTGCATGAGCTGATTGATAATTGGCTGTTCAGGGAGTTTTCTTCATAATGGGAAACACAACGCCATTTTGTGACTCTTTCTCTGGCACAGGAGATTGTGGGTATGACATGAATTTAAATAAGAAAATCACTTTGCGGTTGCCTCCCAGACTAAAACGAAAAAGAATTAATTCCTCAGAGTGTTTTTTGGGGGATTTCCCAATGGGACAAAGTGATCATATTAAGTCAAAACATTGTTTATGCATTCCTTGTATATCATTACATTTATTGGTCAGTCTGAAATCATTCAACAAAACCCTGTTTTAAAATCTGCTTTCTGAAATATTGATTTGTTACTCATTTATAGATATTTTATAAAATCAAAATTGTATGGCTTAAAGACCATTGATATGCTAGCATACAAAACAGCATGATAGAAAAGGCAAAGTTTTAGCAGTATGTTTAATATATATATATATATATATATATATATATCACTAGTTCCCACTTCCTCTGCGATAAAATAGCTTGTTTGGCGGTCTGTCCGGGGGACAGGCAGGGAGCCCGGCGG
>JAUMHE010000069.1:4806267-4843621 GCA_032359235.1 Enteromius mattozi | reverse complement strand
TTTAAAGCAGCTGGGTAGAGTTTGGCGGGGTAATTAATAACGAGGGGATTGAAAGCAGCTGCGATCGTTTGTTCGTGTTCCTCCTGAAATTCGATTAATTGCTTAATCGTCATCAAAACCAAAGTCTCTTTAAGACAAGTCATGTCACTCAGCAGGAACTCTTTGTGTTGGGAAACATCAAACTCTCTCAAACTGTTTACTAAGCTTACGATTAAATTTCATATTTGAAATCTGACAACAACTGTGCAATAATTGTTGTTTCTTTTACTCAAATAGCGTTATAAAAAGCTTTTTTCTCAGGTGAGATCAGCCAGTGCGCATGCGCAGTCCTAGGCGGACATCTCAGAACGCTGACTGTTTCTATAGCAACCGGAACTTCTAACGGCAGATGTGGTGATGCGCTGACTTCACAGATCAGCGATTGGCAATTTTATTTAGAAGGCGAGGCTTCTTGTGATTGATCGGCCATTTTAAGCGTTGCATTCTTCCCCATTCAAAACGATAAGAGTGACACGTTTTGGGTATTCTATAGTCTGATAAAACACAGCTGCTGACCAATCAGAATCCAGGAATGAAACTAACCCATCTATAAATAGTATAATATTTGAAAATATGAACATATTCCAAAGATAGACCCCATATTCACACTATAAACTAAAAACATTTATCTTCTTTTGTGTTCTACAAGAAATGCGAACAGGTTTGGATGAACTGTCCCTTCAAGGTCCGAGGTCATCATGGAGGTCCGAGGTCATCATGGAGCTGACAGTTGAGCTCAGCAAATTGCTTCATTTCACTCAACATTAAACTTCACACAGCAGCAGATGTGACTGCACGGATATTGACTTCTTTTCCCTGGGTGAGACAGAAATGACTGTTTGGGGTGACTGAGAAGAGAAAAGTGAGATGAAGCAGGAGGTAAATGTACAGTATGAGCAATGTTCATTACAGAGTCTTGTGTCAGTGCATGCTTGTAATACATGATGATGGGTATTTACTGATGTGTGGCATCAGTTATCTCCCGAGAGATGAGCAGCTGTTTCCTGCTGTTTCCTGCTAGTCATCCGCTGGTGCTCTGGCTGGGGATCATAGATAACCTCACAGATCATTGCAGTCAACAGAGATGCATCCTCCCTTTGCGTCAGAAACAAATAGAAGCACGTAAACAAAGTTAGATCTGCTTTATATGATTACAATGAAAACTTCCATGAGATTAAACAGACCACTGCGGTGCACAGTCCTTCATGAGTCTCCCATCTTCATTACCATCGTTGACGCTAATTACAGTGGATAGCTTTCATTAGCATTGGTGTAATTGGGTAAATCCTACGTCAACATTTCCAGCTCATATTTCACCTCCCCAAAAAAGAAAGAAAAACGAAAGTGCATTTTAATTCAATCTTTTTATTAGGAGTATTATTTTCATTTTGTGTTTTAGTTTAATTATGATCGTGAATTGTGTTTTTTGATGATTCTCATACTTTTTAATGTAAATAATATTTTTTCACATTACTATTACAAATGAAATTGCGTAAAACAATAAAATGTAATTTAACAGTTCTAAAATACTAAATATATTAATACAATACACACAAATAAATGCAATATAAATACAATCAACTTTAAATAAAATATAATAATATACTATAAAAATATAATTTACTAAAATATTGAATTGAAATATAAAAATTGTATTTAAAATGTTTAATGAATTATCAGGTTTGTGACAGGTTTCATGCAAATAAGACATATAAGACATATTCCTTTCAGTCGTACCAGTTTATTACAGTGCCATATGGAAACTGATGATTAACATGCAATTACCTTGAAATATGTAACTGACAATTCTCACAGTAGCATGACTAGATATTGTTGACTAGACAATGAACAATATAGAATGTATAGAATTCGAAATGACTCATAGCTATTGAATGAGAAGACAAGTTTGTGAAAACACGCACATCATTCTAAATCAATGGGCTGAATCAATAGACTTTCTGCAAACACCACTGTAAAGCACCGCACGGGTGAGAGACATAGAATCAGGCATCATGGGAAACACTTAAAGGTACTTTACCACATATCTCTCTGACACCTCATTACCGCTGTATTCAGAGAAATAAGAATCTCATCAGTGATGCAGTAAATGAACACCTGAGTTTTCTGAAAGAACCATAGCCAATTTTAGCTCTCATCTGTATGCTGTGGTTTGGTACAGATATGTTAGGTTTGCCTGGGCTGAAGTGAAACCAGATCAAGATATGTGTCCTGCTTCCCACAGTCCCAGAGGGTAAACTGTGTCACGAGCGTCAGACCCTGCGCTGTTATCTAAAAATTCACATACAATGATATTTACGTCTTAAAAAATACTTGAGTTCCCACAACCACACTCAAGCTAAGTGAGATGTCAACCTTCAGAAATAGCAATGATCTTTCTGATAAAATAAACAGTTTAGATTTTTTTAAGTGATATGGTGTTGAACCTTGTATCTACTGAATGGTTAATAGAGCTAAGGGGAGTTCTGTTTTGTTCTTATCAAATCAAGTGTGCTTCCCCTTGAGGCTGACACACACCATGTGGTGTACTGAACAGGACTGAGGACGCCTACGTGAATTTTCTAGTCTGCATAAACCCACAGTCCAGCGTAACCAGGCTCTATCTGCATTGGTGCAGCGTTGCATCATTTATGTGTCAATTTAACTTTTTTTTTCTTTTGAGTAGTCAGTACTATTGACCTGGTGCATCCAATATTGCTCTTTTGCAGCCCACATAATTATTATGCATTTTTTAATGATTTAGCAGCTATGCATTTCAGTTTGTGCAATTAATACAAGAGTAAAATCCCACTACTCTTTGAATCCATTGATTTTAATGGGAATGGTGCACGGATATGACATATGAGTTTATGATTATTATGATTATTATTCCTTTAAACCAGGAATATTCCAGGGAAATTCCCAATTGTTTTTGTCAGCTGAACATCTTTGACCTAAAATATTGAATTGAAGTCCCCCTGAGATTTAAGTTAGCATTTAAATTTAAAAACACATGAACATGTTATTGGTTCTCTGATGTTGGTTAATGGTTACATGACAAGCAGGCAAGAACATAAAATATTATATTATATTATCTTTCAGTAAAAAAATGAAAATGTGCTCATCCTCTAGGCCATCCAAGATTTAGATTAATTAGTTTCTTCATTGGAACTGATTTGGAGAAATGTAACATTCCAAAACGTCGGCAGTGAATGGGTGCCGTCAGAATGAGAGTTCAAACATCTTATAAAAGGATCAAATGAAGCCACAAGTTATCACATGACTCTAGTCAGTTAGTTAATGCTTTATAAAGCATGAAGCTGCGTGTTTGTGAGAAATAGATCCATCATTAAGATGTTAAAAAATATAATAAAAAATCCAAAATATTACTTTCTTCAATAAAACGTTGTCTTGTCTAAATCAGGAGAGAAATATGCACAGATCAAGTACCATTTACAAGCAAAGACAGTTTTAAACAAATATGTTGGAGGATGAGAGGACAACTGGAGATGGACTTTTTGACTGGAGGAAGCATTATTATACATTACGAACATTATTTTGCTCAGAACTAATATGTTAAAAAGCCCTAATAATGGATTTGTTTCTTACAAACACTTCAATACAAAACATTAACTTATGAACTTATTGTGATGTTTTTATCAGCTGTTTGACGGCACCCATTCACTGCAAAGGATCCATTGGTGAGCAAGTGATTACATTTTAATTATTCTATTTTAAAATTGTTAATGTACTTTAGTTTTACATTTTTTGATTAAGTAATTTCTAGTTTTTCACCCACTGCAGTTCCTTCATGAACCTCCAGGGGTTTACATACTCGAGTTTGGGAAAACCCTTGTTAAGCGACCAAATGTTGAGAAACTTTTTGCTGCAACACGCACAGATGTACGTGGGCATCCGTCCATCACAACTCTACAAGTGAGTGGAGTTGTGCTTCTTTCACAACCTCAAACATGTTAGACATTTCTGTTCATCAGTGATTACACTAGCATGTAGGCGTACCAAGCTTTAAAACACAAGCACTTCTAGCTTTTCATATTAACACATGTAATTACATTCCAAAAAGTGTGATTGCGATAAGCTGTTTCCTTCAGTGGTCAGGTTAGGTCAGTTGCTGTCATGGCGCTGCAGCACTTTGAAAAAAAATCTTGCTAAGAAAGTTAGTTAAAGTTTGTTAAACACAAACTAGTTACCTGAATAAAAACACAAGACATGGAAACTTGCCCTCCCAAGTCCTGTAGTTTATCACAGCAGTGTAATTTAAAAATAATAAATATGTACAACAGGACCATGCTGTGCAAGCAATGCATTAGACAAGCGTTTGAGTGTTTGCATACTTATTAATTGCCTCAGGTATATGCATGCTTTCTTTCTTTTTTGTTAGTCCTGAACAGGTTTGGGCAAAATTCAGAATTAAAGAATTGGCTCACTTTCAGTTCAAGTTGGAAAATCTTTTTTTTTTTTTCAAAGCTGTCAAGCCAACACTCAGATTTTGTCTTAACAAACATTGCTTATCTAGTCGAAAATGTCCAGTCATGAGTATGTTTTCGTTTGTATTCATTTTAATTCTAATAATTCATAATTCAGGAACTAAAAATCACGCATAATCCTGCTTCAGACTCTGATTTCTTAGTGATTAGCTCCTTTTCGCAGTGCATTAGGACGGATATGATGTGATTACGTTTAACAGACAATTTCACAACATACAGTAAATTACATGCATAGACAACATGCACGACATTATTTCACAAGTACATTCAAGAGCTTCAAAGGCACCGTAAAACAAGTATCTTGACACAAATAATAGGTCTGTATAGCCACTGAAAGGTACCACGCATGTCGTCATGCTTATATGCTTATACTAATAATTATGTACAATTATGTACAATCGGAATCTCTCACATGAAAGAAATGACTAATTACCACTGAATCAGCCTACATATGTATGAAGACACATATATGTCACTGACTTACTGTTGTATCAACATAAATTAAAGCGCAATAAATATGTTGATAATATAAATGCAAGCAGGCAGCCTTCATATGTAACACCTGAAGAACTGCTTGACTTGCAGAAAACCTCGTCACATGATTCGCTTGACAACAAAAGGGTCCAAAGTGATATACTGCATGTGCCATTTGACCTTTGACCTGTTTGAAAGCATGACCCTCCTAAAAATGAAACCTGGATGAGCAATGATTGTGATAGCTTAAGGATGGGTCCTTTCTCTTCAGACAGTCCAAACACAGAATAACTGGAATATTCACCATGACTGAATGCTAAATATGACTTGAACATTTTTCAAGTTTTCTGGCGATTGCAGTTGACAGGGTCCTCGGCCTCAAAACAATTATTGTAGTTGTTGAGGGAACATAACTTATCCCTTTAACCTCACAGCTGGCTTTATCTCATCCAGTTGAATGACCTCGGGTGGTTTCTAAATCCGTTTTTAGATCAACAAACAAACCAGATTGCAATTTCTAATGGTAGGCAAATCACTTAAGATGTTCTTAGATAGACAGAACCATAGATAGATAGATAGATAGAGAATGCTATCAGAGAACTTAATCATAACCTTGTCTTCCAAAGCATATTGATTTTTATATGGATCCATGTAGTCCATAAATACTGTCCTCATCATGTCATCAGATCATCTGAGCGGTGGACTTGTTGAGGTGTGTGTTCTCCACAGAGGTGGAAGTGGGTTGGTACAGCTCAAATTGGTCTGCTGGGTTTCTGGTAATGGACGTTTTGAACAGGGAGTTTCTGGAGGGTATGAAGCTGGTCTTGCACAGTGCCCCCCAGAGGAAGCGCAGAACCGAGGGGCTGAGGATGATGAAGACCCAGGGGTCGATGATGGAGTTCCCTGAGAGGAACAGCAGAGCTATGAGATCAGTTTTGTTGCTGCCTCTAGACTTTCCCATGGAGTTGATGTATACGCGGATCTGGACAGAAGAAGAGGAATGTAATTCAGAAATGTCATTCATCCTTACCCACACATGGCACTTTGACAGATGATGCTGTCATAAGCCCTGATTATTCCCAGCACAGTGACGTTTACCAAAGAAAGCAGAGAAGCATGAAGACACATATCTGTTTTCAATAAATCATATATCAAATGCCAAGCAGAAAAAAAAAAATTATATTTGATTACAGTGCAAAATAGTAACAGCTGCAGAGAGAATGATACATAGACAGACAGATAGATAGATAGATAGATAGATAGACAGATAGATTCTTTAAAATAGATCAATATTAGATTTCTAAAATAAAAAAGTAATTGACTGTTATTTATAAATAATCACATTTTCTACGTATCACAAATACGCAGCATGTAAAATCGTCATGTTGTGTAACAGCTGCTAGCAATAACTGTAATGAAAGCATTGTGGTGAGAAATCTGGAGCCTCTCTATACACTGTCTGGTCCAAAGTATAGCTTTGCATTTATGATTTTAATAATTCATGTCCTTTCCCACATCCCACAAATCATATTTAATCGGTTAAGTGAGAGACCATTATAGTTATTGACATGCTTCTATAAGACTCATCGCTCATTTATCAGTATTAATGACAGTATGGATGTGTTTCATCTCACACACAAGATAATATGAACAAATAGCATTACTTCTCATCAGCGAGTTATGACTGTAAAATTACAGATAAGACTTTAAAAAGCAGTATATTTATTAGTCGTTTTCCCCATTGATTCCAATTGAAGGAGATTTTGCTTTTACTTAGATTTCAGCTATAACTGAATGCGACAATTATGTGTGCACATAAGATTTTGGGTGTGCATAAACAAATGTAACCACAGCAGAGTCTGACAAAGTCTGGGTTTGTGCTTTCTGTCAACCCTGGGTTGCAGAAATATATATAATCCACTTTTTAGATGTCTTCATCTTGGACTTCCCATCAATGAGTCATAAGATCATTTTGAAAACTTTAAACCATTTCACAGTTCATTCTCATAAAAATAACAGACACATAACAGAGCAGAAATGATTCATATTATTTTCCTGTTTTCCGAGGTTTGTTTACTTCTGCTCAGATGTATTATGTCAAAAGCCTTTGCCTTCTATTCCCCTATCAAATACAAAAGTTCAGGTTTACTTAAGAAGTTATATTTTGACTAGTACTTTTGTTTGGTCAGGAAAACTATTTTTTCAGACCACAAGTATTATGAAATTCTCATACACTGCATTTCATCAAACTGGAATCTAAAATCTAATTTGTGATCATCTCTTTGAATGTTCAGATATTTTCTTCTATCCCATTTTTGCATGCAGAGACCACCGAAAGCCAGAAACACTGATACTGAAACATTTTTGGAATTCTTTTTAATCAGTGCAAATATACATTTAAAAAAAATACTAATCATCTCTATTGTGCAAGAAAATAATTTCTCACGTAGCATCAAATCTTAAGGAAGTGAGTATTATGATGAAATTGGACTATTTTGATTATGCGTATCCTTTTATCAGAGATCACTGCATTACCTTCTACTCCGTCCCACAAATTTAGTCAGTGGGCTGCCGGGATGTGAAATGATATTACTTGTAATTTATGCTGAAATTCAATTGTCCTTAATAAACTCAATTCAAACCAGTGAATCAGCAATATGTTTGCAGTGAGCTCTGAGTCATAAGAAGACACTGTAATATTTTAATATCCTTTCACCTACAGTTAATTATCATTTGTAAATAATTAACATGGGTAGCATTATTCTAGATCAGTGAAGGGTGAGTGAGGGGTGTTTGAGTCTGGTTTCAGCTATACTATATAAAACAACATCAGTCTATCAGAGTGTTTGTGTGTGACAACTACGGTCTAATTGATTTCCACAAGAATTAATAGACTCCCAAGAAAAATACACTGCAGCTATCTAGATCTCGCACTGGAAGTTATTGTTTGTACAGAAGCTCTTGTGGCGACGAAATGATTATGAAAGCATGTCATGTGCCAGATCTTGGGTTTGTTCCACAGAAACACAAGATCTCAGTGAGTGTGTTTTTAAAAATGCTAAAAGCTTTCACACACTGATAATATTCTCTGGCATTTGGTATCATTAAAATCAGCTTCTCCAAGACGGGTCAAAACCTAAATAAATATCTAAAAAAATACCTAAATATCCCCATGCCCAGTGACATAAACTCCATTGAACTACTAAAATGCAAGCATGGATGATGTTGTTTTTTATTTACTTTGTCCAATTCTGACCAGCTTGTTCTTTTAACAGGCTCAAGCGGCAAACAGTTTAATAACTTTTTTTAAAACCTCAAAAAAAAAAAAGAAATGATGAAATAAACAAGTTATATTTTACAAAAATTCTTGACTTAAAAATTACTTTTCAGCTACAAATGTGACCCTAGACAAAAAACCAATCATACGTAGCAAAGATACAGGTCATTTACAAAAAAGCACTAGTATTAAGTAAAAATCATATTCCATGAAGATATTTTTCACATTTATACAATAAATATATCAAAACTTATTTTTGATTAGTAAAATGCATTGCTAAAAACTTTATTTAGACAACTTTATTTTATTTATATGATTTTTTTTTTCAGATTCCAGATTTTCAAATAATTATATCTCAGCCAAATATTTTTAACAAACAATACATCAATAAAAATCTTTATTCAGCTTTCAGATGATTTATAAATCAAATTGACTGGTCCAGGGTCATAAATATATAAATAAGAAATATCATTCTAGTGTAATTCATTGTAGTTAAATTATGTCTAATATCAATTTTAACATCTGTATTAACTGTTCTATTCAAGTCAATTATTCAAGTAATTATTCAATTATTGTTGAATGAACACATTTTTTATTGGATAGATCAAGTAGGAATAGCTCTTGTGTGATTTACTTGTGTAATAAATTAATAATAATAGTTTGATCAGTTTTTTACCTCTTTAACTTTTACCTCTTTTTACACTCTCAGAAATAATGGGATAAAAGCTGTCACTGGGGTGGTACCTTTTCAAAAGGTACACTTTTGTACCTATTAGATTCAAATCTGTACACTTTAAGTACTAATATGTACCTCTAAGCAACCAAAATGGACCCTTCAGGTACAAACATGTATCTTTTGAAAAGGTACCGCCCCAGTCACAGCTTTTGTACCTTTATTGTTACTGTGAGAGGATTCACCAGACTTAATTAGATTTAGCAAATTAAAAAAAAAAAAGCATCCTGGGCTTGTCAATACAATCCCTTTTCTTTATCCTAATAATATACTGCAAGTCTTACCATTAACGGCAGGGAGCAAATGACAAATATGACTGTCATGACAACCAGGAGAATGAGATGTTCCACCTCCTCTGCCCACGAGAAGTACCTCCTGTCCCTTTTACTCCGGGTGTGCACTGATCCTCGGTTCATTTTGCGCCTCCGGTACATTAACACCAGATGGTAAACTACGAAACAGTTGCATGCCACTGTAACTACAACAATGAGCAGCATCACAGTGGCATAAACGTTGGCATACACCCGGTCCTCAATTCCCTCTGGATTCATGGCAATAAAACACCACGTCCCGGGACAGTATTGCACGTATTTCCCAAAACCTGCAAACGGCATTAAGCAAAATAAAAAGCAGACTAGATAAATGCAAGGGATGGTGATGTATCCGCAGCGTTTGGTGACGTGCCTGCTGTAGTGGTACGGGTACCCGATGGAGAGGCTCCTCTCCAGTGCCATGGCGAAGAGGATGGAGAGCGTCGCCAGACTGAAGAAAGTCATGGCAAATCCGAAATATTCACACACCGCACGAGTCTCGCTCAGCCCCACCAGCGTGGTGTTGGTTAAGTACGCAGTCTGCACCAGGGGACTGGTCAAGCAGGTTCCCATGAGATCCGTAATGACCAGCGTGGTCACCAGCAAATGGAAGAGAGACTGTCTCTGCCGGTTCTTCTCTTTCCTCCTGCGAAACTCCAGGAGAACCAACGCAACCAGGTTCCCGAGAACTCCAGCAGCGAACATCATCGCACTGATGGCCGGATCCCCGTTCTGCTCCACGCTTAGGCTTTCGGTACAGTTTTGTTTTTCTGAGCCCATGACTGCCAGAGATGTGCTGAGACTCCTGTTGTAGTTCTTCTTCTCAATGTTCTCCAAGCTGTCTTGAATTAGCTTAGGTTGGCATGCTTAGAAGCAAACTCTGCATTGGAAACACTAGCCTGCTTTTCTTGTCTAGGATGGTTCACCAAGGTAAAGAAATGGTAAAGTTTATCAGTTTAAGCATGGTGTGCTCCAAAAAAACAGATCCATACAAGTGTTTCAGTGCCTCTGGAGTCAGACAGACTTGCCTCTTTACCTGCCCCATGCTCTCGAAGGCAAAGAGGCAGTGGGAGAATGTAGTGTGAGCCATGAGTTCCTCCGCTGAATGAGCCGTTGACTGGTGAAACAACGTCATTGTCTTGACCCCACCCTCCACACACACACACACACACACAGATGCAGACACAGCAATGAGAAATTTGAGCTTCCTTAAAACCACATGTGCTGTTGAGACATTATTTCCTGGCTGTTTGGGGTCCCAAAGTGCTCTGTGCTGTGTGTACAAATAACATCACTAAAATAGCTATTATAATAGTAACAAATTAGCTTGGATGAGCATCTTAAATGTTGCATGTGATATAAGTAATTATATTTGCCTTTATAAAAGAATGAACTTTGAGTTGGTCTCTGATTAAACAATGATCACTATCTTTGAAATGACCAATAAATAATAAAAAATATATTTGTTCTCCAGAATTTTGTGCTCTTGAGTTCTCATCAAATAACGTAATTTTTTTTTTAGAAATCAAATTAAAGATTCCTAAAAATATAGCGGTTTAAAAGAATATTAGCAGCATAACTGTTTAAAACATTGTTAAATATAATCATTATATTAGAATGACTTATATTTTGGGACATTTAAAAAAATGGCCCATGAAAGTTTATCTTTATAAACAACAGCCCAGTTGGCATCTTTCCAAATTGATAATTTCTGCGGTCGTCTTTTCTTTGTATTTACATAATTAAACCTACTTCCTCTTGCTATAACAGGCGTTTGTGAATGCTGAAAGATGTTAGAATTTTCCAAGAATTTTTTAAGGTTGGGCATCTGAGCTCACAACATGCTGCTACACGTCTTGCCAGAAGGGAATTTTGTGCATTTTCACTTTAGGGCTTCCTGGTCCTTCCTGAGCAATGTTTTATGGTTTGATAAAACCGCATTTACACATTTACAATAACATTTTCTTCTATATACTGCTGTGTTTTCAATGTTTTGTTCATATTATTAGCTATGTAGGAATATTTCCGCAAGTATCTCTTTTTTTCCTTGAATGTGAAGCTTGCTAGGCTTGCTGTGGCAGTGATGGTTGTATTTGTAGAGCTCCATATTATCAGATGTTAATAAGCATTTGAATACCCAAATGTCCAAATGGTTATAGCACAAATAGCTTGTTATGCTCACACTGACAGGCCAAACATAGTTATGAACATGAACTGAAATTAAGGAACATCACAGGAACATCAGGACACGATCAAGCTCCAGTTACATTAAGAAAGAGACACTTTCACTAACAAATACTAAAACAAGGAAGCCTTGAACCAGACAAGTCACTTGAAGCAAATATATTTTAACAGGGGAAAAAAAGGGGGAATACTTTTACGGGGTTATCAGGCGTTATAGTGTTTGGTGTTATTTGTTTTCATCTTGCGCCCTCTATAGGTCAAATAAGGTACTGATCTCTGTTTATTTGGACTTTTATTCAACAAGGCTGCATTAAATTGATCACAAACGACAGTAAATATATTTATAATGTTACACAAGATTTATTTTTCAAATACATGCTGTTCTTCTGACCTTTTTAAATCCTGAAGAAAAAACAACTGTTTTCTTTAATAAGAAGAAATGTTTTCTGAGCACCAAATCAGCAAAGAATCATGTGACACCGAAACTGAATGTAATGGCTGCTGCAATATAATAGAGTAATGGCTGCTGAAAATTAAGCTTTGTTATCACAGGCATATTTTTTAATGGGATATTCAAATATAAAACGCTTGTTTGTAATTGTAATGATCTTACAATATTACCATTTTACTGTACAGGTGCATCTAAAAAATAAATAGAATATCATGAAAAACTTTCAAACTTCATTAAAAAAATTGTTTTCATTTTGATGATTAGAGCTTACAGCTCATAAAGTCAAAATCCATTCTCTCAAAATATTAGAATATTTCCTAAGATCAATCAAAAAAGGATTTGCAAAACAGAAAAGTTCAAGTTAAAGTATGTTCATTTATTCACAAACTCCAGCATCAGTGTGGAGTGAATGGAAGCGATCAGTCTGTGGCTCTGCTGAGGCACTATTAAGTTAAATTGTTGGATCGACCGTTTCTCATCTATCTCTTGAAAATATCCCACAGAATCCACATGGGGTTCAGGTCAGGCATGCTGGCTGACCAATCAAGCACAGTAATTAGATTAGGTTAGATTAGATTCAATTTTATTGTCATTACACATGTACAAGCACAAGGCAACGAAATGCAGTTTAGGTCTAATCAGGAGTGCAATAAGCAGCAAGTGCAGGATATAGGTATAAGTTATAAGTGCACTTATAGAAGATATGTACATGAAGAAACTGGATAATATATTTACAGATGGATGTACATGATTAACTATAATCAGGAATTACAAGTAAATGAACATAATGTACAGGTTGCTATAGTAATCATGAATATGCAATAGATATGAACATTATTTACAGGTTGTTATTTACTATATCAGGGATTGATATATGTATCAAAATGTATAATCAGAAATTTACAAATGTATATGTGCAATCGATATGTACATTTACAAGTGGGTATGTACATGGTAGTGCAATGATTATGTGCAATATTAAATAGTGCAAAGTTTATGGGGAGAGTGTATGGGGGGCGGGCAAAGAAGTCAGTAAGGGGCAGAGTTCATTAAGGAGACAGCTCTGGGAAAAAAGCTGTTCCTCAGTCTGCTGGTTCTAGTCCGGGGTAACCTGAAGCGTCTGCCCGAAGGCAGGAGAGAAAACAGTCTGAGGGCAGGGTGAGAGGAGTCCTTAAGAATACTGCGTGCTCGACGGACACAGTGCTTCTTCTGTATGTCATCAATGGATGGAAGTGGAGTCCCTGTGATGCGTTGGCCAGTTTTCACCACCCGCTGCAGTGCCTTACGCTCAGTAACAGAGCAGCTCCCATACCACACTGTGACAGCTGGTTAGGATGCTCACCAGGATGGCTGAGGACAGCTGATTCTTCTTTAGTGTTCTCAAGAAGAGGTGCTGGTGAGCCTTCTTGACCAGGCTGGAGGTGTTGGTGTTTCAGGACAGGTTCTCAGAGATGTGGGAACCATGACCGTGGATACCATGATCAGCAAAGCACTTGGAAGTGTTTTTGTCACTGCGTGCATAAAATCCCACTGGAAAAGGAAATCAGCATCTCCATAAAGCCTGTCAGCAGATAAAAGCATAAAGTGCTCCAAAATCACCTGATAGACAGCTGCATTGACTTTGGACTTGATAAAGCACAACGGACCAACACCAGCAGATGTCACAGCACCTCAAATCATCACGGACTGTGGAAACTTCTCACTAGACTTCAAGCAGCTTGGATTCTGTGCCTCTCCAAGTCTTCCTCCAGACTCCAGACCTCGATTTGCAAAATGAAATGGAAAATTTACTTTTATCTGAAAAGGAGCACTGAATCCCATTATTTTTATCCTTAGCCCAGTTAATGTGCTTCTGACTTTGTTTCAGTTTCAGAAGTAGCTTGGTAGCCCTTTTCCTGAAGATGTCTGAGCTTGGAGACTCTTGATGCACTGACTCCAGCTTCAGTTCAGTCCTTGTGAAACTCTCCCAAGTGTTTGATTCAGCTTCAATCGTTACAATTGTTTTTTGTTTTTTTTTCAATATTCAAAATTTTTGAGATGCACCTGTATATTTGATTAAATAAATCTTACCAACCCAGACTTTTGAACATTATTGGGTATTAAATCAAATGACCTCAGATTTGATCTTTTGTCATTGTTTGTACTGTTTGACAAACAGGTGTTTAGGAAAGTGCTGTGGTGTTGTTTGCTGTTATTCAGTGATCAGAGAGGAGATAAAATCCAAATGGCCTTTCACCCTTAGGCGCCTTTTGCCCTGTTGGACACTAAACATCTTTTGTTTAGTTTTAATTTATTTGTGTGTGTATTATGCTAAGTAATTATTAAATCTTTCAGAGATAAAATGTAATTTTACTTTGTTGTGAGTCTGACTTCGGCTGCAAACTTTGATCTGTGCTTATACGTTTCTAATGAATTGTGCCATAGGCCTCCAAACGTTATTTAGTTTTTGGTTGGTTGGTTAGCTAGTTAGTTGGTTTAGTTACCCATTTTCCAGATGTCCCCATTCCAACAGTAGCTACCCAGTTTTCATATAGGACTGGCCACTAGATGGATCCAGAAACAAGAAAGAGACGGTGAGTAGTTTCTAAAGATGAATCAACAACTGCGAAATACAAGAAAATGGATTCTGTTTCTGTATATGATTCAAAAATAATAAATTATTTACCCAATATATGTCTTATACACAAAAGAAAGAGAGTATGTATTCTGCAGTATTCACAATGCAAATGCGAACATACTGACGTAACTGAAGTAAAAAACGAGCAGTGTGGATATTCACGGTCACTGAGTCTCTGATGAGCCTCAGGAGTGATTTGTGGCACTCATCTATTTGTTATCCAGTATTTACACTTCTTAAATTGATCAAAGACGATCTAGAATAGTAGTAGAATAGAAATAATTGGATTAGTAATTGGATTAAAGCAATCTTAACCACACTCGGCCAAACTGTCAGGTAAAACAGGAAAAGTGATTATTAAATTACATTTAGCTACGTTTCTATAAAATAAAACAAATAAAAAATAATGTAATATTACATTTTAGGATATATTTAATACATAGGCTAATATAAGTATAAAAGTATTTATATATTTTATGAGTTATATAGGAAGCATTCATTTAATAGAGAATTCTATATTAATTTCTCCATTAATAAAATTAAGACGCCTTCGCACGCAAAGTCTCTTCTCTTATAAATTTAATGACATGCAGATGACGCCCCGTGTGTCACCCGTCGGCCAATCAGCGTCCGCGCGTCCTCCCACAGCCCCACCCCTTTCAATGCCTGGGTCAGAAACTTCCCAGCTTCATGCCTAACATCAGCAGCGCTCACTGAACTCATTCAAACTGAGTGTGCCGCATGAATACAAGCTGCATGTGCACATACTGTTCATTAAAATGACCTGGGACAAAATAGCGCTCTTCTTTTTACAACTTTCATGGACAGTTCAACATGTCACAGCCATTCACAGACATGACATCTATCCATATGGGATGTTTTACGGCGATGTTGCTCTGCAAGAAGGGGACGATGAGACTTCTAAAGTGATCACGCTCACCAAACCCATGTACTTCTATGAGGCGTCCTTCAATAACTTATATGTGAGTACATCTAACGTCTAATAATGTTTTTTTGTTGTTGTTGCTGCTGCTTTGCCTTTATTTACCTTCTTAAGAAATCTCATATCTCTCTGGGAACCTGAATAAATATGTAGATGTAATTGACATTGTTATGTTATATGAAGTTACATTTTTATTTAATACCTGTATAACTTGTGTTACAAATGTCTGTCATTATTTATTTATTTTTTATTATTATTTAATATTTTTTATTTTCATAATGTAAGTTTTCTTTGCAAATTTAAACGTTATTTGTCATTAATTAAATTTAACATGGTCCTAAAACTGCAATAAACGTATTGCTGTTGTAACTCTATTTTTATTCTCTACGAATTTCACCCCAGAATTAGATCATTATAGACATTTCTTATTCTATTTTGTGTCTCGTTCCAGGTGACCACCAATGGAATCATCTCAACTCAGGATCTTCCCATGGAGAAGCAGTATGTAGATGACGGCTTCCCCACTGACTTCCCTGTCATCGCCCCCTTCCTGGCTGACATTGACACCAGCAAAGGAAAAGGATCCATCTTCTACCGGCAGACGGAGTCTCCCACCGTGCTGAAGCGGGCGGAAGCGGATGTCAAGAGAGGCTTTCCAGATGCCACGTTCAGCCCAACCCATGCCTTTATCGCCACCTGGGAGAATGTGTCCGCTTATGAGGAGGTCACCCGCAGCTCTAGCCCATCCAATCGGGTAAGAGAACTGGTACTAAATGTGACCCTGGAGGTCTGGCTTTCCCCGAGCTCCTTTTAGGCTGGGGTTATCAAAGCTGGTCATCTGTGGTCTGTTCTAATCTCTGGCCTAGAGGGTGTCAGGCAGTACAATAGCGTCTCCCACTTACCTGCTAATCTATCCTAGAGCTTTTGATTTTACCTGCTGTGCAAAGGAACAATTGGTGAGATAGAATTGCTCCTAATTGTTCGTGTCACTACAGTGATTAGGTCTTCTCGACACCTCACATACCACAGAAATGCATGGGAAGGTTTTAGATGATTAAAGCCACAGTGTTTCTCAGGTGTCTCATGGGCTTTTTGAATGACGTAGGGTCTTCATTCAGTGTTGTTAAGACGTCAGTCACATTACTTGAATTGTTTATTGTACAAGTGTAAACAAAAATGCCATAAAATCAAATATTTAGTTTTATACATATAACACAATAATGCTAATACAGTAAAATATAACAACAACAACAACAAAAAATGTAATTGTTTTTAGTGAAACATTTTAAAAAATGGCAATCCTAGTTTATTTGCTATGCCAATTATACATAATTATATGTTGTATTTTATTTGCATTTAGCACTGATTTTCTCTAATGTCCATCAGAATAGCCCTGCAATCCGTTATGAGTCATGATCCACCAGTTGGAGTTGCTTTATAATATTAGACACAAAATCTGAAGGTAAATTGTGAACAGTAAAGCATACATAGACGTCTGAGACCAGTGAGATTTTTTTTTAAAGAAATTAATACTTTCTATTGAGCAGGGACATGTTAAATCATCAAAAGTGACAGTAAAGACATTTGAACTGTTAGTAAGATTTCTATTTCAATTACATGCTGCTCTTTTGAGCTTTCTATTCATTGAAGAATCCTAAAAAATAATGGTTTCCGTGTTTTTTTTTAACCACTACATTTTGAATTCTAACAATATTTTACAGAATTCCTGTTTTATTATATTTCTGATTGCATTAATACAGCCTTGATGAGCATAAGAGAATAAAGTTTCAAAAATATTATAAAAAAAGTAATCTTACAGACCCCAGGCAGGTATGTATGTATTTACAGGCACAAAAGCCAGTTTTATGTTGTTTATAAGGTCACATTCAGAACATATTTTCACAAAAGAATTCTTAAGTTCATTAGTTCAGCGATGATACAGTGGTCTACAGTTGTTGGTGTGTAAGTGGAGTGGTTTCAGCTGAGATGGAACTGAATTCTGATGTTTTTGGTGTACTCTAATGGGCATTAATGAATGAGTTCATAACACAAATGAGCTATTCTTCAAGCCTCTAGTGCACATTCAGCTCTCTCATCCAGACAGCTGAGAAGAAACAGCTGCATTGCTCATGAAGTATTATCGTTTGTTATTCATTGGTTCCGGAAGCAGCATTTCTTCTCTTGTTTGGGTTGCATAAGGCCATGTTCATGTTTGTATCCTCAGAGTAAATATTATCAGGAATTTCCCTCTGTCTATCTATCAGGAATATACTCTATAGAACTGGCTCACAATGTTCCAGAGAAAGAAGAATTCTAAATGCAAATAATAATAAACACTGTCACAGTATGTTACAATATATATCATCACAGTTAAAGCTAAATGTCCCAAAGAACATACTAAATACTAGTATGGCATTCAAGCTGTCAAAAAAGTAGATACTCCACATTTAGATGTTTAATACTTGTGATAAATTGGCTCAAAACTGTTGGCCTCCTGCCGTTTGGCTCATGCAGGGTTACTGGGTGCATGGAAAGTCAAACCGCCGACATCTTTCTTGACTAAGGAATTGCATGCTTTCAGAATTGTTTACTATCTTAAGCAATGTTTGCTTTCTAAATTTTACTTGATTGCAATAGAAGAGGTTTAGGCCAAAGGGCTTGTTTGAAGAAAGCACATCCTTGAGTTGATTTACTATGTTTTCGTTTAGTCTCTTCACAGAGAGTTTGCTGAAGCTCAAGGGGTCTAAATGGTGAAATCTCTGGATGATATCTTATGTTTGCCTTTGGGATTTAAACCACTTTATCTAGTCTTGTGTCTCCTCCAGTCCATCACATGTCTATCTGTCTGCAGATGTCTCATGGATTGAAGAAGTAGAAGTATTCATGACACTCCATGAATGGAGGACACGTAGTACTGATTCAGTTTTCAAGTATTTTTTCATTGAAAGTAATTTGTTGAGACAATTCTGTTATTATTAAAAAGTTATTATATAAAAGCTAGAAGGAAATGTACAACAGAATTATAAAAATTTAAAAAGGAAAGAAATGAATGAAATATAAAAAAAAAAAACAGACCAAACATTTGGAATTATTAGGATTCTTTAATGTTTTAAAAGGTTGCCAAGGCTGCATTTATTTGATCAAAAATACCGTAAAACAGTAATAGTGTGATTATTGTTGAACGACGTTGAAGACAGTTTTGATGCTAAATATTATTGCTGTTATCTTAAAATTTGGCATAAATTGTTGAAATGAATTAGGCAAGGATGCATTAAATTGCTCAAAAGTGACAGTAAAGACGTTTTATAATGTTACAAACAATTCTGTTCTTTTGAACTTTCTATTCATTAAAGAATCCTGAAAGAATGTTATATTATGATTTTTACAAAATATTAAGCAGCAAAAAGCACTTTTGAGTGCTGATAATAATACGAACCGTTATTACAGTATGTGAGCACCACATTAGCATATTAGAAATTTACACACTAAATGATACATTTATCAAGATGTTATGAAGAAAAAATTACTGTTGATAGTATTGTTGTGGTGATGGTGATGATTACTGTATTGTACTGATGTAGTACCATCTCAAGTCCACAGACCCCTTCATTGTGGGGTCCTAATTTTTCTTTTGGTACTATAACATCTTTAAACAATCTTGTTTATGGGTGTGTTTCTGCACTGCTTCGAGGCAGTGTGGTCCTGCAATTAGGAGTTTGAAGCTGAAGGCAGCAGGGTTGGGTGAGGGGATCCAGGAGGGATGCATGCTGGGGAACGAGACAGCCTGAGGCTCTCTGAAAGCCAGATGCAGCATTGTCTCTCTGGAATTGGGGGGTTGTTTTGTGGAGGTGATGGTTCCACTCGGGGACAGCTTGGATTACTAAGCACAGGAGAGGAATTTCACACACGTCCTCTGTGTGTGTACGTGAGAGACCGCAAAGGGGGAAGGGCTTCTTAATATCTGTGTTAAAACATCATTAGGATGTGTTGCTAGAAAAGATTACTTGAAGGAATAGTCCATCTGTATTGAAATATTACACCATATACTCATATTTTGACGAAAGATGTCTTAATTATTTAATGTATGTTTAAATTAATTTGTTGTTAAACATGCTATGACAGCTAGTGTGTAACTGAACAAATAACCTAGAAATGTTATTATTTATGAGTTCATTTAAAAACTGCATTATGTGCAATTTACATGTGTGCATACCATTTTTTTTAAAGTTGAATGTTGATCATCTATTTAAAAATAAATAGTAATTCAATTTAATTTGTTAGGCCTAGTTGTAACCTTATAATGTCAAAGGGCTCCTTATAGTTTTAAGCATAAGCTGAGGTAGATTTTTAGCACTTTAGCATTTTTAAGAAAATTTAAACTATAACTGAATGTATTTATAGAAAGTGCAACTTGTTCATTAAATCACTATTTAAAAAAATAGTGATTTTCGGTTTCACTGTAAACAGAAATCGTACCAAACCGTAATGTTAAAACCAAGGTACATGCCGAACCAACATATTTGTGTATCATTACACCCCTAATATAAAGCAAATTCTGAATGATTGTATTTACTAAAACAACACTAGTAATACCTAAACAACTTGACGTTGCCAAGGGTGACACTAGGCTCCTAAAATGTTTAAGTGATCTGTTAAATGATGTAAAACTAGGTGTGAACAACAACAAAAGGGGTCAAGAGACAGTACTGAGGCACATTTGGTGGGGTTGTTAGAAAGACCATATTTGGATTCAGCTGAAGCTCTAGATGCTAGGATATACAGAAAACAAATCTCTTTTAGAGACCACTTTGTCCAGAAGTAAGGAGAAGGAAGTTAAGTAAACTGTTTTAGATAGATTTACAGTATATAATGGAATATTTACAGGTGATATGTTTTGAAGGTTTTATTACCTTCTAAAGTGCTGTACAAATTCTGGAGTAATGGTCTTCTTTTCTTCAAGGTAAACACATTCCAAGTGGTGCTTGCGTACAATGAGAAGGATACTTATGCTCTCTTCCTATACCCTGAGGATGGCCTGCAGTTTTTTGGGACACGGCCCAAAGAATCTTACAATGTCGAAATTGAGCTTCCAGCTCGTGTGGGCTTCACCAGAGGAGAGCTGTCCTTCCTATTCTTTTCTCGGACAGAGGGGCCATATTACAGCGTCACCAGTGATGAACAGTCTGTCAAAAACCTTTACCAGTAAGCATCAGAGGATTTACCATTTTAAAATGAGGCTTTGTTAAAATAAAATAACTTTTACTTTTAGAAATAATACGGAAAATTACTCAGAAATAAACAGGCAATATAAAAAGTGTTATTATATTGTTATCTGATTGTTATTAAATGTTATTAATTTCTCTTTTTCATAAATAAAAATCTAACATAACATAAAGATAAACATAAAACTCATATAACTCATTTTAACCTCTACAAATCATTCTAGGATGCTGATTTGATGCTGAATTATATTACAAATATTACAAACAGTTGTGCTGAATTTTATGAAAACCATGATACATTTTTGTTCAGGATTCTTTAATGAATAGAGTTGAAAAAACAACAACATTTATTTGTCTCTTGTAACAGAGTAAATACATTTACTGTCACTTTTAATCAATTTAATGCATCCTTGCTAAAAAATAAAATAAAATAAAATCTTACAAAAGTGTATGGACACAACAGAACATTAAATATTTATTTTATATATACTGTATTTATAAATTAATATTAATAATAATACATGTTTTATATTATATTGTAAATGTAGATATTATATTATGTTTGTTTATATTTTATTTCATTATTATATTTTATTTTATTTATATAATCAAACAAAAACAGTCATTTAAAGATTTTTCTTTGATTCATTTTAAAATACATTGTAATTGCCATGATTTATTTATTTTTTTTTAAATAATTACAATATTTGTAATAATATTGTTTTTACAAATTGTAATTATAATTTAATATTATAACTCTCTTCAGAAAAGGAAACATAGGAGAGCGTGGAGTTTGGCTCTTCCACATCGGAAACAGATATTCCTTCCAGAATGTCGTTCCTGCACAGCATGAGGCTTTTTTCACCAGAGCTCCCCCAGTCCTGAATGCTGCGTTCCCTGATGAAGACTACACAGAGACAGATGAGGAAGAGTATGATCCCATTGATCCTGACTTCCAAGATCCCACCACAATGGAGTATCTTGAGCCAGAGCAGGACTCCTCAATACTGGAGCGTCTTAACCAGGAGGTGCCCCTTGGTCAGTCTCTCCCTCAGCCCTCAGAGTCTGGTCCAGGCGAGTTTCCTAAGCCGGATCCCCGTAATGTCCCCCCGGAGGACGTGACCCAGCCCCAGAGGCCATTACCCAAACATGCAATTCTGCAGGTGTACCCAAACCGTGTGAAGGATGTCCCACCTTCTGGAGGTCAAGTGTTCAGTGTTGAGGAAAAAGTGGACTTTGACTCTGGAGGTGAAAAAAACAATGATGAAAAATGAAAAAAAACCAAAAACTAAGCAAATGGCAAAACATAAATAAAAATACTTAATCGTACTGATAAAAAAAGTAAAATCATAAATCAAAATATTTTTTTAATAATAATAATTATAATAATAATAGAAACAATGACAACATAAAATGAATGAAACTTAAAAACTACAGTTTAAAAGTAAAAACAAAATTAAAATGAAGACTCAAAAAATTAATAATAGTATATAAATAATACTGAAATAACACGGTTAGCAATTATCCAGTAGTATATCCATAATTATTATACAATGAATAATATTAAATACATTTTTGCCACTTAAGAGCACTTTTAGCTTTGCAAATTAAAATATACTTTAATATTTGCAAATGGGAACATAATTTGCTGAGCATTTACATCAACAGACTTACACAATTTTATACAAAATTCTTTTTTTTTCTCTTCTTTCCAAAACACCATTAATGTCTAATTAATATCATTAATATCATTCATTTAATATCATTAATATCAGTTAAATACAAAAACCGTAAAGTTCCCATACATAGTCATGCATGCAAGTATTATTATTATAAGTCTGTCATTTTTTACATTTTATTTGACTCACTGTTGTGACTTCCTATTATTCAGTATAATCTATCAAAACAGTCTCAAGATTGTGTAGGAGTTAACCTATGACTTATGACTGAGTTTGACTTTACAAGCCCATTTAAGAGCAATTTGTCTCTCTTTCCGCTCTCTCCTGCAGTCATCCATTACTCAACCGATAATAAAGAGACATGTGAGCGTTTCCAGCAGCAGTGCAGTCAGAACGCACACTGCTCAGACTATTCCACCGGCTTCTGCTGTCACTGCAGCTCAGGGTTCTTCGGCAACGGCCGTCACTGCCTGCCAAACGGTAAGACTGGGGCTGTAAAAAGAGCCGTTGTAAAAGCTACACATAACATGACCTTGTTCTGAAAGTATGAACAACATTCGCAGTACATCTCTGGGGATATATAACCAGTGTTTCTCTTTCCAACACGCTATTTTAAGAGTAAAGATGTATATTTTTGTTATGCAAAGGAATTTGTAGATAAAATTTTGAATCGGCATGCAAATTCCAAACAGTTGTTTCCTGTCAAACTTGGTCTTTTACTAACTGCTTCTCTTGTGTGCTGCTAATTATCTGTAATTGGCGAACGCTTGTGTTAACTGGCTGCGGTAATACCCACAACTTATTCCACAGTCTTTTTATTAAGAGTTGTGGCCGCCACAGCAATTTTGTGGGAGGTTTTATGTCGGAAACACTTGATCTTTTGGAAAAACCTGAGTGGATTTCCCTGGTGAATCATTCAGGGGCCCTCATGGGGTTTGAGGAACAGGATCTTTTCAAGACAGTGACATCACATTGGCTTTGTACGACTGTAATTTACCTGTGAACATCGACATGCTTATGTGCGAAAGAAATTTTGAGCCCCGTTTCAAAGTCAAGTCTGGCTTGTGCTGAATGACAGACGTTTGTGTCTGAGAGAAAATATTCAGTGGAAAAGCTTCCTCAGCTGTTGGATATGCATGTGTATACAGTAGGAGCTTTGTGTGGCCGGTGAGGGAGGTGGTGTAGAGGGAAGACTATCCAAAACCACTCTGAAACAGCTGAGTAACTGGAGAAATTGTAGCTTTTGAGAGCAGTTTGTAGATTAGAGAAATAGTTCACCCCAAAATGTTTTTCATACGGCCAAAATAGGGATGTCACTGCTAGTTCTAAATCAATACAAATATGTGGCGATTCAAATCGGTTGAGATGTTAAATGAAGTCTGATACAACTGGGGAAGGAGTTTATATTAATGTATCCCTGAGTGGAACTGACTGTCTTCAGAAAAGTTTAGATAATGTTTTCCTTAATCTTGCCTCTGTATAATGCATATTAAAGTAGTGTTCATTAGTGTTCGCTAGTGCTTTATTTACAGGTGCAGGCAAGGAAACACTGTATCACTGCTGTTCCATAAGCGCCACCTGCTGTCAGACAGTGAATTTGCATTTATTTTTTTGCCATTTCTGTTTTTTACAAAATTATTTTATGTAATATAATTTCATAGCGCTAATAATTTTAGATTAAAGACTGCTCATGCTGCATTTGTGCATCATCTTTGTTTGGATAGTAATTAAAATACAGTGGTTGCCTCTAATTCGAAATGTAAGCTTCTGACAGGCAAAGCTTTGGTTTGTCATATGAAGAGATTTAATTTGTCTTATATCTTAAATTTGGTTCCAAAAATCATATCCTGAGTCAAATCGCATTGTGAGCTGGGCAAATCTTTACATCCCTACAGCAAAAGTGTAGTCTTTTAATCTGCCAATACTTATGCAATATTCCAAGCCATACAGGCTTTTTACTCATCCTAAGGCCATCCAAGATGAGTTTCTTTATCGTAACAGATTTGAAGAAATGGATCCTGTGCAGTGAATGGGTGCCATCAGAATGAAAACCTAATCCACAAGTAATCCACATGACTCCAGTATATTAATTAACATCTTGTAAAGCGTAAAGCTGCATGTTTGTCAGAAACAAATCTATCATTAAGGCGTTTTTAACTTCAAACTGTAGCTTCTGGCTAAAATACGAGTCCTAAAGTTGTTTATCTGGAGTATCTTGATGAACAAAACGTGTAAGAATCATAAACTTTTGTTGGTCACTTTCTGAAATAATTCAAAAGCCAATGGAGAAATCCTACTGATTTGTTTGTCAAGGGAACCAAGATGATGCTAACTTGCGAACAAGCCTAAAAATACCTCATGCCTTCAGCACATTTAATTCTTATTTTAACCTCTCAGATTTATTTCTCAACTCAGAGAATTATGTAGCTATCCTCATAAGTTAGCTTTTTTGATTACATCTCCATGTTGTCCTCAGGTGCTCCTCATCGTGTGAATGGAAAGGTCAGAGGCACTGTACTGGTGGGTGGCACAACAGTGCAGCTGGACAGCATCGACCTTCACGCCTACATCGTGGTGGGTGATGGACGAGCGTACACGGCCATTAGTGAGGTCCCAGAGCCGGTGGGCTGGGCCCTCATGCCTGTGGCCCCCATTGGAGGTCTGTTTGGTTGGCTCTTCGCCCTGGAGCTGCCAAACAGCCTTAATGGCTTCAGTATCACCGGTGAGGCCGTCATGTTCTTAATTTCTACTTCTTTTATGGTGTAGAGTGTTTGTTAAACATATGGCCTCCTGCTGAGAGATTTTAGGCTTAGAGGTTTTGTTCTTGCTAATAGAGTCCCACAAGGGCTTGCTAGTCTGATATGTTCTCAACCACTTCCTCTAATTTAAGTCAGGTGCTCCATTATATGATAATATGTTTTCACTTTGTATGTAAACGCCTGTTTTTTCTTTTATGAAAAACACCTAAATGTTCATCAAGCACTATTATAAGGGTCACAGCCCCCATCTGGATCTTGTTTTGTTATATTTGTTTGCAGTAAAATGAGTGAGCAACAATACTGCTCTTTAACGACCTTTAATCATGTTGAAAACCAACGTTTCTGTTTCACAGGTGCCGAATTCACTCGCCATGCCGATGTGACCTTCTATCCTGGGAACCAGCGTCTCAGCATCGTCCAGACAGCTATGGGTTTGGATACCCAGAACTACCTCAATGTGGACACTCATTTACGGGGCAGTGTTCCCTTCATCCCTCCTGGTGCCACAGTGCAGATGGAGCCATTTAAGTACACCTACCATTATTATCCTTCATGTAAGTTCTGGAGGAACATCTGTGTTTGTACATCTTTGTTTCATGCCCCTGATCCAATTTCAGAGTGTTTTCCTAATTGTTTTTTTCTTTATTCTGTTTTATATTCACCAGGGCTGTCAATAGATTAAACTTAAACTAATCTAATTAATTACAAAATATCTGACCTAGGACCACAAAACCAGCCATAAGGGTCAGTTTTTTTAAATGGAAATGTATACATCATCAAAGCTGAATAAATAATCTTTACTTTGATGCATGGTTTGTTAGAACAATAGGACAATATTTGGCCGAGATACAACTATTTGAAAATTTGGAGTCTAAGGTTATAAAATAATTGAGCAAATCACGTTTAAAGTTATACAAATTACCTCATTACCCATAATACTAATAAAAAAGTAACTTTAAATATAATTATGGTAGGAAATGTACAAAATATCTTAATGGAACCGGATTTTTAATTAATATAGTAATTATGTTTGGCATAAAAGAAAAATTACCCATACAATGTATTTTTGGCTATTGCTACAAATATACAAAAATAAAAGAATCCTAAATTTTTTTTATCAAAGTTTCCTTAAAAATATTAAACATTTTTCAATATAGATAATAAGCAATATTTCTTGAGCACTGAAACAGCATATTTGAATAAATTCTGAAAGATCATGTGACACATTTTATTCATATTTTATAATTACTGTATTTTTGATCAAATAAATTTCTTGGTGTGCATAAGAGATGTTTCCAAAACATAAAAAAACATGAAATGGTATAAGTCATGGTTTTGTGGAGAGTGGCTTAGATATAAAAGATTTAAAGGAAAAGAAAATGTAAGCTAAAAAAAAAGATCTTGTGACGTCTCCCGTCTCCTCTACTTCCTTTCAGAGGAAGCTGTGTCTGATCTTGATGCATCCTAAATAAAAGCTCATGTTGCTGAACATGAGGTTGCTTAACAATTAAATCCTGTGGGATTTTGGCTCTAGAATTAAAGCCCAAAGTTTGCTTTAAATTGCTTTCCTCTAAACTCTTGCCTTTTTCTCCTGTTCTCAGTGATTACCTCCACATCCGTGCGTGAGTTTACAGTTGTATCAGCTGAAAACGGAGCAGAGACCCACACTTTCCAGGTCAAACAGAACATCACATACAGGGACTGCTCTCACGGGCCCGGCAGTGGACTGGAGACGCTGGAACTGAGAATGGAGCGCATATTTGTTATGTACGTCAAAGAAGAGCGCATCCTTCGATACGCCATCACCAACAAGATCGGCCCTCTTGGAGGTAGGCTGCCAGCATAGGAAATGAACATCCTGATGGAAACATCTGGTCACTATTTTACAGTATGTTGTTTGTGTCATTGTTGATGTGAACGGGCTAATATCCAAGTCCAAAGTTTGTTGGAATCAAGATTAAATATAAAGCGAGTGATCTCAGGACCTGACTTTAGAATTGAATTTTGAAACCTAACTATGAACGACTGATTACTATCCCAGGGTGAACTATGTGAAACATGTTACAAGATAACCCAGGATTATATTAACTCAGGGTTTGGAATTACACCAACTTTACAGTTTCTTTCTTTTTAAAGATGTATTTTTGGGGGTTTTGGCCTTTATTAGATAGGATAGATCAGGACTGACCGGAAGTCAAGCGGTAGAGAGAGATTGGGGGGGATGGGATCGGGAAAGGTCTGCGAGCCAGGACTCGAAGTCACGATGCCTGAAGCGCAGCGGCGCTGAATGTCAGCGCACTGCCCACAAGGCTATCGGCGCCGACAACTTTACACGGGAAAAGCCCTTCTTGTGTTTATTTTGATATCATCATCTCGATTTTTGTAAGAAAAAAATAAGCATTAAATCTTCCTTACTTAGTCTCCCTATGTATGGCCTCCTGTTTGTCCTTCGTTTAGATCGACCCTCATTTTTGGCATAGTTTCTTTATTAACATGCTGACTGATGTGGCAATGAGATGTCTGGCTCTCACACAGGACTTACGTTGGCTCAAGTTCAGCTGCCTTCCCATCATGCAAATAGGAGGTCTAAGATAACCACCCTGAACCACCTGCTGCTTTCTACCACAGCCCGGCATTAGACAGCAGACCCAGGGACTGGAGAGAGAGGAGGACTGCGCTTTAGATGAACTATGTCTGTGAAGTGAGCCTGTGGCATTTTACAGTGCTTTATGTGAGCAGTTTGTAACAAATCCCTTTATCTAGCGAGTTCCCTTAAGGAATAAATCAAAGGTTTCTTTTTGAGCCCCTCGATTTGTGACCTTGTAAGGCTGTGTAGTTCCCAAAGAGGTTTTAGTGGGCTTTGTATGGCCCTCTGGTTCCTGGCTGGTGCTGTAGATGTTGACTTTTAGATGATAAGTGAGGTTGGGATGAGCATATCACCAGCTGTGTTGTATCTAGTCAGTGGGCCGAATAAGATCCAGTTTCCTAGAGTTGCACAATCGTCAAAACCTGATGTGACCTTCCTTTCGTTTGCAGTAGATTACAACATTTACATTTAGATTACTTTTATCATTATCAAAAACTTTTCATTCTGTACATTATGATGTGATTGTCAAATTCACTTTTGACATTTAAAACGTATGATTATAGTTTTTAGTGTTTTTAATCAATCAATCAAGTATTTTTTAAAATTAGATTATGGATATTGTATTTTATTTTATTTTATAGGAACTAGTTGCTGGATTTTATGGCAAATAATAAGATGACCTGTGGTTTGTCAACTAATATGTTGCTTCTCTGCCAGATCATGCACTCAGAGTTTTCACAATTTGCTGAGTACAATCTCCTCCAGATGTTGATATATAGCCTATATGGTGAGAGTGATTAATCTCATACTGCTGTTATTATTATGTTTACTTAGGCAAAGTATTCATAACGGGGTGGTGGGTAGAGGAATAGTTGCGGAGTGATGTTGTGGGAACTAAAGGACACCCCGGAATCCCTGTACCCAAGAGAGCCATGCATGGCCCCTGGCCGAGGTTGGAAAACACAGCTGCCACTGTCTGTCCAGTGTGTCCGGCACAACTGACGTATGGTAATTAGACTAGTGCTGACACATCTAAGATATTAGATTAGACTGAGGTGGATTCACACGCTTATATGTGACCGTATATCATATCATTATGGTCCAGCTGACTGTGAATATGAAGAACTGGACCTCATTTCTCAGTAATTTCAGACCAGCTGTTAGTGTTTCATGTGGTTGGTGATGCCTTTTCCCACAACCTGGGCTGATAGAATTCATTTAGGGGAAAGTCAGTTCACTTGAAATGATTTTTTTCATCATGCAAATACAGCTCTTATCTATGCCTTCCAAGTTTTACATTTTGTCAGTTCATGCGTTCCATAGGAATCAAACCTGCGACCTTAGCATTTTTAGCACCATAATGTTGAGCTGCAGGAATGCTTGAAACACTGTAATCACGCATACATTGATAATATGATTCATTCTACTTCTTTTGCACCAAATCCAACTGTATTGTCCAGGCTGGTTAATTTCTAGCAAAAAAAAGCAATATCTCTCAAAGAGTTACATTCTGGCATCACCAGTATTTTATTTTATTTCATTTTATTTTAGTTTAGTTTAGTTTGCTTTTTGATTTATTTTTTAATTTTACAGAACCTGATTCTGTTAATAGCAAAGCTTTAATTACCCGCATAAAAGAACTTCTTCATTCATAAATGATCTCTTCAGTTAAATAAACATTATATACAGGATTGAAAGGAAATATTCTACTTTTTTAAGATTCATGAACCATAAACATTTCAAATGCAGAACCATAAGGAACATTTTTTACTATCACAGATGGATGTTGGTCTAGAAACATGTCTTTCTTGTGTAAAACAAATTATACATGAGTTTTGGGTTTGTTTATATGAGTTTGTAGAACAATGACAGTAAGTGTGTTAGGTCAGTCATTCACATTCTGTTTCTTCTGGCACAAGTCCTAACACCTTTAATGGGTCTGAGCTCCAAAAACCCCCATCACACACTCTTGAGATAAGTATTGTTGTGTGAACTATCCCGTTCACAACAGCAGTTTCCCACCTGGTCCATCCACCCCCTTCGTTTTCCTCAAAGTCTTGTGTTAACCAGCGCTCCGCCCCGCTGGTGTGCCGCTGTCCCTTTAATTAGCACAAAGTTGAAAAGAACCCCCCAACCCACTTTGGCAACGTTTGTCCTGTAGTTTCTCTCCACTTTTCCCCCTCCCCTGTGGAGTCACTTTAAAGGGGACCGTCTTTCTCATTCTCTCTCACTTCAAACAAAAGTCTTCCTGTCTGTCTTTGATAATTGGCCAAATTGGTCCCTGGCCTGGGGTGAGGAAATCAAGCTGTTTTTAATGTGTGATGAGTAGGCGTTGGGTGGGGGTGAGGGTGGTCCTCTTGGCCCAAGGGTCCCAACAATGGGTCCCTGATGGTAGGCCGTATGGGTAAGAGCACAATGAAGTCCTGTTACCTTGGAGTAAGATGTCACTCGTAGAGTTTAAGTAATGGTGTGTGAACCACTCTGAGTTTTAAGACCCTTTTAAAGGTGTTGTGTTTTCCAGGTCAAGTACTTTGACCTCCAAGGTCAAATTTAAAGACCATTTGAAATCATGTAGGTTTATCGGGAAGCAAAGTGTTCACACCTCTCCATATGTTAACACCTTTGAATGCACGTTTATCACAAAGACCCTCATTACTCAAGGTCTGTGGTTTTATAACATCACTTAGGATAGTCATGTCTGTTGAATTCCTTCTGGCTGTGATGGTCGTAGTAGTAAAGTTCCCTCAGTTTTTTTATGAAGTCATTTTTTAACAAAGCCTCCACTCAGGATGCTGATTTTGGCCAGAGGTTTTAAAACATCTGCAGTGACTCATTCATCAGTGAGTCACATTTCCAGCGCATGTTCCCCAGTGGTGAGTTAGTTTAGTATCTTGAATAAACAGTAATACAAACAATCTGTATTATAAACTGGCACAAATCACTATACACAGAGATTCTGAAAGGGGATTTTTTGCAGTGATACCATAGAAGAACCTATTTTGGTTCACTCAAAACCTTTTGGTAAACAGTTCGTGGAATAGTTAACCCAAATGAAAATTTGCTGATATTTTACCCTCCTCTTTAGGACCTCCAGGATGCAAATGAGTTTTCTTCATCAGAACAGATTTGGAGAAATTTAGCATCACGCCACTCATCAGTCCTTTGCAGTGAATGGGTGCCGTCAGAACGATAGTCCAAAAAGCTGATATAAGCATCACAATAATCCACAAATTATCCTCATGACTCCAGTCCATCAATTAATATCTTGTAAAGCAAAAAGCTGGATGTTTGTAATAAACAAATGTATTTTGCCAACATTTTTAATTTCACACAGTTGCTTTCAGCTAAAATATGTCCTCTATCTATAATATTGCTTTTTATGTTTCACCCTCAAGTAGTTTCAAACCTGTGTGAATTTCTTTGTTCTGCTGAACACAAAGAAATATATTTTGAAAAAAGTTTGTAACCAGGCTGTTTTGGTTCACTATTGACTTCCATAGTTTTTTTTTTCCAACTATGGAAGTCAGTCTGGTTCAGCATGGTTTGAACTTTTTTCACAATATCTTCCTTTGTGTTTGACAGAACAAAGAAATTCATACAGGTTTGGAACTACTTGAGGGTGAGTGAATGATGACAGAATTTTCATTTTTGGGTGAATTATTCCTTTATTGAACTCTACTGCCCCCCTTTTATAGAAGTGTTTCACTTTGATTTGCTTTTTTTGGGACTGATCCAGGCCCACAGAGATTACATAAGAAGTTATTTGTAGTGACATTAGCTCAGTTTGTTGCGTTCCTATTTATAATTTGCTTGTCTTCACATCTTTTCACAGCTGGAGAGCCAGAGCCAGAAGATGTGAATCCCTGTTACTCTGGAAATCATGACTGTGACACAACTGCTCAGTGTGTGCCGGGCGAGGGACAGCTGTTTTCGTGCCAATGCGCCACAGGTTACAGAGGAGACGGTCGCAACTGTTATGGTAAGAGAAGTTATATGGAAATATCACACACGCTTGTGCTGTAAATTCTATTCCAGGTCCTTGACATTCTGTTTAATCAGTCGAGGGTACTTTGGGAATAACCCAAAACCTTTGCCTTCCTTCATTAGAGCCATGCATCTGCGTAACATCAACACTGCAGGTCGTTCAGAAGTGGGGTCATCACCACTGTAGTACATTAGCAAGACCAGACGTTTCCTATCCACTGAGTCAGACGCAAAGTAGAGGAAACCCTCAGTGAATCATGAACGTGCCCAGGGGTCTTTCCCCCCGTCTGCTGTCTCTCATCTTCTTCCTCCCACTGTTACCAAGCTAAACAACAGAAAGACTAAACACTCTTTAGGTGGAATGTGGGAGATCTGTGAGCTTGTGGTGAGTCTGGGGAAGATTTGTAAGCGAAGACACATTGCTGTGGCATTTCTGTTTGAGCTGCACACGCAGAGGCCACATCCTCAGCTTTAAGCTAGTTGGGGGGCTCAGACCACCTGATCTTCCCTCGTTTGAAGAACAAATTGCACCTCCCCTCCAGAAAACTCCCTATGTACTCATACAGATGTGCATTCTTTATCTTGAGACCCTTATTTCAGATATTTGACTATTTGAGATGGAATGATGTCTGATTTGAGGCCAAATTGTGTTTTTGAGTCGGTTCTGATTTAGTGATTTGGATGAACTGATTTACAAAGCAAAAGAGAGCTTGTAGCTGTTGGGCTGTATGAATAGCTTTTAAAAAGACTGATCACAAATAGAATGTATTGCCATCTTATTAAAAATTAAGATGTCATATTTCTAACTTTACAAGGAATCTTGACTTGACAACTATAGCAGTGAGTTTTATAAAGCTAAACACACAATGTTTTATTAAAAAAATGCATTTTTTACAAGTAAAACTGCACATTGGAAAGAATATTGTTGAGTAATTAATTCTAATACTAAAATAATATTTTAAAATATTATTATTAATATTTGTAACCAATTTTGGTTGTAGTTGTTGTTAAAAAATCCCTAATGCAACCTAATTGAAAACTAATTGTCAATTTTATTACAAAAATTTACATTTATTTACATTTAAATAATTGTATTTGATTCAGTGAATTGTTAATTTTAACTGGTTGTTTGGAACAAATTGATTAAAATTTCACAATTACTTTTTTTGTGCACAATTTTATACGTTTAAAAACTCATTTGCATAATGTTGCACTTTTCTCAGCATTGTTACATCACTGGACATGCCCATAAAACAAAAAATAATTATTTTCTTATTGGAAATTGATGACGTATTGCTGCTTCATCTCGGTAAATCAGTATATATTTGAACCATTATGAATTTTTTTTTTTCTGGAAGGTTGCAAAGAATATTTCGGATTAATTCATATTAATGTAATTACTATTATAAATATTGGCAGCAATTAAAAAAAAAAAAATTCTAACTACATTCATTCTATTTGATTCAGTGAATCAGTTCCTTTATAACTGTTTCTTTGGAGCAGAACATCCAATCAAAACGATTCATCAGAATGAATTGAATTTCCCAGTGCTGCTGTCTGCACTTGATTATATGTATGTGTGTGTGTTTTCAGGCATAATGTTCCTATTAGAGGATAATTTTATCACCTGTCTGAACTCTTCACTCTAGAGTAGATAATAAGGGGGTCAAGGAAAGAGCAGAGAAAAATGAAGAGAGAGAAGGGGAGCATGTGTTCCTTACCCTCCCTGTAATTAGCAATGATCAAAACCAGGTCTCCTGCTGACCAGCTCTTAACCCACCCAGAGCCTCAGGCCTGTTCCCACGCACTCCGACAGGGACGACATCCCTCGCTATCTTCCTCTGTCATCACAAACGCGAGGATTGAGGCATGCTTTATCTCTGCAGCACCTGACCGACACGTTTGATCCACGCCAAGGCACCTCTTACAGCCTTTTAGACACCCAGCATCCAAAACAATGAATCTTGTAGTGTGATTGGTTAACATTAGAGCATTATGAGTTGTAATTGAGCAGTTATTCTCTCTCTGTAGATGTGGATGAGTGTGCAGAAAGTCTGAGCTCCTGTGGTGCTCATTCTTACTGTGTGAACCTGCCTGGAAGCCATCGCTGTCAGTGTGAGAGCGGATTTGAGTTCGGATTTGATGGTCGTACATGTCAGGGTAAGGAACTTCTTCATTTCCTGTGCCTGGATTTAACATAACTTTAACAAACTTGTGTATTCCACAAAAGATGTTTTCATTTCATCATTCAGAAACAAATGTATATTTAATGCTTTACAGGAATTGTGCAGCTTTGAATGAAAAAAATGGCATGTCATGCAACTCCCAGCCAAAGCAATTAATTAATTAATTAATCATTAAATTAAATTAAATTATTTATTTATTTGTTCATTAAATTACTTGTTTGCGTTTTTCCTTTGATTATACTTATTGCCACAAGTTTAAGGCCAAAAGTTATGTGTGATCATATCTTAAAGAAAATAGTCAATCACTTTGTTTGTAAATGTATATAATATAAACTACTCCTGAAAAATACAGTATTCATTCTTAGAAAATTCTTATAATATATAATTTCTTGACTCAATATTTGTTTGGACTGTCATGATTTTTTTTTTAATTTAATATAAATCATTAGAATAATTTAAATATTAATATTATTAAAAAATACACTACCTTTTACTAGTTTATGGTCAGTAAAAAAAAAAAAAAAATGCTTATATTCAGAAAGGACGCATTAAATTGTGCAAAAGTGACAGTAAAAACATTTATAAAGTTTTCAAAAGATTTCAAATACCTTTCGGCTTTTTAAAATTTTTTTTAAGAAGTAAAAAAAAAGCCATTAAGCATCGCAACTTATTTCATCATTGAAAATAATAACAAAAACCAAAATGAGGCTAGAGTAATAGCTGCATGAATTTAATCACAAAAATTACATTTGAAAATGTATTAATTTGTAGTAATTTTTCACAATATTACTGTTTTCACTTTAATTTTGTTCAAATAAATGCAACCTTGGTGAGCACCACAAACCTTTTGAATGATAGTGATTTGGCATCTAACCGTTTTCAGTGTTTATTGCTATGTAGTCTACTGTACACTATTTCATATATTGCACAGTATGCATCATATCTATATTAGCTTCTAAGAACACACTCAGCAGTTTACATGTGACTCATTCTGTCTTTGGGATGTGATGTGTTGCAGAGGTTAAATGGTGGTCAAACACAGACTCATTCTCTCAGCTGAATGCTGTAGGTGAAGGGTTTGCAGAGCGGAGAGAGGCATGGGTAACCAGAGACGCTGGGGAAGGGAGGGTATTTTGAAACAATGACCCAATGTCCTCGCTCAGGGAATGTGCGTAGGAGACGCACAGCTGAAGAACACGAGGGGGTCAGAGGACAGTTAACTCTTCTCCTTCCCATACAGTGCACTCTGACGGGATAGTGGGAGTTTGGAGCCTTCAGGCAACAGCTAAAATGACTCAGACCAACATCCTGAGAAATGCGGCAAATGCGCTGTTTGTTGAGTTCTGGATTGAGTGTTGTGTTTTGTGGTTTGTGCAGATGTGGACGAGTGTCGTGAGCAGCCGTGCCACACCCAGGCCTTGTGCTCAAACAGTCCAGGATCTTTCCAATGCCAGTGCCAACTGGGATACCATGGAGATGGTTTCCAGTGCCACCCTCAAAATGGTAGTTGATTGTAGTTATTTGGATTTTCGTTTTATTCAAGTAAAGTCCCAAATTCTATAATATCTGGTTTTGCATTATAGTTCGCCCTAAGACCCAGTGTGAGCAGCACAGAGACAGTCTTCAGAGTGGAAATGGTGATGTTCGTCCTGTAGGAGCCTTCATCCCTCAGTGTGATGAGGAGGGTCAGTACAGACCTCAGCAGTGTCACGGGTCCACAGGTCACTGCTGGTGTGTGGACAGTAGAGGACAGGAGAGAGCGGGAACCAGAACTCCACCCGGAACACCATCTATTAACTGTGACGAGCCTGGTAAGAAATAGCCTACAGCAGCTGTCCAAATGTTTTAACATGAAAATAAAAATAAAAAATAAAATTGAAGGCATATTTTAGGCATATATAACTATATTATTTTAACATGTATTTTTTTGTCATAGTCCTCTCTCTCCAAGTCATATCAAAATATTTCTATTTATTTTTTATTAATTATTTGTCATTGGATTTGTTGCGGTTAAATTTTTTTGTTTGGAATAGCATACTGGTCAGAGGTTTGGAATGAGTAAAATTTTAAATAGTTTTTTAAATAAGTCTTATATACTTACCAAGGCTGCATTTATTAAATGTAATTTTGTCATGTAATGGCAAAACTGAATTTTTAGAATCATTACTCCAGACTTCAGTCTCACATAATTCTTCAGAAATCATTCTAATATGCTGAGTTTATGCTCAGGAAACATTTTTTATATACTTTATCTGTGTTGAAAACAAATGTGCTGCTTAAAGGGTTACTCCACCTCCAAATGAACATTTTGTCATTAATCACTTACCCCCATGTCGATCCAAACCTGTAAAAGCTTAGTTCGTCTTTGGAACACAATTTAAGATATTTTAGATGAAAACCTGGAGGCTTCTTATTGTACCATTAAGTGCCAAGTAAATTACACTGTCAAGGTCCAGAAAAGTATTAAAAAGACATCGTCAGAATAGACCATCTGCAATCAGTGGTTAAATCTGAATGTTATAAAGCAATAAGAATACTTTTTGTAATGAAAAAAAAACAAAAATAACAACATCATTGCGGCTGACACAGAAGAGCGTACACTATTTGTGTGCAGCGATACTCTCCAAAATGACACTTCGGTACCAGAATTGTTGAATAAAGTTATTATTTTTGTTTTCTTTCCATACAAAAAGTTTTCTTGTCACTTCATGATGTTATGGTTGAACCACTGATGGCAGATGGACTATTCTGACCATTTCTTTCATACTTTTCTGGACCTTGACAGTGTTCATTACTTGACAGTCAATGGGACATACCTTCCAGTATTAATCTAAAATATCTTAAATTGTGCTCTGAAGATAAACAAAGCTTTCATGTTTTTGGAACAGGATGGGTGTAAGTGATTAATAACTATATTTTCATTTTGGGGTGGAGTATCCCTTTAATGTTTTTGTGAAAACTGGATTATTTGATGTACAGAAAGTTAAAAAGAACAGCATTTATTTTAAATATTTGTTTTTGTAACAATGTAAAAGTCGCTTTTGATCAATTTCATACATCTTTGCTCATTATAATATTGTTGTAGACATATAGCATTCCTCTTTTGAAAAATGTAGAATTTTAGGAAAAGTTAAGATTTGTTAAAACCACCTGTGTTTACATGGGAAATATCAATGTCTGCAGTATTATGATCAAAACAGATAATAACTTTATTGGAGTTTACAGTTTGGCAACTCTTAAACTTGCACAAACCCTTTCATTTCATATAAACAAAGGGTTGTGCAAAGGAGTGTAATGGAGGAATAACAATCCCTTGTGTATCATGTGTGCGTCCAGTGCGTCCCAAGACCCAGTGTGAGCAGCACAGAGACAGTCTTCGAAGCAGAGATGGTGATGTTCCTCT
>JAUMHE010000069.1:4766710-4794335 GCA_032359235.1 Enteromius mattozi | reverse complement strand
ACCATCTATTAACTGTGACGAGCCTGGTAAGAAATAGGCCTCCCTCCACTGTTCATCTGTCCTATTTTATGGAATATTAATTTTTGTATTAATTAAATAATTGTCATGGGATCTGTTATAGAGCAGTAGCTGTTACTCTTTTTGAATCTCTAAATTGTAGGTTATTCATAAATTTTAGATGTTATTTAAATTTCATTTATATATTGTTATAGTATTTTTTAATATTATATATATTTTAATTAATTATTTTTTATTTACTTTTAGCCATTTTAGTACTTTAACTCAAACTTATCTTTCTTAGTTGCCAAGGCAATATTTGAGTTTTTTGTTTTACATTTTTTAGCGTACATTTTTCACTTGATATTTTTTAAATGTTAGTTAGAGAAGGTTGAATGTTGTCAGAACATTCATTTTATTAAAAACTCTGAAGTACTTTACTGAAGTAACTTTTAGTCGAGATTTTTCTAGTGAGGTGTATGATGGGAGAATAACAAACTCTTTTCTATCCTAAGTGCGTCCAGTGCGTCCCAAGACTCAGTGTGAGCAGCACAGAGACAGTCTTCGAAGCAGAGATGGTGATGTTCCTCTGATAGGAGCCTTCATCCCTCAGTGTGATGAGGAGGGTCAGTACAGACCTCAGCAGTGTCACGGGTCCACAGGTCACTGCTGGTGTGTGGACAGTAGAGGACAGGAGAGAGCGGGAACCAGAACTCCACCCGGAACACCATCTATTAACTGTGACGAGCCTGGTAAGAAATAAGCTTCCCTCAATAGGTCATCTGTCCTTTTTGTGTAATATTCCTTTTTTTACTTGTTGATTGTCATGGGATATTTCATAGAGAGGTAGCAGCTCGTTTTGTTGGAATATCTCAGAATCTCTAAATTCTAGATGATTCATAAATTTTAGATGTTGCTATTTAAATTTAATTTAAATGCAATTATAGTATATATAAAAATTGTTACAGTTTTATTTTTATATTTTCTTTTTTTTGTATAAATTTTAGTAATTTTCTTTTGTGTATTTTTTGACCTGATGTGTGGCCAAGTACGGTGACCCATACTGAGAATTTGTGCTCTGCATTTAACCCATAAAAGTGCACACACACAGTAGTGAACACACACCCAGAGCAGTGGGCAGCCAATGCTGTGGCGCCTGGGGAGCAGTTGGGGGTTCGATGCCTTGCTTAAGGGCAGTGTTGCCAAGTTTGCGGTTTTCCCACAGAATTAGGTTACTTTAACTCTGTTTCTGCAGAATGTTTTTTATGTCTGTGGGTTGAAGTGACCCCAATAACGTGATATTTAGCACCTGGAATGTGACTGGAATGTGTATTTTACCCCACCCGGAATGCACTTTTTACCAATTGCTACTCAAAACTAGCCGAAAGCCAGCCCAATTGCTTTTCAGGGAGTTGTCAGAACCACCAGCAACATTCATTTGATCAAAAAAATCTGTAACTTTACCAAAGTAACTTTATGGCAGAGATTTTTCTGCTAAGGGGTGTGATGGGAGATTAACAAACTCTTTTCTATCCCAAGTGCTTCCAGTGCGTCCCAAGACCCAGTGTGAGCAGCACAGAGACAGTCTTCGAAGCAGAGATGGTGATGTTCCTCTGATAGGAGCCTTCATCCCTCAGTGTGATGAGGAGGGTCAGTACAGACCTCAGCAGTGTCACGGGTCCACAGGTCACTGCTGGTGTGTGGACAGTAGAGGACAGGAGAGAGCGGGAACCAGAACTCCACCCGGAACACCATCTATTAACTGTGACGAGCCTGGTAAGAGAGCAATACTTAAAACAATACAATAACAGCTAACTAATATATCCATGTGGAGTGGAATTGTGGTTTAATAGGGTTTCATGTGGATGGGACTGCTACTCTAAGCAATCAAACTTACATATTGTTGTTGGTGAAGGATAAAAATAATGGTAATAAAACCCCATAGACTTGCCTTACAGCTGTGCATACAGACCAGAATACTATAGTAGAATACCACTGTAGCACCAGCTTTTACATTAGACAACAAGTGTTTGAAATGTGGACCATGCTGTTGTTTGTCAATTATAGGCTTTCTAATTGGCTAAGTAGTTGACATCATGTGTAAGTAATCACTAATTTGTAGCAGAGCTCACAAAGTCCAGTCTGTCCTGCGTTCATTACAGAGCAGGAGGAAAATGTGATCAGCAGGTTTAGTCCAACGATTGTGTCCTTTTCCCTTAGTTATAAATGCCTCCTATGTCATCTGACCCCTTTTGTAGCCAAAAATCCTTTTTTTAATTATTCAGTAGCACTTTTCATTGTTCACTTGATTAATCTCTTATTGGTTATGGATAAATATCAGCATATTGTGCAGTAATATGTTTCTGGTTTCCCCTCTGACACCCAGTGCCTCCAGTCCAGCGTCCAGAAACGGTCTGTGAGCGCTGGAGAGCCAGTCTGTTGCAGCAATATGGAGGCCAGCCAGATTCCAACCGTTATCTACCTCAGTGTGACTCTGCTGGGGAGTTCAACCCAGTTCAGTGCTATGGAGCCAGCAGCTACTGCTGGTGTGTAGACCAAAATGGACGGGAAGTACCAGGAACCCGCTCACACGATGCTGTGAAACCTGCCTGTGAGTGTCACTTGCTGTGAAACCCACAGTTTCCTCATACAAAAAGCACTGGTTAAATGGTTTAATGCTTGGACATTATTGTATTGTATTGTTCAAGTTTACATTCATAATGAGAGCCAGCAAAATTATTTGTTTTTCCAAGCTAAACTAAAGCTACCTTTTAGGTATACCTACTGTGGCCCCTCCCACCATGCACCCTCTGCCACGCCCAGATGTGACCCCGCCTCCATCAGGCACGTCCCTGCTGTATGCCCAGGGCCAGCAGATTGGAGTTTTGTCTCTCAATGGCACACAGATGGACAAGCAGAGATCTTCAGTGCTGCTTGCTTTACACGTGAGAACTGCACACTATTGATTGAAATACTGAAGTTTGCGGCTTGGAGAAAAGTATACTAATTCTATCCTGTTTACACTTTCAGGGCTCTATAGTGGTCGGCATTGATTACGACTGCAGAGAAAGGAAAGTTTATTGGACGGATCTGGCTGGACGCACAATCAATAGAGCCAGTCTGGAACCAGGATCAGAACCTGAGATTATCATCAACACAGGTATGTTTACTTTACAAAATAATATAATATAATATATGATATGATAGAATTTAAAAAAAAATATATTTTTTTTAGCTCTGACGAGTCCAGAAGGTCTCGCTATAGATGTCGGCCGTAGAAAATTGTTTTGGGTGGACAGCACATCAGATAAGATTGAAACGGCGAACCTTGATGGAAGTGACAGGCGTGTTCTGTTTGACACAGACATGGTAAATCCCAGAGCCATCATCGTGGACTCCTCTACAGGGTATGTGCCTCAGACTGCTTAAAGATATCAAACTGTGAGCCAAAACCAGTACCTGAAATAAACAAGTAATGCATTCTATTATTTTTTTATATTTAGATGTAACATTATATATATATATATATATATATATAATTTATTAATTAATAATTTTTTATTAATTATTATTTATTTTTTTATTTTATAAATAGTAGCTCTAGAGCATAACATCATATGCTAATAATAATTAATTCTAATAATACCATACTTTAAAAAAAATATTTTGTAAATTATCTGTATTTTTATTTTAAGCATACTGGATCACTCACTATTAGAACCACCATTAAAACCATTAAAAGGGGCATCTCTGCTTAATTGATCCAGTAATCGGCAGCTACATGCATTTGCCGACCCCAGGGGGTTATGAACCCTCATTTCCCCTCCATCACAATTCCCATGCTTCCTTTATATGAACACTTCAAAACCTAAAATCTGTTATGATTGTGAAGAGTGTGATTGAAGGGAAGCGAGACAACAGTGCAAGACACACAGAGAAGCGAGAGAGCGAGGAGGTTAGGATGTGTATGGGAGGCAGAGAAAATAAAAGGGCAAGGCTACAAATTGGCCCAGATGCTGGTGTTGCTTCAGTGTCTGGCCTGGCTCTCGGGTCTCAGGGGAGGGCAGTCAACGTGTGGGCCAGCAACTCCACAAACAAAGCCATCTGCAACATCTGGAGCAACTGAACTAGGGTGGAGGACGGGAGATATAACACGAACCTCATGGGCCAAGAGAATAGCTGCTAATGTGTGTTTGTGTTTGTCGGCGCTGCGATTTGCCATACGTGCTAGTTTGTTTTTGCCGTCACGCATAAATGTGTGCATGCATGAGGCCATCTGGGTTGAAGTCTGATCCATTAGTCAAGAATTTTACGAAACAAATATTTAATTATACGAGCAGTTGTGCAAAACTGCACTGTCAGCTGATCTCCTGCACAATGGAGTTGGTCTTGTAAATATCTTTTACCTTAAATAGCCTGAAATTGAGAATTTGTGCTTCTTGATCCTCAGGGAGAGACAAAAGAAACAATTTATGGTTATAAATCTTTTTTTTTTTTTTTTTGGTTCAGTGTGTGATTCAGCTTAGGCTAGAGCGTAGGCTAGTTATAGTTACCATTTCCTCGGGGACTGAGTTCCTCTTTAAAGCCTTGCTTTAAAACATCTTGCTTAAATCAATGCTAAATAGAGCAGAGCAGTTTTGTATGTTTCTTGATTTAGGAAAACATGAATTTCAACACTTGCATGAAATGAAACTCTGTGTCATCTCTCCACCCATGTCAAAAGCTTTATATCTCAGTCTATTGCATGAAATACATACTGCTTGGCTCGTCAAAAGACTGAAATAATTATGATTTTCTTAATGTTTTTGAAAGAAGTGCTGATATGCTCATCGAGGCTGATTTATTTGATGAAAAATATAATGTGACTGTCAACGGCTGCTAAAAATTCAGCTTTGTCATCATAGGAATAAATTACATTTTAAAATGTATTAAAATAGTTCTTTATTGTAATATTTGACAATTTTACTGTTTTCACTGTATTTTGGATCAAATGTTGTCAGCATAACATTACATCTAAATGAATTATAAAATACTATATTATTTATATATTTTTTATAGCGTCTGACCCTGGACCACAAAACCAGTCATAAGTGGTATTTTTCAAAATTGAGATTCGTTCACACAATATTTGGAGATTTCACCAAAAATCCCCTTTAAAGTTGTCCAAATGAAGTTCTTAGCAATGTATATTACTAATGAAAAAATAAATTTTAATATATTTATGGTAGAAAATTTACAAAACATCTTCATGGAACATGATTTTTACTTAATATCATAATTATTTTTGGCGTGAAAGCAAAATCTGTAATTTTGACCCATACAGTGTATTTTTGGATATTGCTACAAATATCTCCCTATGGCTTAAGACTGGTTCTGTGGTCCAGGGTCACATTAATTCTTTATTTTCAAATAACACGTTTTAAATAATGAATAATTATTATTATAATATATTTTTTTTTAATCAAATTTTTTTACAGAACACTCTACTGGACCGACTGGAATCGAGAAGCTCCTAAAATCGAGAGCTCCTCCGTGGATGGACAAAACCGAAGAGTCCTGGTGCAGGATGGGATTGGGCTGCCTAATGCTTTGGCCTACGACTCCACCACACGCCAGGTCTGCTGGGCCGATGCAGGTATGTACTTCATTCATCACCCAGACTATGAACTACCAGTTTTTTTGGGGGGCCCGTTTACAACGTAGGCTAGTTTTTGCTAAGACATAGAATGTTTGGTGCATTTCCGACATGTATATCTGAATCAGAGGATACTAAAACAGACCAGCAACAAAAAAGTTCATTAATAGCCGTGTGTTTGTGTGTGTCGGACAGGAACCAAGCGCCTGGAGTGTATATCACCTAATGGGACAGGAAGACGTGTGGTCCATAGTAACCTGAACTACCCCTTCAGCATGGTTGCCTTCGCCAATCACTACTATTACACAGACTGGAGGAGGTAAAGCAGCAGAGCACATGCATGTACAAAACCATACGACAACCAGAATTATACCTACCAGATAACGTTCCGTTCATGAATGCTCCTGTATTACGTTTCATTTTTTTGCATCACACTAGACCTTGTGCTCCATTCACACCTGTTTACAGTACAAAATCAGTGACAGGATTTGCATTGAAAAGGAAAAGTGGTGTAGATATTGTATATTTATACATTAATATTTTATTATGTGTTAAAATATTTTTAAACCAGAGCCCCAGATTATTTATTTGTTGTGAGGTCCAATTTAGGTTGAATATGACTGCCTTTATCTGCCTTTACTGTAAAAATACTTGTTTTATATTTTCTTCTGTGGTGTTTCAGGGATGGGGTCATTGCTCTCAATCGAGATAACCAGTCAACAGATGAGCACTTGCCTGATCAGAGGTCTCATTTGTATGGCATTACAGTTGCTCCTCCACACTGTTTATAAGGTATGCATTTAACTCTTTAGTCTTTTGTGTGTGTGTGTGTGTGTGTGTATATATATAACAAATTATATAAAATTTTATTTCTATTCTTTAGTAGTCTGTAGCACTAAAGTATGTATCAGTATGTAGCACTAAAGACACTAGCACAGTTTTATTAAATGTAAGCGGTTTTTAACATAGATAATAAAAAAAAAATATATATTTCTTGAGGAACAAATCTATTTCTGAAGGATCATGGTGACATTGAAGACTGGAATAATGGCTGCTGAAAATTCAGCTTCACCAAAATGTCAGTACATCTTTAAAATGTATTAAAATAGAAAACCTTTTTCAGTTTTTACTAGCACTGTCAAGTGATTAATAATGTCCAAAATAAAAGTTAACAATGTGTGTCATATATAAATACACACAGATGCATGCATAAATATATGTAAGAAAGATACATTAAGTTTATATATGCTATATATTATAGCATATATAATATATATATAAACTTAATGTTTCTTACATATAATAAAATAAAATATTTTCAAAATATAAGCTGTATGTGTGCATCTTTATATATACACATAATAAATATACACACATTATGTAAACAAAAAACTTTTATTTAGGAAGCAATTAATAGTGATTAGTCACTTGACAGCACTAGTTTTTTACTGAATTTCTTCAAACAGATTTCTTCCAAAAACATTAACTTTTTTTTTTTTTTTTTACCAACCCAAAACTTTTGAATGGTATAGTTTAGTACTCTGTATTTGCTCCCAATTGACTCCTGCTAGTGTAGTTTAGTAAACCTTCATGATTTAAAAAAAAAAAATTGCATGACACAGATTAGAAACAGACTGTCTGTATTCATACAGATACACCTGAAAGCACATCACGTTTTCCATGTAGCAAAAACGTGAGTGACCTCTTTTCAAACAAATAACAGATTAACATGTTTCAGACATGAGCTGTCAGCTACAGGCACTGAAAAAAAGTACAAGGCCCCTGCTGCCAAATCACTGTAGTTTTAACAGAGGCGATGAAACAGTGGTGTCACACCGGTACTTCAAAGCATGTCGGTTCTTTACAAACCAGAAAACAGTCAAACAAGTGTTTGTATATCTAGACCAGCATATGAAAGCAGGCGATTTCCCCAGTAGAGAATGAAATGTTGTTGTGTTTGCCTAAACGTGGCTTTCTAAGGATTTCCGACAAATTGTGTTATAGGGAAACGCTAATGACAGAGCCAGCGTTACATGGTGCTATTTTGGGCGAGTGTTTTGGAGAGCTTGTGCTGTGGGAATCGCCATGGAGACGTGGATTCAGAAGACAACCCGCAAGTCTCGACGAACATCACCGTCAATGCCAAAGTGCAAATTTACAAACATGAATGCGTGAATATTTTCTCAAAATAGTTTTGTAAATTTGTTTTATACCTCATTTGTTCTTTCTACTGTACTTTTTGTATGTGACTTTTTGTTAAAAAACCTAACAAATAAAACAAAAAAAATCAGTTTAGTTGTGTAATTTGTATGTTTTTAAATACTCTAAAACAGTATTTTGGGGAAAAAGGTTAACATTTTAAAATTATTATTTTTTTTAAATATCCAATTAAAAACACCCAAAGTGCTTTTTTTACCAATAGTAATTTTTTATATCTTTTGTAAGATGATATTTATAACAATAAAATGTGATTGACAACTTTAATATGTCTGCTCGCATTATGTTTCAGATTTTCAAATATTTATGGCTATGCAGTGATTATTTTCATAAATTAATATTATGCACAGTTGGAGGTATAAAGAAGAACAGGTTGAATTTCTTGCTCCGGGGCAAAACAAACCTAGCCATAAAACTTTTCTGCGTTGCATTAAGGTTTATTATGCAACAAAAACATATAGTCCAACTTTTTATGTTAACCCATGTAACTCTTCATAAGTGCCTTCACATAAGGCTACAATGAAATTACATTTTGTAATAAATCTTTGCATTTTTTTAATTACAGGGCAAAGCAAATAAATGATAAAGAAAAGAAAACAGTCCAGTTTGGCATTCCCACAAAAATGTCTTGAATTTAAACAAAATACCTGTGGTGTGGCTAATGAAAACAAGCATACTTCACAGAGCATGTCTTGTGGTCTTTGCAGCAAGGTCCAGGCAGATGTTTTTATCTGCCCACCTTTCCAAGGCGGTGATCTGTCTTGGGGTCGGCGATGATGGCCTGAACTGCTACGATGGCCTCATTGATCTTGGTTTGTAACTCTCTGAGCTCCTCGATGTGAAGCAAGCGAAGAACCCTGGCTGCTTCGTTCAGAGTTGCATCTGAAATAGGCAAACATTCTTTGCAATCCCATTGAAATTTAACAACATATGAACTTGAACGTCAACATGATGATGCACTAATTGTGTCAAACATGGAAAAACAATAGGCAAATATGGAAAACTCAAACAGTTTCCAAATGCAACCTACCTCCGGTATCAAATCCTAAAATATGCTTGTCAAGAGAGACTGGTAAACCCTATGAAAGAACAAATAAGTTTTCCTTTTAAAATTGAGGTAATAACTGAGCATATTTGAAAGGTTTCTGAAAGATGTGACACTGAAGACTGGAGTAATGACTGCTGAAAATTCAAGTTTGCCATCAAAGAAATAATTACATCACATGACCTGGGGCCAGTTGCATAAAAGCTTAAAAGTTAGTGAGCTAAATTTTTCTTTAGGACTGGTTACATTTTTTTTTAATTCAGTTAATATGGTCAGACTAGCTCTTAAGATACTGTCTTAACATGAAGGCTAAGTTTATGCAACTGGCCCCAGAGCAGTTTATTTCCTGTTGCACCTTGAGAAGATGATGGATGCATCAAAGCTCTAAAACAAAAGGCTAGTAAAGTGTGTTAAAGATGACAAAGATTTTTGGTACACATGACTTTCTGGGTGTCTAGTATTAATATATGCATTCGCATATATTTAGTTCTGTTGAGTGTGGTCATAGAATGAGTAAAAATTGATGGTCACAATAGTGACCGGTGGGATAACTTAGGTATACAATATAAATCCAATTGCAGTTGCTAGTGAAATTGGCAATAAAATGTTGCAATGACAAAATATTGCACTAAATTAAAAATTGTTACCAAAAAAAACAAAACAATTTACAATAATGATGTTGTAATTCTCGTAGCATTAATATAAAAATTTGATGTTATATTTTACAAAAAAGTTAAAACTTTGAAATGTGTTGGATTCTTTTGCAGAAATATGTAATTTCAGTACACACATTATCCCACTGGTCACATTTGTGACAGAGCATAAAACAATTTTTTACACACTTCCAAAAAAAAATAAATAAATAAATTGTTGATTATTTCAAAGGGTTACTAACGACAAATATATTTTCATGTCTGGGAAAAATTTGGGATTAAAAATTAAATGACAAAACAGTTTTTATATTTCAGTTTTACTGTGTTTATTTGTTAAATACCTTACCTCTTTTGCTTGACTGGCCTTTGCAATAGCATCAGGGGTCAGACGTTCCTGTATCAGGATTCTAATGGCCTGTGATGACAATACAACAACAAACTTTAGTTTAAATCCACTGGATTTAGATTTATTTCTCATACTATCTCACACCAAATCATACTTACTTTAAGCATTACCAAATGGTCATCATGTCGCTGAATTTTGAGTAGATTAGCAAGCGCCAAGACGCCAGCTTTAAAATCTGGATTGTTGCCTAAAGAAAGAAATCATTTCAGACCAACGCATAATTTGAAACATTTTTTCCTAATGCCAAATTGTTGTTGAATCAACCAATAAATTAATTAATTCCATGATGGAAATAACTTAATTGCGACATGCAAACTTAAAATCTAAAAATAAAGAGAACTGTGAGATATAAACTAGCAATATTGACTTTTTGAAAGTCTGAATTGTGAAATTAATATTCGCCATTCATTTTTTTTTTTTTTTTTTTTTATTTCCTGGTGGAAACATGATTCCATAGTAACCAATTACTTAGACCAAGAATGTACTAAAGAAAAAGCAAAAACAGCGGAGCCGAATATTTTCTGTTCAATGAACCATGTCCTCCCTGCGTGTCATCATTCGGTTCACATCTGGAGCGTTCTTCCAGCTGTGGGTCACTGGCTCGTTTCAGCCCACTCATTGTGGGTTGTGATGAGAAGTGGGTGTGTAATCATTTCGTTCAGACATGCTTGGAAAGCTCAAGCTGGTTTCTTTAATCAGCCTCCTCCATCTCCTAACAACAAGACTGGAAAGATGGTTGGGGGAGGGAATACTTACTGTCCAGATTAATTAATGGGTCTGCAGACTTTTGAACATCACTGGCCTCTGTTGCAGGTTTGCAGTTTCGATATTTCTCCACTGTGGGAGGAAAAATAGCATAAGCAGTCGCGGTCAGTGCAATGCAAATAAGGGGTCTCAAGCTGTCAAAATTATTTGGTGGGAAATCTAGGAACATCTTGCACTAAGCATTTCTGAGGATAAATGGAATTAAGATTGTGCAATAAAACGTGTGGGACAGCTGCAAGAGTTACATGATGCTGCAAAGTTTGCAAATACTGCCATCTAGTGATGTGGGATTGAAAGTAATTGCTAGATCACTTCCAAAGAAAAGTCTGAGCAAAACAGGCAGGTTATGATTAATGACTCAATGCATCAACCAGGTTAATTAGGTGCCCAATAACTGACCGTTTTGTGTTCACTTGGCTAATTAAAACATTGAATTTTTTTAAGAGTAGTGTGTAAAAATGTTCAAAATTAAGGTTTAGTCAGGTTTTTGATATTAATCTCATGCTCACCAAGACTCCAAAAACAGTTTGTTGGTTAGTTACTGAATGAATTAATGTTTTCTATTAAATATATTTTATTCTTGTCTAATATGCTGATTTGGTGAACAAGAAACATTTCTTATTATCATCAATAATAAAAACACAGTTTTTTATTGTTGTTGTTTAGTATTTTCAGAATCTTTAATAAATGGAGAGATCAAAATATCGGTCTTCTTTAACATTATAATTGTCATCACTGGCACTTTTGATCTAATAGTGTGTATGTGCCAGTTTTCTCTCTCTCTGTTATCTGTAAAAGAGCTATAGTAGAGTATAACCACTGGTTAATAATAATAATAATAATAAATAAATAAAAATCATACCATTGTCTCCATACTCAAAACGAACAGCAAGACCCAGCAGCCAGTCAACAGTCTCCGGTCTTTCCTGAGCGCTGAATGGACAGTTCACATCTTGAAGGTACTGCAAACATGTGTATTAATATATTACAACAAAGGACATGATAAACTTGAGGGTATCACTTTCTTAGGAATACAAATATGAAGATAAACCTGTCTCACATTTTCAAAATGTTTAGGCCAGTCTGAACTGGGAATATTCCTGAGATTTCCTCGGTCTTCAATTTTGTAGTGTCTGATTTTTTGATCTTCCAGCCAAACTATGAAATTTCTGAATTCAGTTTCATCTGGGTAAAACAAAGAGCACATTCGTTATTAATAAAAACGTACATTTTACATATGGATTAAGCCCTAATTTCCACAATCATTTGATAGCAAAACAACACTAAAGCAATATGACAGACTAAATTCCCTTCGATCCAGAGTGACTCTTTCAGAGAGTGAATTCAAATCTAATTAGTGAAACGCTTACTTATTATTTTCGCGAATGGACATTATCAATATTGGGTACATGAGGTGGCAACACGTCATTAACTTCACACACTTTCCTACCTTTACAGTCAAATCCAGTAGGGTTGTGGTATTCTAGAGCTGTAAGCTTTCTACGAAACATCCCTTTCACCTGATAAACCTATTTGAAGAAGCTAACAAACGTATGATTTTACTTGAAAAGCCACAGTCTGCTACAGCCTTCAAATGGCAGGGGACTACCGGAAGTAGAATAAGTAGAATATTTTGTTTTCAAAATAAAGGTCCTTACTTGTGGCGATCCTGATTAGATCACCATTTAAAAGATTTAATTTTTAATCGCTTATAATCTTCTCCTTTCTTATTCTTATTCTCTTTCTCTTCATTATTTTAATACAAGCATTTCTCCTAAAATGTAATTTTAATAGCAGTAGAATACACTTGAACTGAGATAAGACTTTATAAAGCAGTTCTACACTGTTGTTTGTTAGCAACTTTTTTTCTTATTCCATAAATGGATGGAAAACTGCGTTATATTTGTTCTTATATGAATAATAAATCTTTATTCTGGGATGAGAATGTGTATCTCCACACGTATTATCGAAATTAATTGTTGCTTAATAATACAACTCTTTTTCACACTGTTCTGTTTGGTTTTATGAGGATACTTTTATGCATTTGAAATTATATATTAAGTTTATATTATATTATAAGTTTTCTTTTCCACATTGTTGTAAATGAATATATTTTGTGTATTGAAAATTGTAGTATGAAATTGGTTATATAATTTGTTGTGGTCACGAACGTAAAATTGTGGCTTATTCTATCATGATATAAACTTATAACGCGTGTAATAATTGCACTTGAATTGTGTTTTATATTTTAAACAGTTGATGTGTTTATGGCCCTGCATTTTCCCTCCTGGACACTGGGTGCAGCAAAACATATCGAGCTTGTTGGGAAGCAGCAGGAGCTCGATTCGCGTTGTTGCTTTTGGCGAAAGGCTTTGTACGTACAATACAACAGTGGAGATCGAAAGACGTTTAAAACATCACGAGAGCGCATAAGACCCCCCGTTTGACAGCTGATATTTATATCTATGTAAGTATATATTTACAACTCTCTTTCAATGTAAAGCATCATTTCCTCTCTGTTCCCTCTCATATGTAGCCTGCTAGCACGCTCGCGAGTACATAACGCGGGTCTGTGAGTGCGATGCTGATGATCAGTAATTTCATCCTCAAATCTTGTGGTAAAACCATTATTACGCGCTCATGAGCGCACGAGTGTTTTTTTTTTAAATATATATTGTGATGCATTATTAACATGGCGGAATAATGCAATGTATGCAGGGAGTCTGCAGCAGGCATCTCTCAATGCAGATTCTCACAGAGGAGTCAGTGACTGTAGCACGTCGCGTGCACGTGTGAGTTGTTTTGCAATGCAATGCTGGTGACACTAATATTGAAATAAGTAGACATATAAACCGATAAGGTTTATTTTTTAGGTGTGTATGTGTTCTAGCTGCAGACCTGCAGGCTCAGTCCCAGGCCTGGCCCACCCTGGCCCCACACTACTTAACAGCCAATCACAAAACTGTTATGATATTCAGTTGCGCTTCCTATATTTTTCTCCATTCCGCTTTCTTCCCGCAACGCATGCATCCACTCCAGCCAACACCCACAAACCTGCTAATAATGTATATAATTTTCGCGCATCAGGCAGCCGCTACCAATATGCGCGGAATTTAAAGTGCAGGTGTACACGGCGAGTACGCGCTTCTTTGCGCACCCACTTCTAAATCCCTCTGATGCGCAATCAGTAGTATGCTGCATTAACCAAATCCTGACAGTCAACCACAAGAGTAGCTAATCAAATCGCGTGTGATGTGAATAAATGCAAATATTGCATAAACACCCAGTGAAGAAGACCGTGACGCGGTTAGGACGCGCCGCGGCTTCCCCTTAAATATGATTGATGATTGCGCCCGCGCCAGCTTTGTTCCGAGAGTGACATACTGCCTCTTCAACTACAACTTCTAATGAAGACGTCAGCCAAAGTGAGCACTCTTTCATAACAGATCCAGTGCTCGAAATGTGCCGGACACTACGCATTACCGGCACTTTTTTCGTTTAATCTTTAGCGCTCCAAGTGTAACAGATTATTGAAAAGTAAAAGAATGTGTCTGGCCCACTTTTTCAGGAGGTGTTTTTTCATGTTATAAGCCATGAAGCAAACTAACCAGCTGAATCACAACATTTCAAACTTTAGTTTGAAGCCAAAAAGTATTTGAAAATCAGACAAAAAGACAAAGATAGGACTGTGTGCCGTAAAGCACTGCAAATGGCAATCAGGTTAAAAGCAGTGTAGATATATGTATAATGTAGATGTTCTACATCACATGGTTTGCTGTTGACTTTAACCACTGTAAACAAGTCCTTATTTGCTATACAAATTAGCATTGCTTTTCCTGTTTTATATGCTGTTTTATTATTTACACATATATACAGCTATCGGTGTAATTTACCATGCAGAAAAAAAGGCACATTTTTATTTTTGTAATAAAACTTGACTTGGAAGATTTGCAATAGAAGCTCATCTGCAATTTAATATAAACCCTTGCATGCTTCTTTCTTCTTAACTAGCAAAATAATAATTACTTTTACTTATATTTTATTCAAAATCAATTCTCAGTAATGGTGTTTTTGACATTTTTGAGCTGCTTTGCTGGGCTAAATATTGACTACAGCGTATTTTCGGTTCCAGCAGTGAACCCACGTAATGTCACGGAGATCTAAGCGTGAACATGAGGCTGAGAGTCCAGGTTTGCTGTTAGGTTCATCTGGATCTCACTGATTTTCATTGGCATGGGAATGAATCAGAAAGGCTTTAATATAAAACTAAACATGAATGGGACTCAGTCACTGAATGTAGTGCAAATGCTCCAGCATGTGTTATTGTAGTATTTCTGCAGATTGCGCATATATATATATTTCCTGTGTCTTCTATCACCGTCCTTTTCAATAAAATACCAAAAATGACTGTCATAAGCTGTCTGCATGCTAGTGTAGTCTTACAAGTTGGCAGAATTTAACTCTAGCCGAATGACACCTTCAAAATGTACAGTACAATGTATTGATGATTCATCTTGCGTTTAATCCAGTAAAACAGTCTGCTCTCCGTTCCATGAGATACCTTATTTCTGAACTCTTAAACAGCACAAGTTAGTATTTTGTTGATATTCTTTTTCAATATTTAAAAAAAAAGCTTGTGATCCATTTAATGTACTTTTGTTTTAAAACGTTGGGCAGTTTATGTGTAACATGCAACTGTTTATTGTAAAACAATCTATCAACAATATATGCATACTTTTTACGGATACCCAGATTACTTAAAATAAATATATTTAAGTAAATTATGAAATGCATCAGTTAATAAATTATTCAGCTGTGGAATGTGTACATTACATTTACATTTATTTATTTAGCAGACCCTTTTATCCAAAGCAACTTACAATAAGCGATTCATAAAGAGGTAAATAAAGACACAAAGTGCTTGCAGTACAAAGTTTCAGGCATTGTTCAGATTTAGTTTTTTTTATTAATTAATTAATTAAATAATTTTTATTAAGACGATGTCAAATAATGATGAAAGAGATGAGTTTTCAGGGATTCAGCATTTCAGATAGGGGTGGAAAGTTCATTCCAGCAGTCTGGAAAGCTCTGGAAAGTGACACAAGGCATCGCTCACTCGTAGAGCTCAGACTTTTGGAGAGGATTTGGATTCTCAAAAGTAAGTGGAAGGAGGAGGGTGCTGAACCTGTGGCTAATTGCAAGCGTCAATGTCTTGAACTTGATGTCAGCTGCAACCTGGAACACGGTGCAAGGAGATAAAGAGAGGTGAGGCCTGGGCCCTGTTGGGTTCATTGAAGGCCAGTCGTGCTGATGCATTTCGAATCATTTGTAAAGGTTTGATTGTACATGATGGAAGTCCAGACAGAAGAGCGTTGCAGTAGTCCAGTCTACAAATGACAACCTGCAAGAAGCAGTTTTTGCAGTGTTTTTTTGTAAAATCAACTGCTCATTGATTACACCAAGATTTCTGACCGATCTTTCATCTATTCTTTCATCCATGCCCAGATGTCCACCTGGCAGCCTGAGATCCATGTAGCTACCGTTAGGTAATCTGGTTCAGAATCAGAAAGAGCTTTGAAATGAGTGATAGAATTGTGTGTCATCAGCATAGCAATGGTAAGAAAAACCATGTGCCTGTATAATGGAACTTAGTGATGTAGTGTATATGGAGAAGAGGAGAGGTCCAAGAACTGATCCCTGAGGAACTTCATTGAGCAGTTGATGTGACAATACCTGGTTGAAAACAACTTGTTCAAGCTTTGGCTATGAATGGAGGGAGAGTGACAGATCTGTGGTATAAGTGTATATAACAACTGTTGTTTTTTTTTCCCCTTAAAGTTCATTTGCTTTTCCCATTTTGATTTCTAGAAAGTCAACACTCTGTTAGCAGATCTGGCCAGATGGACCAGTCATCAGGTATGAAACCAAATACCTCAATTTCACCATTTAGTATTACAATTAGTCAGATTTTATGAGTTTCATCTCACATGTTGGTGTATTAAACTGACTTTCTGCTCTATATCCTTTAGAGCTTGAAGTCAAATCATCTGCTAATCAGGGTGAGAGCAGCAGTGGTCAGCCAGTGGATGATGAGCTTGACGGACTTCCAGTCTTTGGAGCAGATGAAGATGATTGGGAAATAGACAGTAGTTTTGCTCAGAAGGCTCTGGAACAGATGGAAAAGAATTGCGATGATAAAAATGAAAGTCAAGATGGGCTGCCTTCTGGCGGTGCAGATGCAGGTGAGTTTGAAAATGAATTCACTAAGCAAATTGTCATATGCTAAAAGGTTTCTGCAGCATATTGGGTCTAAGCATGCGTAGACAAAAATTTAGGCATGAAATTTATTTGCAAAAAAAGTAGAAACAACTGAAACCATATATACTGTGTCTGTATAAAATAGTCAAAATTTATTCACCTTAAAATTAAATTGATAATTTTTAACAAACAAGATTGACATGCATATACATATGTTGTGAATTACACTGATTTTTTAATCATAGATTCAGCTGTGCATATGAATACAAAGAAATCCATGCCATTGTTAGTGAATGAGACTCATTATTTTAGTATAATTATGCCGTAAACCTTTTTTTTTTTTAAGGAAATAGTCCTGTAATGTGAGTTAACTATATACTATATACCAATTCATAATGTAGTTTAACATTTATGAACTCTTTTTAAAATTGGGATCCGTTTTGACTGCAGAAGAGAACAGCTCCTCTATCAATGGATCTGTAGAGATGGGTGAGGAGAGAGCGAAGATTTCTGAAGGCACCCCTGTGACCCCTTCATCAGACACTATTATAGGTAAAAACAACATATTATTTTAAATACAATTTATTTCCGTAATTCTGCTGATTTATTTTCCCCTGAATGATTTACTGTGGTGTAAGTTTAGGTTTTATGATGAGCTGGATGCCATGTTAAGAGAATTTCAAAATGCTATTTTTGTCCTCCTGTGTCAGATATCCAAGACATACAGTCTGAACTTAGGATTGAGTCATCGCGAAGTGATGCTATTGTAAGTATACAAGGTGTTAATAGAAACGTGTACTCGGTGGCCAATTTATTCATTTTAAAATATTGACCCACTTTTGCTCCCATTACATTTTAATGGAACAGTTAACTCAAAAATATATTCACCGTCATGCCATTAAGCTGTAGATGAGTATGTTTCTCTTTAGAAATAGATTTGGATAATTTAGCATTACATCACTTGCTCACCAGTGGATCCTATGGAGTAAATGGGTGCCGTCAGAATGAGAGTCAAAACAGCTAATTACAACAGATGTCTTATGGCACTTTTTTTTAATTGTATAGATAACTGAAAAAATCTGTTAAAGGAATAGTTTACCCCTTATTGTACTCACCCTCATGTTTTTCTGAACACAAGATGTCCAAAGAGCTGATTAAAACATCACTACAGTCCATCAATTAAAGTCTTGCGAAGTGAAAAGCTGTGTGTTTGTATGTAAAAAACATATATCAGTAAGACGTTTTCCATTTCAACCCATTGTTTCCGGCTAAAATATCCATAATATCACTTTCTCCGGTGAAAAAGTCATCTCATCTGAATCGGGGAGAAATCTTCACACCATTTACACGTTTAAATGGTTCTAAACAAATATGTTGTTTTTTTTAAGTTAAAATTACTTCATGTTTGATCCATCAGGATTTAGCTTCAAAAGACATTAATTGATGGACTATAGTCATGTTTATTAGTGTAATGTTTGTTTCAGCTGTTTGGACTCACATTCTGATTGCACCCATTCACTGCAGAAAATATATTGGTGAGTGAATGATGTAATTGCATTAACAATGCAATTATGTGCAGATGAGCTCAATCAAGTGGCTGCTGAGTGTATTAGGGTTGAAGGAGTAGGATTAAGTAATTTTTCACAATTTTGGCTGTTTGATAGTGTTGTTGTTGTTCCAGTGTTAAATAGGACTGTGATGTTTGATAATAGTGTTTTTCTATTCGTTTTTACAGCCGGAGCCTGTTTCTGAAAATACAGACAGAGAAACAAGTTACTCACCTGTAATACAAATTAAAGATGAGCCTATTGATGAAGAATATGATAAGGCATTAATGCCGTCTGACATGAGCCGAATTAAACAGGAACTTGACAGTTCTGAAAATAATGAGAATGAGGTAAGGTTTGGTCTCAATCTGTGTTGTTCAATCTGTTAAATCTGTACTTCCATTTATTATTACATATGTAATAAATGACTTATGAATCATTTCAGGCCTCCTCTGCATCAGATGAACTGAGGATTAGCTCTGTTTTCTCTGTTAGTGGTAACAGCAGTGATGCAGTTTCTGGTGAGTGCATAAAGATTTCACTTTCAGCACATTACTGTTTATCATCAGCTTTACTGTTACCCTCCATAATAACCATGTGAGATGATGGGTGATATATCTTTCATTTTTAGCTTTTTTGTGATGGTTGATAAAGATCTCAATTTTTTTATTTAGTTGACAGGGACACTGTACATTAATAAAACATTCCTGTAAATATACAAGAGTAGTCTCTGGACAATATAAGTCACTCTAAAAATGTAATTAAAAATACATACTAGAAAATGTAATAATTACACAATACAAATCCTACTGTAGTCTATTGAAAACAATAGGATCAATTAAAAACAATACAGACAAGATACAAACAATAATAAGATAGCTTGCACATTTAAAATTCTAGTGTTGACATTTGTTTGTTCAAAAGGTCTTTTTTTCTATTCTAAGAAACCTAAATTTCATTAAAGTAAAATAGATTAATATCTACAGTAAATTTTTAATCAAACAACTTTTAAGACAAGTAAAATGCTCTAAAAAATCAAGTCATGTAATAAAAACGTGAAAGTTCATTTGAAACTCAAGTCTGGATGCTGAAATTGCATATAATTAAATAAATATAGCATACAGTTAACATGGTAACAATATTTCACAATATTGACATTTTTGGTCAATCAACTGCAGCTTTAGGAATTAAGAGACAAATAAGAAACCGCAATCTCTTTAAAAAAAAAAAAAAAAAGTAAATGCTTAGCCTAATCTTTCCAAAGATAGTGTGCGTATTCTTTCTAAAACATTTCAGTTTGTAAAAAATAGTTTTGAAACAGTTTTTTGAAACTGTCCCTTTGAACTGATTCACAGAAATGAATCAAACTTTACCACTTTTGTTATTTCACACAGCATCTATGGCACCCTCCCATGCATCTTCATTCTCAGTGATGTCCCAGAACACTACCTCACTCAGAGGAACCACTATACTTCTGCCAGCCCAAACCCAAACGCAGCTTCAGCTCCGGCTGCAGCCCAGGACCCATATACATTCTCAAATCCAGACTCATGCCCGAATGCAACCGCCGATGATGCCACAAACCCACCTACAGCCTCCTGCCCAGCCACCCCAGGTCCATGCTCCTCCACCCACAGTGAGGATCTGCTGCTCAGGCTGTTCTAAAGTCCTCCAGAAGGGTCAAACAGCATTCCAGCGAAAAGGCTCCAACCAGCTGTTTTGCTCTACCGTGTGTCTAACTAGTTTCAGTTTACCCTCAGTTCAATTTACCCCCATCATTGCCCCTAAGAAGACCTGCAACCTCTGCCTTAAGTGAGTTCTGATAATTGATATACTTTGTTGTTTACTTTAAAAGATTTTTTTTTCTATACAATTAAAAAAAGTGACATAAGATGGATTTATTATAAAGGAATAGCTTCAAAAAAAGTTGCTCTTTTACATGTAATAAAGGCAATTTAAATGTTCTGCAGGTGACCTTCTGACAATGTGCAAAATAATAAATACAGCCAGCTCATTTTCATGACTAATGTGAACTACCAAAAGCTGGACATTTAAACAGTGGCATGAATACCATTTAACTGACTTACTGCAAACTTTAGTAAATTACATTGCATGATTTATCTGAATGCTCCCCTTCAAATTAATTGTGCATTAGAAGGTGAAACAGAGACATATGCAATAAAGTCAGCTGCAAAAAGAACTGCATTCAAGCCTTCTTTAGTAAATCCTGATCCTTTAGTAAATCTGACCCATAATGAGTCCCTTTTGAAAGTTCAGTATTTCTAAACAATTACTATTATGTTCCAAGGAAGGAAATTATATAGAATCAGATATTTGATTAACGGGTATTTAATACAATTATATAATGATATGTGATCATTTTTAATGTATTCATTGTTTCAAAGGGTCATTGTGAATCTAAAGGACTTGATAACCATCCCCGTGGGCTCTATGAACACACTAAAGGAGTTCTGCAGTCTAGCTTGTCTAAATATTTACAAAGACAGATATGAAGATGCACCTCCAGATATATATACACAATGCGGCGTGTGTAAGTTGGTCAAAGAGGTAAGGCTTAAATTATGCATATGATGCAAATTTAGATAAAAAACAAACATTTTGTTGCTTTGCTTTGTGCGTAATTTTACTCCCTCACGAGTTGAATTGTTTTTAATAAATGTGGAATGTGAAGTAGGTTATTTGTAAGAACAGTATGATGAAATGCGTTCAGTTTTCCCAAATAAAGAGTACAAAATGTCATGTTTACAAACCCTCAACATGGTGTAATCCTGCTCGATGGGGCAATTATCTTAAAAACTTATTTTATGAGCTAATGAGCGTCTTGCACATTTTTTTTTTTTTTAAGTTTCAATTTTCCACATTAACAATCATAAAAGTACTAAGTATGTTCATTTTAAAAATATCACCAGGGATGTGTAAATAAACCATAGAGGTTAAAATATGAAATATATAATTGTCCTTATACTTTAAAGTGACATGCTATCATAAAAACACATCACTTATGATGCGCAGTGCTGAAAATTATCTGACAGTTCTTGAGTAAAGGTCTCTTCAGCCCACTGCACGGTCAGAACGTCAGTTCAACTCAGTTAATCCATTCAGTTAAATGCTGCTTTTAAGACATGAAGTGTTTTTCTTTGCTTTACAGATTCAGCATGAAGTGACTCATCTGGGTGCCGTACACAAGCTGTGCAGTGATGAATGCTTTGCACGCTTCAGATCCTCCAGAAACCTCTACATGAGCTACTGTGAGAACTGTGGCAACTGTACAGCCTCAGGAAACTATCACCTAGTTCAGATAGAAGATAGTATTAAAAAGTTCTGCTGCACAGAATGCATCGCCAATTACAAACAGGTACTCCACCATTACACTAATGAACTTGCCGTTCTCTGCTCAAACTGAGTTATTCATGGTCTGATGCATTCATTTTTATGTCCTGTGCGATATGCAGATTTAAATTTAAATTGTCTCCCATTTCCTCTCTGCTATAACTTCACAATCAATAAAAGTGAAAAGCCCCAAAATATGTTTTAAAGCTGTTGTCTTTCTCACTGTGTTGCAGAAAAGTGGCAAGAGGCTTCACTGTCCCTACTGCCAAGATATCAAAAATATTGAACAAATGATGGAAGGGACAAACATACAGGGTGTCACAGAATTCTTCTGCTCTCAAAGATGTGTGGCCCTGAGTCAAGCATCTCCCAGTCTGACAGGTAAATTTTGTGTGGTAACAGACCATGACAGATATTCTCTGTGTGTCCAAGTCACATGTCATCCCAAAATCATAAGAGGAAAAAAACACATTTAAAAATAAATAATTTATATTTTTTTAGTCTGTTTTCTTTGATGAAAATTAAGCGCATTTTTACTGTAATATGAAACAAAGTCAATGTCATTATGGTGTTTTCCTTTTTTTTTTTTTTACATTTAATTATTATTATTACTATCATGCTTTGTTTTAGTAAATGAAAAAAAAATATTTTTACTAAAACAAAGCATGTTACGACTTTAGACATTTACTTAATGTTTTTTAATAAGTTGTAAAACAAATTAGAAAAAAATCTCAGTTGTCTTCAATGTCTTAAAAATATTTAGTTTTAATAAAACCATAAACTATTTTGTAACTTATTTCAAAATTAAATTACCTATTTTTTAACACAAGATAAATTGAAATCGCATTGTGTTCAATGTGTGACACATTCTTGAGATTTTGAGTGGTTGCTGTTTTATGATATTCACCAAAAAAACTGTTTTCTTGGATTAATTGCAGTCTTTTCTGTCTCTGCTCTTTAGGCACATCTTTCCCATGCACAACATGCAAGAAGGTAGCCGTTCCTCAGTATCATCTTGCCATTTCTGATGGGTCCATCAGGAACTTCTGCTCATTAGATTGTGTGGGCAAATTTCAGGTATTGCATACTCTCTTTATTTCCAGGATTTTTTATAAAAAATGTTTTTATAAATGTGTATACAAATAATGTCCATCACAATTTATTTATATATATATATATATATATATTACACCTTGTTCACAGGTATAATGCTTCATCTGCTCTCATTCCCCCACACAGTTATATTGGTCTTCGTAAATCAGATGATCATTTGTATTTATTTATTTATTTATTTTTATCTATAGGAGAAACTGAATGAATCTGTACCTCATAACCAGATGAACGGAAACTCACATGCACCTCAGCCTCAGAGTGCTGCACCACCTCGACCCACCACTGACCATCTCCAGCCCACTCAAACTTCATCCAGTGTTCCTGCCCCAAACCACAACCCTCCTCCTCCTTTTGTACCACCATCCAATCAAAATCCGGTTTCGACTTACGTGCCAGCTCCTGCTGTGGTAAACTCACAGGACGCCCAGCAGCAATGGCCAAGCAAGCCTCCCTCATCCTCTGAAACAGTACGGCTAACATGCAAGCAGTGCCAGAATCAGTTCAGCTCAAAGCCTGAGGTTTTCCAGTTCAAGGTACAGCTTCCAAAAACAAGAGCAAGAATGACAGAATCGATGGCTGAAATCATAGCCGTATTGATTTTCAGAACAACAGCGCAATTGCAAATGTGATGTTGCTTTTTATACAGCACCTCTACAAGCTTCAGACGATATTGGCCAGTTCATTATTTTGTGAGATTATTCCTTGTCGTTCTTTAAAAACATTTAAAACAAAAAACCTTTTCTCTTTTTCAGGGTCATGCAGGGTTGTTCTGTTCTCGAGCATGTTGCGACACATATAAGAGGGAAAGCAATGTGAAAGCTTTGTGCGAATACTGCAAAATAGAGAAAGTGGTCAAAGACATCATCACATACGAAAAGCAGCCGAGACCTTTCTGCTGTGAAGGTTTGTGAAATCTCTTTACTTGATTCTTATATCAGTGATTCTTTATGGAGCCCCCACACATGATGGCCAAAAATTAAGAACAGTTTTTTAATTTAATTGTTTATTTGTTTTTTTGTAAATTATGACCACAATTTCCTAATTTGTTCCATCATTGTAGTTTAAAACGAGGGAATGAATCGGTACGTTGTGGCAACATTTTACTACAGTGTTGGAAAGAATTAGTAAATTGTGGCCATATTTGAACAGATATGAGGGAATGAATCAGTAAATCATGAATAAACAAGTTGTTGGGATGAATTCTTAATTTGTGGCCATAATATATATGAATGCTTGTCACCCTAGAGCACAAAACCTTAAGTCGCTGGGGCATATTTGTAGTGATAGCCAAAAATACATTGTATGGGTCAAAATTTTTATTTTTTTTTCTTGCCAAGAATCATTAGGATATTAAGTAAAGATCATGTTCCATGAAGATATTTTGTACATTTCCTACCGTAAATATATTAAAACTTAATTGTTTTCAGTAGTAATATCCATTGCTAAGAACTTAATTTGGACAACTTTAAAGGTAATTTTAGTATTTAGATTTTTTCTTTTTTCTTTTTTTGCACCGTCAGATTCCAGATATTCCATACATCATTGGAAAGCTCATTTGTTCAGCCTTTAAATGTTGTATAAATCTCAATTTTGAAAAATGGACACATATGACTGGTTTTGTGGTCCAGGGTGCTGTAGTTAAACTAGCTCAAATGATCTTTGTTTTGCTTATTATTGGGATTATGCAGTTACCGGATTATTACATTTAATTGACGCTTTCATTTACTTGCTTCGAGTAAACAATTTAATTCATGTTTATGATGACCAATTGATATATAATGTAAAATCGTGAAGAAAAACAAGTCAAGGACTTTTCTAAATAATGGTTGTCAATGCCTCACTTATCAGCATACATTTACTTGCCTTTCTTTCATTCATTCTTCTTTTATAGGCTGTAAACTGCTTTTTAAACATGACCTTGCCAAACGACATGGAGGTCAATGCAGGGTCTGTGCCTACTGTCAAAACATGACCCACAAAACCATTCAGAACTTCTTTGGGGGCAAACTTGAGGAGTTTTGCACAGAAGAGTGCATGTCTCTCTACACGGTGCTCTTTTATGAGGTTAGAGATAACATTTATTTGGACTTTTAGCTGTAATGTTCTTTATTTCTTTTATTTCTTTAAGAAATAAATCTAATCATCTCTTTGGTTGGGGTTAAATTATGCTGCAAACTGTTTGTCAGTGTTTGCTTTTTTATGCTATTATATGTACTGGTGAATTCTTTATAGCCTTTTTCCTTCAATTGTTTCTTATTTTTGCTTATATTTCTGCATGAATCAGATGGCCAAGTGTCATGGCTGTAAGAATCAGGGCTCATTAAAGGAAAGCCTTGTCTGGGATGGAACAACAAGACACTTCTGTAACCTGTCCTGCTTGCTTCAGTTTTGTTCAAAGTGCATTAGCCCTCATCAGCCGGCAAGCAATGGTACGTCACCATGTAGTTTTATATGTAAAACAGTATGGTAGAGCTACCAGTTGACATTGTTTAATACATTTATTTATTTAGCGAAGTGAAACCTATTGATAAAGACCTCCAGTGCAGCGTTCCTACTGTAAAATTGAATTATCAAAGCTATGACAAGTACTCACTCCTGTTGCTTCATGATTGAAGGTACTGTGTCTAACACCACTACAGTCCAAGCTCCATTATCTCTGTCAAAAGACATGCCTGTAATTGGTGGTGTGGTGTCGCTGGCCTCCACATTACCTGGAAATACTGCTCTCACAGGTATTCAGCTGTCATGTTTTTCTTTGACGTGTCTTTAAATGGAATCAGACCGCAAAATTATATTATGTTTTAATTATATTAATTTTCTTTGCAGGAGCTCTACCTACCTCAAATGCCAGCTCAAAAAACATTGGTGAAGTAAGTACTGATACACACATACGTTGTGTTACCAAGAGTTTTACGCCACTGTTTTAGTCTTTTTTTATTACCTTTGAGCAAGGATGCATTTAATTTTGTATGTCAAGATATTTCTAATGTTACAGAATGTATCAGTATCAACAATATTAAGCAGCACAGCTGTTTTAATTCATTTGTTACATCTATACGGCACTTTTCTCGACACCCAATGCACTTTTAAAGGGTTACTCTGCCCCAGAATGTTCTGTCAGCTGCACCACACAGAAATAGAAAGCAGTTATTTTGAATTGTAATATTATCACTGTATTTTTGTTTAAATATTAGACACTAGAAACAACCCAACATTTTGAATGGCAGTGAATGTAAAGTTGCATTCATCAAAGGTTACTGAAATAAAAGAAGTAACTAAATGTTTACACTTACAGAATAAATACAACAAAATTCAAATAATTACAAATTAAGGTGTTTGATAAAAATCATCCACAATGTGCTTCTTTTTCCCAAAATGTAATTTTGTTAGTGCTTATATGTAATTATATGATTTTCTAACAGGCCAGCACACAAACTGACGCTGCAGTAGCTGGTGTTCCTCATCGAAGAATGCTGAAGAACAAAGCTCTCATGTGCAGACCTATTACTGAAGAGCAAGGCGTCCAGTGTCAGCCAGAGCCTCCAGTACCTCCTAATTTGTTTGAAACAGGTTGGCCTTCCTTACTTTTTCTATCACGCCTGCCAGAAGACATTATATCATCATAATTTACACTTTCTCTGTCCTCAGTGATCAATGAAAACGGAGAGACAGTGAAGTATGTGCCTGTGCCGGTCCCCATTCCAATGCCAGTCTACATCCCAGTGCCAATGCATCTATACACCCAGTACACACCATTTCCACTTGGCCTACCTCTACCGGTATGTCTTCTTTTTAATTATCTAAAATTCTTCTGTGCTATAGTTTAAAGCTCCTCTTGAATCATTTTGCACTGTTACCATGCAGGTGCCTGTTCCCATGGTCATCCCTGGATCTCAAGAAGCTGCTGAACAGAAAGACACTAAATGTAGCCTGCCTGCTCAGAGCTCAGTAGAAGACGACGAAGTGGAGAAGGGAAAAGACAAGCCTGCATCACATGGTACATAAACATTTTATTACTGCTTATCCAAATAAACTCCTTAAGTACTTCCGTATTTGATTGTTTTGCACTTGTTGTCTTGCTCAGACCAGGGCAGCACTTACAGCGGTGATCTGGAGTCAGAGGCCAGATCAACACCCTTCAGCTGGGCAGATGCAGAGGATCCTGGAAACAACATGAAGCCACTGGTGCCAACGACGGAGCCAGAGGAGCCTGTAGCTGCTCCGACCACGTCTTTGTCATCAGAGCAGCCAGATCTGGAGAATGATTTTCCTCGCTGTAAGTTAAGATTTAGGAAATGTTCATTGATTCAAATATTTATTTGCAATTAACCTCAATAATATATACAGTGCCCTCCACTAATATTGGCACCCTTGGTAAATCTGAGCAAAGGTGGCTGTGAAAATAAATCTGTGTTTTTTATCCTTTTGATCTTTCGTTAAAATTTTTTACAAAATTCCAACCTGTCATTAAATTAAAACAATTGAAATGGGGAGAAAATCTCATGATGAAATAAATGTTTTTCTCCAATACATGTGGGCCACAATTATTGGCACCCTATAGAAGTTTTTATGAGTAAAATATCTCTGAAGTATATTCCCATTCATATTCACAATTTTGAGCACTCCAGGGTGATTATG
>JAUMHE010000069.1:4747841-4766610 GCA_032359235.1 Enteromius mattozi | reverse complement strand
AGAAATATATATAGGAGGGAAAACAAAGCCCAAAATCCCTTAATCATCAACACAATGAGAAAAAACAAATAATATATGTATGATGTGCAGCAAAAGATAATTGAGCTTTACCAATTAGTGAAGTGGCTTTAAGAAAAGAGCTAGAGCTGTGAAAATTACCATTTCCAACATCAGGAAAATAATTAAGAGTTTCCAATCAACATAAAATGTTCCGAAGCTGCCTGGAAGAGGATGTGTGTCTCTATCCTCCTAATACATGGCGAGGAATTTTTTGTATTTTTTTTTACTATTATTATTATTATTTATTTATTTATTTTTTGTTAAACATGCCAACATCTTTGTGCTTTTTGTCTATATTTCTTGAAACACCTCGACTTAACTCAGTGTTAACTTAAAATGTGACCCTAAACCACAAAACCGTAAGTCAGGGGTGTCCAACCCTGCTCCTGGCGATCGACTGTCATGCGAAGTTTAACTCCAACTCTAATCAAACACACATGCCTTTAATTTTCAAGCTATCCTAAAAAAACGTAATTAGTTGCTTCAGTTGTGTTTGATTAGAGTTGGAGCTAAACTTTGCAGGACAGTCAATCGCCAGGAGCAGGGTTGGCCACCCCTTCTGTAAGCTGTAAGTAGCATGGTTATATTTGTAGCAATAGCCAACAATACATTGTATGGCTCAAAATGATAGATTTTTCTTTTATGCCAAAAATCATTAGGACATTAAGTAAATGCATCAAAACCTAATTTCTGATTAGTACTATGCATTGCTAAGAACTTCATTTGGACAACTTTAAATGTGATTTTCTCAATATTTATTTTATTAATATTAGTATTTTTTGCACCCCCAGATTACAGATTTTCAAATGGTTGTAACTCAACTAGTGCTGGGCAATATATCGCACGGTATATTCATGCACATCTCATCAGTAAAGCCGGTTCTTTGATTAGCAGTAAATCTCCATCACCTGTTCTCAAACAGAGCCGTAGGTAGATCACAAAGATTTCACAAAAACTCCCATATATTGCAAAAAAGTTTTTACGCTTGCATGAGGTGGTTTTTCAGGCAATTCGAAAAAGGAGTACTTCGCAAAACTGCAATAAAAACTTTTTTTTTTTTTGCATTTACAGGTCACATGGCATATGTAAAAAGTCAAATGTTCACTGTTCAATGTATTATAACCTCTAAGTTTAAGGGGCTTTCCCTGCCATTAATGCTTATACAGTTTAAACTGTACACGTGTGCGGTGCCGTTCGTCTCTGATACGACACTGAAGCTGTTTGTGGACACACGGTTGATGCTTGTTTATTTCAGCCTTGCCGCGCACGTTTCTTAAGTATCTCTCCGTGCTGCTTCTGTAAAGATAGATGCATATGCCTCCTTTGTATAAATGTATCCGAAATCTGTAAAATCTTGATAAAATTGATGTTGGTGTTTTGACAATTCAGAGCCATACAAGCCAACACTGAAATCCAGTATGGTGTCTGACAATATTTCCTCTTTCACAACAAAATCATTTTTTCTTTCTTGATGAAATGTTATGATGATAATTTAAATAAAAAACAAGTGATATTTCTGGAATGCTACTAACACGTGATTCAATGATATTACACATTTTTGATCTTTTGCGATTTTGTGCTTTTGTCATGTGTAAAATCTCCCCAAATTCTAACACACATTATGTCATTTCACAGCAACAGCTGACCCCGGATCAGCTAAAGAGAACAGACTGGTATTGACGCTGAAGAGACGTAAGAGGGGCAGAGACGGCCACCCTCCCAGAAAAAGGGTATGTAATCTGACAGAATCAGATTCCTGGCTTGTTGAGGACGCATTTGTCACGAGCGACAGAACGACAGAGAATCGGCCAGAGTCTTTTCACAGTTTGGAAGGTTGAAGTGTGAAGTCTGTTGAAGTGGGTTGTTTCCTAACTTTTAGATGTATGACAAAGACTGAGTTTCCAAAATCTCTTGTCCAGTTATGAAGTCTTCCAAATGAAAGGTTAAAAGTCTTAAATGTCTTGTTTTTTTTTTACTTGAATTGGTTATCATCATGGTTTTGAAAGTGTATGGTTTAGAAAAGACTCATGACCAGTGGATCAATATATATTTAGGAGCACACTGACTTCAGAGAGACACTTTCTCTCTACAAAGCTTTGTTGTTTAAAAAGATTTTTAACTTTTAAGATCATTTGGCTGTATCTGTTGTCAAGGACTGTTAATTGCTCCAAAACGTTTGTATCATTTCTTGTATTGTCTTATATTGGTGGTTTACAATTTTGACTGGTCATTTCATGACTGATATAGGTATTGATGTTTTCTATTTGTCTATCACAAGGCTGTTTTCTTGTTCTTTTATTAAATTTATTTTGTTGTACATAGAGAAGTTGTGGAAATTTATATAGAGATATGTACCTTTGGTCATACAAGACATTGTGCAATAAACTATTCAAGTTCACAAGGAGATGAACAAATGTAATTGCTGTTGTTGAAAATTGGGCTAATTTGTGGACTGTGGGCATAATCTACAAAAGTTGGTTTCTCATAACATTCGTTGTGGACCATTTAATAAATTTCAGAGGAATCTGTGTACATCTGGCTAAATGAATTCAATAAAATATTACATTTTATAAATAATGTCACTGTTATCCCTGGAAATAAGCAGTATTGTTTATGCCATATTGGCTGAAAATGAATCGAAAAGCTGTAAGAAAACATGAATCCAATCCTGCCCTGGTTTTGGAAAAATTAAGTCAAATGAAAGTCTTCATTAAACTGATAATTCACCAAAAAATTACAATTTTGTCAGAAATGACGTGTAATTCTTAACCTGTATGATTTATCTCTTATGTGAAACAGATGAGCTCTAATGTTTCATTTGTGGTTGATCCATTCCTTATTCAGATGTGTTGTGTGCTGAAATTACACATGTAGATGTCATAGTCCCATCATCCCCTACAGACTGCCGCTCATTACAGAGCTTTACTAGGTTACTGACAGAAATAAAACTCCTCCTTTTTCAAAGCTTAAAATACCGGCTCCAATTTCTGAGTGAGCTCAGCTTAATCTATGAAGAATTAGTTGTTTTTTTCTTTTCTTTTTTTTTAATTCTCATTTCTTGGACTAAAAATTAGCAGAGAAAAAAATTTAAATGTGAAAGATTGATATATGGCATCCAATCCCAGAATTCGAAGATCTGATGATCTGTAGTAGGACTTTTGAAAAGGGTATGTGATAGAAAATGTGCTTTAAAAGTTATAAATTTGGAGTGTCAGTGACGCTAGAGAGGAATTGATAGAGTCCTCAAACCCGCCAAAAGAAATCTTCAGGAACATTTTTATCCTGACAGGAAAGAAAAGCAAAGGGTGCAGTGAGAAGTGTGATGCCGTCAGATGGCATTTGGAAGGTTTGTTTCCCTTCGGAGGGAACCTGGCAAATAGGAACGGTCTAGCTTGTTGAAAGGTTGAAGCAGAGGCTGTTTAGAAAAGAACACTGAAAGATACCAAGAACTTTGTACATAACACCACGCAGCCAAATACAATGAGACTGAATGCAGGCCAGATGGGGACAGAAGAAGCTGAAAGTGAAGGAGATGATGATGGAGGAGTGGTTGCCATGGAGGCTGCTGCAGTTGAAGAAAGTCACCATAAAAGGAGATGAATGTGTCGGCATCTGTCAAAATGCTTTTTGGGGTTTTTTTTACAGTCTGAAGTGTCTGCGCCTGCTTTACTAGCATGTTATCGTTAATGTTTTTACTTAGTGTCATTTCATTTCACAGGCATTTCACTCAGGCTTTTAAGTATCATACCTCTTGAGGCATCATCTTTCTTTGGCTTCAATCATTCCTATGCATTTGATGTATTTGTTTATTGACATATTTAGAGAGAATTCAGTGCATTTATATTATCATAATTATTATTATTTGTATTATCAATGTAGCATTTATGCCTCTGATGGGGGATTTTTTTTTTCATTTTGAATAAATGAGAAAGTGGAATGTAGAGTAATTAGGGGTCATTGTATTAAACTGAAACGGTTCATTTTTCACTAATTATTGGTTCACTGTGGATTTATCCTGATTATTACAAGTAAATAAATACACATGAAATATTGATTTGAGTTTTTATTCTCTTGATTGTAAATGAGCTTCAAGCCTCCTAATCATCATAATAGCAAGATGTACACTAAAATTATATTATTAGTTAATAATATTACTATAGTAGAATAAAAGTTATATTTTCGATGGACTAGTCAGCTGTCATTTTTATCAACACTGTATTTTATCTGCCTCTATTTTAAAAAAGATAGTTGCAGTGTTATTTCAGTATTATGTAATTATATAGCATTTGTTAATGTTTTTAATTAGCTTTTATTTTTACGTTTTTATATTTCTGATAATGTTTTTAATTTAGATTTTTTTTTTCTTCCCATTTTTAGTCATTTTAGCACTAAGACTTATTCTTTTTACCATTCCAAAGAGCCATGAAACAGCATATTTTCAAAAATGGTATACTCCATTTGTTTCATTTGGTGTAACCTTTTAAAAACATTCTAAAAGTTGACATTCAAAAACATGGTCTAGTAATAAAAACTGTGTTTTTGTGTCTCGTTCAGGGTCGTAAGCGATCTGGCACTGACACATCAAGCGGTGTTTGGCTCAGTACCTCCAGCTCAAAGCTCAACCAAATGTACGGAGTCGAAGCCTGGGCCAGCTGGGTGAGAATGAAAACAGGACAGAGCGAACAGGAGCAGCAGTCCAGTAAGTTCACACATATAGGTCAGAACATGGAGTTGTTACCTCTCCGCCTGCTTCATGACTCACGCAGCGTATGTCGTTAGTAAGGGTCACAGTCAGTTTGTGTGTGACATTGCGCTGACCTACCATGTGTCTTAGCAACTTTTTCTTCTCCCACTGTGTTTTAATCAGAAGGCCCCATAACTATGAAGGAGGATTTGTTGCAGTGCACTTCTGCGGATCTCAGTTACGGTCTGTGCCGCTTCATCAAGGAGGTCCGCAGGCCGAACGGCGAGCCTTATGATCCTGATAGCATCTACTACCTGTGCCTGGGCATTCAGCAGGTTTGCCACTAAATCCAGCTTGATCCTTTAATACACCTTTGCTTCAGATAAATGTAATTACATGTAATTATTTTATTTTAATAAGCATTTTATGACATATACTGTCTTTGCTCAATTTGTAGTGCCTGCTAGAAAATGAGCGTCTTGAAAATATCTTCACGGATTCACTCTACAATCAGTTCATCACTGACATCACCACACTGCTGAAGGACTGGGGAAATGCATTGCCTCCTGGAGGTAAATGTCATTTTCAGAATTTCCTCAATTTTTTTATGCACAAAAAAAACATAATTGATTACAAATATATTGCCTGTTCAAAAAACCAAACCCCCCAAAATTAAGACTAACTTTTGAGCCTATGTTAACAGCTCAGAAAATTACACGGCTGTTCTGCACACTAGCATATGAGAGTCTTAACTGTTTACATGTAAAACTGATTAGCTCAATACATTCAGTGTCATGCATTGCTAATAAAAATGCTTTAAATTGCGTTTTTGTAAATTTTATTGTTATGCACGGTTTAACATGATTTCAGTTGAGAAACTACATGGAATATTTTTACTTTCAAAAAAAGTATTCTTTATAAATACAACTTAACTTGTGTTATTTTAGTGTCATTGAGATGTTATTATAGTTTTTATCAATATATTAAATTGTTGTTTTTTATTTTATTATGTTTTTATTTCAGTTTTAGTTATTTTACTACATCAAATTAAACTAAAATTGTTGAAATTAAATGTAAGAGTTTTTTTTAAGTATATCTATAGTAACCCTGTAACTGAACTGAAACTGACTAGTAAAAAATATAATAATGATGACTAGCTAAAATTTGTGAAAAACTCTTCATTAGAAAAATATACCCTTCCTACTTTTTTTAAACTGATGAAAAGTGACACCAAAGACATTTATTTTCTAAAAACATCTATTTTTTATATTTATCAAAGAATCGTGAAAAAAAAAAATTGCTTCCACAAAAATACTAATAGTTTTCAACATTGATGGTCGGAAAAATGGTATTTGAGCACCAGATCAGCAAATTAAAATGATTTCTGAAGTATCATGTGAAAACTGGAGTAATAGCTGCTAAAAATTCAGCTTTGACATCACAGGAATGAATTACATTTTAAAATATATGAACATAGAAAACATTTCTTGTTCTCAATAAAAAGGGAAGAAAAAAAAGAACATAGAAAACAGTTGTTTTGAATTGTAATTGTATTTCACAATAGTACTGAATTTTTCAAATAAATGTGGCCTTAAAAACATTTTGAAAATCTACCCAACCCCAAACCTTTTTTTGTATCTGATACAAGATTTAAAACTGCACTCTTGTTGTGAATAGGCTTTTAAGGTGATTATGACATGTTTTTCTGTTTCTTAAGGATATATACACTCACGGGTTGAGGAGGAGTACCTTTGGGAATGCAAGCAGCTGGGCGCTCTGTCTCCTATTGTTCTGCTCAATACGCTGCTGTTTTTTGGAGCCAAGTTGCTCAACCTCAAAACGATCGAAGAGCATCGACGCCTTGCGTTCTCCAATGTTTCCCACTGCACAAAGACCACCAAAAATGGCGCGACTGCTTATCTTCGTTTCAGACTATCTAGCAAGGAAGAAGAAAAAGACAAAAAAGGTGAGGGCTGTGTATATTGAAGATGCAATGACCACATGGTTTTTAAATCTTTACAGAGCTCCTGGTAACGAGAGCATGCATCTGTGCTCATAATATTTCTTGATTTGTGTTCTTGAATTGAATCAAGCACCAGCTGGTAAAAGGAGGAGAGAGGAAGAGACGGTGGAAGAGGAGTTTTTGGAGATGCCTGAGAATGTGGAGAACCCTTTACGATGTCCTGTCAGACTCTACGAGTTTTATCTCTCGAAATGGTGAGTGTTATTTTAAAGGTAGAGTTCACTCAAAAATGAAAGTTGTCATGAATCACTTAACGTTATATCATTCCAACCTTGTGTTTATGTTTTTGAATGAAAATAAAATGTTCAGTGAAAGTGGATGGTAATTTTTACTGCCAAAATTGCCCTTCATCTGTGAAACATTTTTCTGTTGTAAACTAAAGCTACTGAAAAATTGCATTTGTAAATTAAAAAATTAAACACAAATATTAGGGAAAACTACAAAAATGACCAAAACTGAAATAAAAATATAGCTAATCAAATTTTTTTAAATAATAAAAATAACTGCTTATAAAAAAATGACTAAAAATTCAAAATACTAATTAATACTATAATAGTATATTAATAATATTAAAATAACACTTAACAACTTAAAATAACACAATAATAAGCTTTAAAATTTCATATGATTAATATAGTTTAGTCTGGTTACAAAACAAAGTGAGAAATGAAGGCGTTTAGTGCTAAATTAGTATACGTTTTAATCGCATAATGTTGTATTGCTTCTTAAAAACTGTAACAGCAAAAATATGGGTTAATAACGCTTTAGAGCTTCACGTTTTTAATCTCCTTCCATTTATTTATTTATTTGTTTGTTTGCTTGGCTCTTTCATCTCATTTTGTGTTTCACAAGAAGAATGAAAATAACACTCATTTGAAATTTTGGAGTGAGCTATTCATTTACTGTAGTTTATTACTCTCTGCCTTCTTATATCACGTTTTTTTGTAAATTTGAGACTGGATTTCAATTATGCAGATGCTTGAGTTTTTGAACACAACATGAGCTTCATTCAAATTGCTCTTGCTTGAAGGAGAAGTGAATTTTTCTGGTGCTTTTAGTAACAAGACTATATAATGTTCTCTTGTATATCTGCAGCTCACACTCTGTGAAGCAGCGTCCAGATCTTTTCTACCTGCAGCCCGAGGCCTCCTGCCACCCCAGCAGCCCTGTGTGGTACTCAGCCCAGCCCCTGGATAGCACCATGATGGAGAGCATGCTCATACGTATCCTAGCTATACGGGACATTCACCTGGACTCTAAGCATCAGCAAAAGTACCTAGACTCATCAGATGAGGAAAGCTCTTAATGAAAACCTACAAACTTTTTGAGACCTTGCTTTAAAAAAGAACTCAAAAAACCCATCACGAGACATTTAATGATCATATTACTTTTATTCAGGCGGGAATGGAATACAAACAGAAATGAACGAAACTGAAATCGTGCACAAGCTCAACAGACATTCCTTAAGTCATTTATTCTATCATGAATGTTATTGAAAATGAATTTGGATGAAATTGTTTGGTTTTTAGTCACAGTAGATATTGTTTCTCAGTTTTTAGTATTATTTAGTGAAAGCTTTTTACGTTGATACATTCATCATGTCATTGTTGGTAACCCTTTGAAAATATATATGAATTCTCAGACTTACGACTGGTTTACTTCTGGTACGATTTATATATGGGTTGCCCTTGATTTTAACCTGCTTTCTACACAATGGCTACTTTTGACATGTAATTGATCATTCACACTGAAAACAATTTGCAAACACAAAGCAACCAGAAGTCATTCGTTTTAAGGGAGTATTGGTGATTTGAGCAACAAATTTGCTACAAATGTACAAAAACACTCTGCAGTGAGTGGACAGACAGTAAAGATTGAAATCCCAATCATTTTGACAGCATTTAAATAGACAAAAACATGTATATTCCCATATGCATAAGGTGCCATTTTAAATGTTCATATCTGCTTAAAATTAATTTTTCTCGACCACAGACGTACATGGCCTCAAAACTCCAATTTTAATTTCACTGGGTCTTTAAGAAATGGATGTTTTAAAAAGTACTCATTCTGACAGTCAGGACCTTGCTTGGTTTATGTAATTAGATGTCTTGCTTGTACAAAAGATGTTAATGCAACATTCATAAGTGTGATGCATTCATGGAGTCAAAGTGTCATGTCTCAGTCAATAGAGGGCAGTCCTGCTTTGTTAGTTCAAGTGACAGGACCTTGACAGGGCAACAATGGGGAATCAAATAAGCAATGTTTAGCCACATGATTATGCTGATATTTGCACAGATAGATGCAGCGCCAGCCTACGATGTAAAGCCAATTGTCATTCGCTACCATGGTAACAGAGACAAGAGCTGTTGCTTGTGCTTCACACTGGATCCTGAATGTGCTGCTGCTGTTGAGAATCATGCAATTCAGATATGAAAAGCACTTACATATATGCATCAGCCTTTAGTAATACAATTAACGTCTGATTTAACCTGAACGTCCCACATCAGGACCTTTAATTTAGCCTGCACTGACTTTCAGCATTGCCCGGCTAGCATAATGGGAGCAATATATAAGTGAGGCAGCTGAACTATTTATATCTACAGTTGTTGAAGGGCAAACGCTCTTTGCCTATATCTCCTACCAATTGTTTGTACATCTACAATTGGTCATGGCGGACAGAAAGATAATGCATCTCAGGGACAGATCACGTTTATATTGCCTGTTCAAAAAGAGTGTGTGGGCGTGCTCCGGGCAGATGAGGTGTGATTCGAGAGGGTTCGAAAATGAGAGGAGAGTGTGTGGGAGAGAGAAGTACAACAAAGACAGACAATCTGGCAGTGCATGACTGAATCGTCGTTTGAAAAATGCACAATGTCAAACTTTGCTTTTTCAAAAGCCACGCTGTTGGCGCAATTTGTGCTTTTTAATTTAAATGAGGTTTTTATTTACACACATAAGACAAGGATATTGGCAAATGCAGATAACGTCTGATGAAAATCTAAGCCATCTTATTAGAGGTCAAACCAAATTGAGATAGAAGTGACTGAAAGGAAAGGAAATGAAATGAGAGAGGCAAAAAAGTCCTAAGCTCCTGATAAGTGCTAAAGCCCTGAAGCAGCCTCAAAACTCAGGGGAGGGAGCTGAGAGGGTGATAGTGAGGTAGTAAGAGAGAGGAGGGAGAGAGAGAGAAAGAGCTGCCGTTGGTGTTGAAATAAGAGGCTATTTATCAAACCAACTGTGTTTCTGTGTGACGAAGGACAAGAGTCTGAGAGCTGCAAGATAACGCTGGAATACAGACTGGATGCCTGGTTTCCTGTACACTTTTCACACCTGGACCACCAGCGCACAAGTGACTTGGACCGACCATCTGTCACCCTGCGATGCTTTGATTGCTAGAGTTACGTCAGTGATTAACAACATGAAGAGGAGCAATGCAAAGAGACCATGGAGAAGTGTTATGTCACATTTGAATGAGGAAGAGAAGTGAGTTTTTGCTCTAATACTGTGCATTTTTGTAGTGTAAAGATGCTGCCTCAGGAGAATGGGAGCTCTAAATTTGGAACAGAACTGCTTATATCTGGGTAAACAGAGGGGATATACAGACATACAGCTTCTTTATGCCAGTCTATGAATAAAAAGCTAATCTGTTTACGTGGATATGTAATGCTAACTGACTCACAAAGTTGCTTCCTTGCCACTTGATGTTGCCGTCAAACTATATGTATTATTTTTTGAAATTTTTCCTCCAGTGGAGATACTGAAGCCATTTCTTGAGTATCTAACCACTTGCCATCACTAGAAGATCTGTAAGTTTTATAAAGTATTTTCAGTTTTTGATTAAATCAAAAATGTCTGTCTCTAATAATTTCTAAGAAGATCTGGTACACATGCTCTGGCAACGTCATGCTATAGACTTCTGGAGTATTGTATTGGAGGTTGTGTAGGAGGCCATCGTCACAAACTGACACAATGGGAAAGCCATTAAGTCGACCTGGCTGCTTACGGCAGAGCCCTTGTTGTTCGAAAAAAGGGGATGACAGAGAAGGCTACAATGAAGATGGGTACATCCCTCAACGCTCCATTTATGACACAATGTGCATCAACGAACACATCGACCACAGTTCGGCACACAGCACTCTGGGTTCAAGAAGGGGTCGAGAAACTGACTTCTCCAGTAATGGTTCCCTGGGAGCAGGTGGAGACATGTTTGACACAAGATCTTCTGTGCTAGGTAGCAGTGGCAGAAAACTGGATGAGAGGTTCATTTTTGATTCTCTGAAATTAGCCAATGATGAACTGAGCAAGTCACCAAGAGGGTTTGTGAGGTCGGCGTCCCCAAGTGTCTCCTGCAGCTCTGCTCCAAGTGGATCCATGAACAAGAGGCATCATCTCCAGGAAAGTGGCAAAAAGGACAACCTCTGCCGCCACTCCTGGAAAGTTTTGTCTCCACCAAAGTTCCCAGAAACATTCGAACTCTCCCCAGGGGAAAAGACCTACTTAAACCCAGGAGTTGCCTTCTTTCCAAACAGCTTCACCTCCCCTCAGATTTCACCCTTCTCAGGGTCCCCTTTCTCCACTGGTACGCATACACCTTCTGTGTTCTTCTCTCCCTCTCCATTGCCCTACCATCAGCAGTTCAACAGACAGTCTTTACCAACCCAACCAACTTCACAGAGACAACCTCTGTCAGAGTTATCAGTAAGTGCCCTGATGTGTGGTCAAGAAGACCAAGACAAACTAGAGATTCGCCAAGGTATGAGGGACAATGGGGGCATGGCAAAAGATAACCTGTTTTTGACTTTTAAACCCCAGAACACTGAACCTGAGAAAGAACCGCCACCAACCACCCCAGAGCCTGAAACAGACACTACGCCTCTTCTGCGCTCCCAAACGTCAAAAAGACCTGCCGTCTCCCCTACACCAATGGAGTCCACCTGGCCCCGGCGACTAATTGGAAGGAGGAGGACGGTAAGGCAAGGTGGTGCAGTTCATAACCTCCCGATTCTTCCCCCACTACCCTCTCTGCTAATCCGAAGTGTCTCTGACAAAAAGACAATTCCTCGTCTTTCACCCTTCCCAGAGCACCAAGGGAATGTGGATGGACAGCTCGGCAAGTCAACGTTGACAAGAGATTTGAAGGATTGCTCACTACAGGAATGGAAGCTCTTGCGGGAGCAAGAGGAACATAAACCTGAAACATCTAAAATTGAGAGTGTGATTGAGGAAGCCTTAGAAGAAGAGAGCCAAATTGTGTTCATACACGAGAGTGTTGAGCCAGTCCTTGATGAAAATACTACTCCTGAATGTGAAGAAGAGAACTGGGAAGCTGTGTTAGAGATGGTTAATTCGCTTTGGGATGAGACGTGGAATGAAGATTTGCAAAGCATTGGCTCTCTAAGGCGCTGGCCTCTTTTACATCCTCCATCGGGGTTTGGTGGCTCACAAGCTCCGTCAGGTACAAGCTCAGAACTGGGTGCTGAAGATATGTTGGAGATTGAGAGAATGAACCGAGAGGTTGTGGAAAGCCAAGATGACGACATACCACAGTTTCAGTACAATTTACAAACATGCAAAGGTCAATGTAATGTTATTGTGACTCAGCCAGGAAGCCTTAAACATGCTCACGAAAAGATCCCAACAAGTTTAGATCTCGGCATCATTGACAGCCAAATGGGAAACAAACACGGCCATAGCGAGTCACCAGATTCCAACCTGACACTAGACTCAGATTCAAGTGGCGTCTACATGTCAAATCCCAGCCAAACCAGTAGAGAGGACATCACTATGTCAGATCTTGGAAGCATTACATCTCTTAGTCAAGGGGAAGAGGGAAAAGTCGACGCCAGAAAGGCCGGGACATACTCTTCGATTCCAAAAGCAAAAAAATTGGCAACTTTGAACCAAAAAGATCCCTCTGGGCTGAGAGCTAATAGCATAGAGCTAGGGAGGCAAGCATTTTGTAAAGAGATTGCAACCAAAGCTACAGAACTACAAGCACGCTTGAAACCTGTGGACACTGGATCGCAAACCTTAGAGATTCATAACACTGTGAACACATCGAAGACTGATGTGCCTTTACCGCTGTCCCCCTCCAAACATGAAGCTAAAAAAACGCTATTAGTCAAGAACGATGCAGATCCATTCGTTGCCACAGATAGTTTTGTCTACCTGGCAGTGTCAGTGCTGCCCCCAACCACACAGGAAAGCGTGAGCAAACCTGCACTGGAGGAGACATTGCCTCCTACTTCCTTCGCCAAACCTTGCCCTTACCCTGATGAATGTGACTTCCTCTCTACAGATAGTTTTGTTTACCTGGCTGCTCCTGACTGCCACCTGTTGGTTACAGAGGGACATTCGGTATATGACTCAAAAGATTCTGAATCAGAGGACAGCGGTTCGAAGGCAGACTTTGTTCTGGCCTCTGCTGTAGGAGGAGATAGCGACTGGGACTCAGACCTGACTGATTCTGAAGTCGAGCCAAACTCTTCCAAGCCTGCGTGGGACTACTGGGAGGAGCTAGAGCAGGGGGTGCTGCAGGAGCTATTTGGCGAGGACCAATCAGATGCAGACAAACTGCTCCATGGCAACCAAGCTCAGCAGATTTCCTCCCAGCCTGGGGAGTTGGCTGCTATTGTTGTACAGGAGAGAGCTGAGCTGGAAGAGGTGTCCTCACAGTACACACAGGGGGCAGAGACACACACTGAGGTGAAGTCTGTATCCTAACTCTTATTACTGCACTGGCAAACCAATTGTATTAGAGCCCATTTAAGAGTTATTAACATCATAAACAGGTATTTTACTTTTCGTTATCCCTTCTATTTCATTATGTACATATTATTTCCAAGTCGTGACTCCACCATCTACAGTATTCACAATAAAACTTGGATGTGTTCTTGATTGCAGTTTTGTTGAAGCTCAGTTTAAGTCTCTCTTTTAAGCTGCATCTCTGTTTTAAAGTTTATGTCATGGTGGACAGCTTTATGGATTTATTAAGTTGTTATTGATTTCAATGTTCAGTATTTATGTTAACTGATAAGTCCGGCTAATAAATAGGTGATCGTGGATGCAATATGACTATCAGAGATCAAGCATATGAGCTTAAAATCTATTGCACACTTACGTTATGTCAGTAATAGATACTCTATTTGCTATATGCTGTGTGCTCTGTATAACAATAATTAATGTTATATGTTACTGAGGTAAGAACTGACTGTGATAAAGTACTGAGTGATGAATAGTGAATAGGCTAATGTAGAAATTTTGACCTCATCAATAAAGGAGCACAGTTTATAGCACAAATAATGCTTAATATGCAGTAAAATGTGTGTGCTTAGCTCAGTTTATGAAGTTTAAATTCAGCAGGGAGAGTTGTTTCACCTGTTAACACACTGCAAAGGAATTGCGTTTTGCCTGGGTTGTCAATAAATGATATGTGGAGGACCAATGTCTTCATTTTGTCACTTAATTTCTTGTCATTCTTGGCTGTTTACTTAGCATGCTTTTGGATAGCCTTCTCAGGCTCCACCCCCCTTTAGCCTCCTTTCCATCCCTCCATCTGTCTCATGGCCTATATATATATGATTTCTCATGTGAATTATTTGGGATCAGAGTGAAGGAGCCTGAAATTCTGGTGGTGTTGTAGGGGCCAAATGGGCTATTTTTAGTTAAATTAATTAGTTCAGTGTAAATGAGGCCAAACTGAATGCATTGTGTGCCAAGATAATACATAAGTGGGTCGAGTGTCAGCGAACACACTATATCCTGGTTTCTATGCTACTGGAGTGCATGGGATTTTGCTGCCGCCCATCGTTGTTCCTCAGTAACCTATATTACGGTCATTTTGTTCCATCTGTTATGCATAATCAAGAAACTGTTGTTCCTGGGTCCAACCTGAATCTTTTGGCTTTGACCAAATATCCTGCAGCAATGCATGACATGCATTCCCAGCACTATGATGTCTCTATAATGTTTTTCAAAATGGTTTCGAGAATTCTTAGCAAGCTCAGGCAAAATCATAATTTAAGAACTCTTTCTTTTTCATTTCATAAGTATGGAAAAAAGTTTGTCAATAATGGGGTGGCGCCATTTTATTTATTTTAAATAAACTGGCCCCACCCCAAAGGATAAATTGAAATGACAGAAAAGGAAAATCAACCTTACAGTTACACAACAACAAAATGGGCAAGGACAGAAAGTTGGTCTAAGCTGCTTGTAAACTTGTAAGCTGCTTCATGTTTGGTTTCATTTTGAAGATTTGGGGGTAAACTGAAGCATTCTCTGAAATGACGTGTTCTCCCACCATGGTCAGTGGACCAAATGATATATTGTTTATATAACGTACGTTGTATAACTTTTTTAGCTTTTGCAAACTACTATTAAAAATAAATTATGGGGTTGGTATGATTTTTTTTTAAGTATTTTTTAAATATTATGTTCCCTAAAGTAGTACGCATTTGATCAAATTTACAGTAAAAACAGTGATACCGTAAAACATTATTACAAGTAAAATATTTGTTATTAAATGTAATTTATTCCTCATATAGCAAAGCTGAATTTTGAGTAGCAATTACTCCACACTGATCTGGTGTTCAAAAACATTTCTTAATAGGCTACTATCAATATTGAAAACAATTGTGTGGCTTAATATTTTGGTGGAAAGCATATTTTTCATGATTAGTTTTATTAATATAACATTCAAAAGAAAGCATGTATTTAAAAATAAAAATTGTAACAACAATGTAAAAGTCATCAGTGTAATCAATTTAGGGCATCCTTGCTTAGAAAAAATCTACATTCTAATTCTTTCTCCCTCTTTGCTTTTTGTCAAAATATTGTCCTATTCAAATAAAAAGGCAAAAAAAGCATTAAAATGTTATGTTTCTGAAAATATCCCATATGTATTGTCATAAAAGTCCAATGTAATACTATTGCCTGAAACATAAAATACACTTGCAGTTCTGTTTCTGTTTGCTATAATCTACATTCAATTCAAATAGTTGAATATGAAGGATTCTCAATAGAATTCTGAATGGTGCACAACTCAGATTCTAAAACGTTATATATCAGTAGAGAAGGAATACAGCTGAATGTGTATGAGTCTTTCTAAAAGTGTGTGTGTGAGCTGGTTTGCGTATGTGAGTGGGATGGATTGTTTGCTATGTGCATTTGAGCCGAAGCCAGGGCACATGTGTAGGAGGAGCAGCGCGGAGTGAGTGAATCATACATTAGGACATTTGCTGTAATCTTTCTGGTCAATGTGCCGAAGACCGAAAGATTGCAGGTTAGCGACGTGCCAGTGCTTGGAAATTATTCAGGTTGGATAAAATCCTTAGGATGAAAGAATCACGTTTTGTTCTCACGTTATCATTGAAACGCATTCAAATAAATATACACTAAATTCGTTTTTTGTTGCCCTCGGTGTGCAGTGTGATATATTTGTGTGTGGTGTGTGAGTGAGTGAGATAGAAAAGGTAGGAGGGATGTAATCATTGGTTGCTGAAGGCAAAAGATCAAGAGGTGCTTCTTATGTAACATGTAAATGAAAGTGCACTGGGCACTGTGTGCTAAAAGATTTTATTTTTAAATGCATTCTAAGTACAAAAGCAGTGTAGGCTGACAGAAATAAGGACTGAAAAGATCCAGAGAGCATCAGAGGAATTATATAGAGAGTTCAAAACGCAGTTACGAGATTTGATATAGCATATTTGACTTTAATGTAAATCATTTTAAAGGAATAGTTACCCAGAAATCAATGTCTGCCATCATTTATTCAAAGTATGCATTATTCAGTGGAACATAAAATGAGGAGTTAAGCTAAATATCAGAGCTGCTTTTTTCAATACAATTAAAGCGGGGGTGTCAAATTACAAAAAAAACTAAACCTAAATCATAAAAATGGTTGCATAAGTGCTGCTTAGAGATTCTGCTATAGTTTTCATGTTAAAACGGAAGTAGTAATATTTTTGAAAGACACTAGAAAGTCCTGACAGATTTCTAATTTTTGGATGACTGATTCTTTTATTAAAATACTAACCTTTCACATCCTCTGTCGATTCTATAACACCAATGAAACCAAGGCAAATCTGCATTTAAATGAGTTTTTAATTGACATGTTTGATATGCATGTACACTGAATACAAATACAAAAAAGATATAATGAAAAAACAAACTTTAAAACGCATGGTTCTGTTGGAGACATGTAAATTTTGAGGTCGATACCACATTTGCATGAAGCCATCTGACATTGATTGCAAAGTATTTAGAGCCAAGCTCACCTCACCCAGATTTGTTTTCCTATTTTGAAATATATTATGCTTTTAAAGTTCATTCTAAAGTGCATATTCTAAAAAAAACAAAAACAGAGAAAATCCTAACTACCATGTCTTTGACATGACAATAGAAACATTTATATAAAAAAATATTTAATGCTGTGTTTAAAAGCAACACGAGGTCTTTATTAACTAATTATTATTCTTAGATGACTAATTCATTTTTATTAATTTATTTGCATTTGCTTGCTACAATTTTGGATGTTGGAGAAAGAGGGTTTTTTTAATCCTGTCTCCCGAACTCACTGAGGCTGTAAAGGTTTGGCAATACAATGCTGTAATTAAATAGCAGTTTTGTCCATTGAGGTGTCTTTTAATTTTTGTGAACTCAAGTTCTGGCTGCTGGAAAGAGTCGGGTCTGGTCTTTTAGATCGTGGCGATGGTGCTTCTTGCATCATACAGTTTTTTAATATACGCTTTCCAATGAGATATATCATTTCGCAGATGCACATAAAGATGCAGAGAGCAGAGGAAACCACCATGAAGAGAGTGAAGATTTTCTTCTCCGTGGGACGGGAGAGGAAACAATCCACCGTATTCGGACAAGGATCCAGCGAGCACTTGGTGAGGCGAGGGAGATCATAGCCGTTATACATGTGATGAAGAATATAGAGAAATGCAGCATCAACTGTGGCTTTAAAGATCAAGCTTAACAGGTAAGTCCACCAAAGACCTCCACGCTTTTTCCCAGGGTTGGCGTATAAATGGGTGCCCTCATGGAGGGCTGTGTACTTTTTGTCTTTTTCCTCTCTGTATTTGACGTGGGCTACGACCAAGAGTGACGGACATGTGACAAAGATGAGCTGCAAGGCCCACAGACGGATGTGAGAGATGGGGAACGTGCTATCATAGCAGACGTTGTTGCAGCCAGGCTGCCTGGTGTTGCACACAAAGTCTTTGCTCTCATCGCCCCAAACGCGTTGAGCCGCCACCACAAACACCAGAACCCGAAACACAAACACCACGGACAGCCACACTCGACCAAACACTGTAGAATATTTGTTGACCCCGCTAAGAAGGCTCTCCAGTCCTGACCAGTTCATCGCTGATCACAAACTATGTCCTGAAAAAAACAATTACATATGAAACTCAAAACTTTTGCACAATGACAAGGATAAAAATCACAGAAACAGGCCGTTCTAGTTTGGGTCAGTGAATCTCCTGACAACTGGTGTCATGAAATATGCTCTAAATTTAACCAAAAACCTAATAGGTTTTCATCATGTCATTTTTTGTGTTGCTGATTATCTTTTTTAATTAGCCAGTGGAGATTTTGTCTTGGATTAATATTTCAACTCCGTAGGCGTTCAGTCATGCATAACAGGTACTCCAGATTGTTTCTAAAAATCTCATCAAAAAGTTTGCAATATCTGATTTTGTTCCAAGTGCTTAAAAATGAACGTTTTGACAGGTAACCTTATAATAAGAGTTTGTGCAATCACAAGGGTGACACATTTAAATATAACAAGCCTGTGTTGACAAGCCTGCTCATTATGAATCCTTGCTGTCTTGACTTTGCAGGCAAAATTGTGGATTTGTCATGCTGGATCACACCTGAGTTTGTCCTAGCTAAGATGTCTCATAGCTGTCTCATAAGACATCCGACATGTTTTTTTTTACAAAATGTTAAAAACAACAAAAAAGTATAAACATAAACACACAAACATATAATAC
>JAUMHE010000069.1:4708767-4741558 GCA_032359235.1 Enteromius mattozi | reverse complement strand
TGTCAGTGTCATTGTTCTGTGTTAAGATGCACACCTGTAATATTTTCTTATAAGGCATTTTTGTAAAAGTTGCTTAAGTTTGTGAAACCGGGCCTTTATGTTACTAATACACGTTTGCAATACAAGCGCACTTTTGACTATTATCTTGTACTTATTCATCACACGCTATTGCTTAATCACTAACCCAATGTATACCTACTTGTTCTATTTTTAGTGCTAATGAATTTTCTTAGTTCAATTCTAAGGTAATCTGCTTCGGTTATTATTCCTTATTCTTGAATCACTAGTAATTAAACATATTTACCAGTTTCCATACTGCAAAATGAACTTGCGATTTTTCAGACACAGTATGTATTTTAATATTCTCATATAGCTGTACAATAATCTAACAGTTTGTAAATAGAACGTAAAAATTTAGGAGTAAAATATAAACAGACGCGAGTTAAAGACATAAATGTGAAAACCGCTTGCCATAACCTGCACAAAACACCGAAGCCACTGGATTGGGACGCCGCTGTGACGTAAATGACCCAGTTCAGATGGCGCATCCTTTCACCACCTCCACAGGACTAAACTCATAACGGGCAAACGGCTTGAATAACAGAATTATTCATTTAACTTTTTGTTCACTCTCCTTTGGAAGTTAAAGACTTATTTTTTGTAATTCAGGTCTTACTGTTTGATTTCGCCATTCTGCAATCATGATGCCGGTAAGTTTGTAACAGCTGATGATACTTTACTGCCGCTGAGACTCAGAGCTGTCGGTCAGGAGCATGATTGACAGCTCTCGCTCAGCATTCATGAATAACTTGTGTATGCATTGCGTTGGGCTGCGGGATTCAGATAGACTATCATGAGGAAATGCGGCTCTTACGGCTTGTCAGTCACAGTAAGGATCGACTTAGAGAAGCAATCATGCTATAGAAATCACTGCATGTGCCAGTTATAATAATCAAATGGGTGCAGTATTGATTTTATTATTAAATTGTAGATTTCCTGTTATGAGGGGTTGGTAAGTGACTGGTCACACAGCCTACTGTATGCCATTTTAAGCCAAAACAACAGCAGCCTACAGTATGTGGCTTCTCAGAAAGAGTTGGCTTACTGTAAAATGTCTTATAGTGAATTACTTGCACAATATGTGGGATTTCTTTATATTTGCATGCATTATATAAATTATTTTTGAAGGAAGATTGTTGGAGCATTTTATTTCAGTTTTTCTACTAAACTTTTGTTACTTGCCGTTAGTTTTGTTGGTGAAATTTACTGGCGATTTCTGAATGGAAATGATTTCTATACACTGTTTTTTATAACTTAACATGCCCCCAAAAGTATTTTGACACTTTATCCAACCTTAAAATACATAAATGTACATTTTTCATTTAATATGAAGCACAACACAAGTGGACCAATCGCTTAATACTAATAGTGATTTTTAATTCGGCTTAGAAAAGTTTGCTCTTAGCATCACCTTGCTTTATTTGATACTTTGCATCAAATTATTTATTAGTAAAAGTATGTAAACACACACTTGGTCAGTATTTTGGGTTATTTTCCTTGTAAGCTATAAGGTTTGTCAGTAGCACATTACTATTATAAGAAGATTTCATTTTTGTTAACATTAACAACATTATTTAACATGAACTAATAATGCATTTATTAATATTAGTCAATTAAATTAGTTTCAACATGTACAGAATATATTTTAATTAAACCCTATATTTGTTAAAGTAATAGTTCTTACAAAAAAAGAAGATTCTGTTGTGATTTACTAATCCTCAATTTGATCAAAACCTTTCTTCTGTTGAAGATAAAAGAAGATATTTTGAAGAATGTTAATAATTATACAGCTGCCAGTAGACATCCATCTCCTTTAAAATATCTCCTTTTGTGTTTAGAAGAAATTCATACAGGTAGAGGTTAAAGTTACTACAGAATATACAGAATTTATTTTTAGGTGAACTATACCTTTAACTTTAATTAATGAACTGTGAACTAGCATGAACAAACAATGTACAATTAATATTTTTTACTAACATTAACAAAAATGAAGAAAACTATATTGTTCAGTGTTCGATTATGTTTGCTAATACATTTACTAATGCTAACCAATGAAACCTTATTTTAAAGTGTTAGCAGATTACCAGTTACCAGTAATAATGCTGTGTAATTTTTATTCATTCCACTTTTACTGATATTTACTCTACATTCTGGTTGTGTTTGTGTTCCTCTTCCTGTCAGATGTCTTGTACTGTCATTGTTTCTGTGTAAGAGTGATGCAGTTTGTGGCTGTGTTGAATGAAGCATTAGCCTGCGGGGAGTATTTTAAGGCGCTGTGCGGTGGGCTGTGGAAAGGTTGGGTCAGTTGTCAGAATTCCTGAATTGTGACACACTCAGGGTTGTGTGCTTTTAAATCCCTCACACCCCAAATCCTAGAGCGCTTTTCCAGCAGTTCCAACAGAAGACTGTTCGAGTAGAAACTGCCATCTTATTTTCCATCTCCATGAGGCAGAAGTGTCCCTCAGTGGGATGTATCAGAGCGCAGATTACAGGGAGAGCCAGATGGGGTCAAAGATCAAAGGTGAATGAAAGGAGCATCCTCTGCACTGAAGTTAACCTTTCACCTTTGCACATGCAGGCACATTTGGAGTTCAGACAGATTGGGCTGAGAGCGGATTTAGAGTTCACTAATAGAGCTAATGGACTGCACACTTCCACTGTGGAGAATTAAACAGAGATTCCCTCACTTTTGGCTGCACGTTTCCCACTTTTGCCTGTAGTATACCGCAGGAAAGATTCCATGACATGTCAAACTCCGTCCCAGACATGCGTGATTAACCTCAGGACTTCAGATTGAAATTATAAAAGTACAACAGTTTAGATGTCTTTAAATCCTGCTACAGCTTGAGAATTGATCTGCCAAACAACCAACACACACAGATTAGTGATGGGAAGTCCAATTCTTTTCCGCGAACTGGTTGTCTCAGTGAATTGGTTTAAATAACCAATTGACCAGTTAGTTTACGTATGCATTGTTCAATTAAAGGGGTCATAAACTGCCTTTGTTTTTTGTTTTGTCTGAGGTCCACTTATAATGTTATTAAATTTTTACCTCGAAAAAATTTTGATTTAGAAGTAATAGGCTATTTTCTGTCTTGTTTTGACAATCCTCATCTTAACTCTCCGTTTGAATCGACGTGGCTGATTGTGGAGTCAGAAGTTAATGTCCACTGCTTTGATTGGCTGTAGTTATGCATGTTTGGCAGCCCTACATTTCTCATAGATGAATGCTGCTGTGGTTAAAGTTAAAAATGCATAAACACTCAGCACATCTGTAATAACAGACAAAGCAATAGTGACCAAGTAATGAGAAGTTACTCACACTTGTGTTGCGACATCAGATCCAATATAATCGGCACAACATTGTGTTTTAGTTTTAATCTTTCTGAAAATCCTGTGTCAAATTGCGCCCTGTTTGTTCACTTCATTTTACCTAGGATTTGTTTACAAAGGACCAAGTTATTATTTACACGTTCTGGCACTTTATTAAAAATAAAGTTCATCATATAAAGTTTAGAATTTAGTTTAGACCTGTGTTTGACCCCGTCTTTATTTATGAATCAGTGGGCGGGACTAAACAGGCAGCGATGTACAAGCAGGCGTTGATCATCTTCTGTGGAGGCATTGTTTAGCTACACAATTATGTCATAATGTGGCATATTCCACAGGACTGGCTTTAATATTATCTGTTTTTAGACTATCAAGCAAGTTTTGAGTTCTGAAACAGAGTTACAGAATGTTTTTATAGCATAGATTTCTTAGTTCATGACCCCGTTAATAAAGCACCCAATAATGATGAGATATGAGGATGTTTTTATGTGTGTGTATGTTCTTTTGTATCGCGAAAACTGCTTCTGACTCTTCCATTGACTGCTGCCATCTGATCACTGTTGTATGTCCAATAAATTTGATTTGTTATACTTTATCCCTTTCAGTAAAAATAATCAGAAATGAGTTTGGAAAAGCCGGCATTATAGGATCATATACTCTTGGATATTTTGAGTCAGAGTGACTGTCTGGCACATGTGAGAGTGAGCTTTGATTGAGTAACTTATAGAGCTGTGGTTACTCCAGACTGTTTCAGTTGATTCAGGCCAATTTGGTGAACTGATTTTTCCAGTTTACTAAAAAGAACAGGTTCAAAAAAACGTTATGTTTGCGATCCTTACGTCACTAACCCAGATCAGTCTTTTATTTTCAGAGCTGGGGTTTATGTTGACTTGCAGTGCATATGAATATTTATAATTCTAGAAGTGCCGGATGGGAAATGCAGGCGTATTTTCTTCCTTTGGGACAGGATAAATAAAATATCAAATATGATAAGCAAGCAGAAATATCTGTCTTCATGTTAAATTTTCAGAAGCTTGCCGCTTCCAATAAGTAAGAGTTAGTCTGTTTTGCTATGTAAAATCGCTCACAGCATTTTGAATATTCATAAACATCTATGCCGCCCATAGTGCAAAGTCTATGACAGCTATAAGCTATGACAAGTGAGTTTACATCTGCATATTGAGGTGGTAAATAGGAAGATGTGCTCTGTTTACCTCACAGCTTGTTCATTTCCTGTAGAACCGAGTATTAAAGCTTCTAGATGAACCATGGCGGATTTTCATTTGCTGTGAGAACATGAATCTGTCTCTTCTTGTCAATTTCCAGTTATAGATTGAGCAAATTGTGCTGTAGGTGAACGCATACACATTTGGTCTCATCATGTGTTTGTGCCTGTCCTTTACACCCTGGCAGGCAGTTTTCTGGCTGTGAGATTACAACTTCATCTGCACTCAGAACAGAGAGTGTTGGCAGCTCAGGATCTTTAATACGTCCCACATCGGTGTAGTAGGAAGCTGAGCCAGTGTGTGCTTTAGTTACTAGTCCTCACTAGTGTCGCTCACATCACCCCAGAGACTCATTATTGAAATTGCAACCACACAGTAGTGCTGAATCTCTTAAGTCTCTTGAGGGAATCGACTGTGTTTCACCTTTGCAATAATGGTTGCTTTGATTATTTTACAAGAGGGCAGAAATAATGATATGATGTCAGTGTCTTCAATGGGTGCAAAATAATAAGTTTATAGATGTTACTACATTGTGGATTTCAGCTTTGCTGAAATGCGGTATTGACAAATCAGAAGTTAGGATACTATACAATTTATAATTAATATTATTAGCACACATTATTACATGATATAGTGCTTGGCAGAACATAAATATAGAAATATTTGTTGTTGTTGTTATTATTGTCATTGAATAACTGTTGAAAAGATTATTTAAAATAACTACTGCTTACTATTTTTGCGGAAATCATGATACATTTGTTCAGGGTTCTTTAAAATAGAAATCCTTTGTAACATTAGAAATGTATTTTTGTGTTCTTGTTGAATAAAAATATTAATTTATTAAAAAGTATATCATACTGACCTTTTGATGGGTAGTGTATATCAACCAACCTGCTCTCTGGATATTGTATATCGGCCATATTCAGTATATTCGGTTAACTTTGAAATGGTATATAATGTAGTTCTATATACAGCTGTAGATTTCCTTTTGTGTAGTTGTAAATATCGTAACTATATCTGTATATACTATTTATATGTATAATTTTTTTCTGTCTAGATCTGTCTGTCTACTTGGGGAATAAAAAGCTGTGACTAATGATTACTGATTATAAGTAAGAGGCTGGAGAGTTATTTATGAATTCTTGGAATTCATGATGATTTATTCTCATTTTCCCTCATTTTTTATTTTAGTTTCCCTTTAGTCCTTTTTCCATTCCATCAAAACCAAAACTTCCATTAAATGTGAAATCCAAGCATACTTTGGTCTGTTTTCGAGCTCACTGGTTCCAGGTGTTAGACTCAGCCGTGAGAGCGAGGAGCTGTCAGGGCCGTTAAATGCTCAGAGATTGAGTGTGCTGTTTACTGCTGTTAACTGCACTTAACTTTGCAAGTCTTTGACCGGCAGTGAAATGAAGGGAACTGGCATGTTTCCGTGGATGCAGTCGTTGCTATGGACACCCTATTGATGGCTCAGTACAGTAAATCAGGTGAGCATTCACCGTGTCAACAATCCCACAATGCTTAAGCAGGGGCACATTTCCCATCTGGATCAAACGAATTGAAAATGCATGACACATATGATGACACATCTGTGCGTTAAGCAGTTTGATAGTATTACATGATGTTTCAATGTCTTTTTTAAGGATTTTTCATACAGAACCTTCTTATTTAATTACATGTTACAAACTAAAGGAAGCGATAACAGCTTTTACAGTGGAAACTGGGCAGCTTTACCCGGTCAGAAGTGTCCCAGCCAGAGCTCTATTTGTCAGGACGCCCAAGACCCACAGTGACAAGGCCTGCCTGTATCCAGAGATTTATTATTGACAAAGCATTGAGTGCTGCGAATTCAGCTCCTTCTTTGGAATCAGAAAACCTTCTGTAGATACTGCGCAATCGTCATGGGCAGAGATGAAGCTCAGCACTTCAGAACAAGTACATATTAATTATTAGTGGTGCTAATGCTAAAGCATGCATCACTATTATTATCATCATACTTATGTTAGTTATATGTTAGGGTTATTTTTCCCAGAGCTTAGTTTTCAAAGCAATCAGATTTTCAATTTTTTTTTTAAATATTCATCCAGCAGACAAAACAACAAAAATCCAATAAACATAAAAGGAAATAAGTTAACTGAAAAACAAAATCTGTCATTAATTATGCACCCTCATGTCGTTTCAAACCTGTAAGACCTTTGTTAATCTTTGGAACACAAATTAAGATATTTTTTATTAAATACGAGAGCTCTTGTGACCCTAACATAAAGAATATTGTTAAAATAGTCAATGTTACGCCAGTGCTTTATTAAGTGCGAATTTATTATACAATTCTTCTCTTCCCTTTTGCATGCATTGTGATACTCTTGTGAACTGACACGGAAGAGAAGAATAGTTGATTAAACTTTTTTTTTGCACTCAAAAAAGTATTCTTATAGCTTCATTAATTTAAGATTAAACAACTGATTAAGAATGTCCTTACTATCTTTCTGCACTTTGATGTGATAATTGCATTGCGGTCTATGGAGGATCAGAAAGCTCACAGATTTCATCAAAAATATCTCAATTTGTGTTCTGAAGATGAACAAAGCTCTTACGGGTTTGGAACCACATGAGGGAGAGAGAGTGCATTTTTGGGTGCATCTCTTTAAGAAAGGATTCTAGTCAAATCCATAGACCAGAATATCTTGGTGGTAGTGGCACTTTTGCAATTAGCAAATGAGTAACGACCCAGAACATCCTAGCAACTGCTTAGCTTTGTTTTTATAATCACCTACAACACTCTAGCAACCACCAGCAGTTCCTTTTCAACCATCCAGGATATGCTAGAAATGGCTTAGAACACCTTAGCAACTGCTGACACCTATACAGACCACCTTTGCAACTGTTTAGCAATGCTCTGTAAACATCTACAGTAGATTACAATAGCAATTGCATAGCAATTCCCTGGCAACCACCTAGAAAACCCTAGCAACTGCTTGGCAACCATTCAGAACTCCTTATTGACCACTTAGCAATGCCTTGGCGACCATCCAGAACACCTTTGCTACCATTTAGCAACACTCTATGTGCATCTACAGTAGAACACCCTACTAAATGCTTAGCAAAGCTTTGGCAACCATTCAGAATATGCTAGAAACAATAGATGTATATGCGTAGATGCCTCATTAGCGACTGTCCGCCATGTGCTAATGGTCAACTTGACGTCATTCACCATAGTAATCACTAAATATTTAAAGGATGCCACAGTGCTGCACAGAACGGCTCAACTGCTCTGTGTGAACCTACTGTATGGTGAATGACATAAAGTTGACTGTTCCAAGATGCTGGACACGTCTACGTGCTTGGAGCGGTCGAATGGGGCATCTGTACATGTCTGTGCTAGAAATTGCCTAGCATATGCTCTGGCAACAACCCTAGCAATCATTTTGCAATGCCCTGGTAAAATGTGGTATCTATTTTAAATGTAAACTGGAAGTTGCTGCCAACTTTACTTCAGTATCGTGAAGTACAGCTTATAGCTGTCATAACAAAGTAAATTTTGAATTCATCTGGACTTTAATCTGAATGGTCTGATCGCCCTTGTATACATTAAGTGCACACTGTCTGTCTTCTTAATTCGATAATGTAAGTGGCATGAGGGTGACTTCCTATGCCAAAGTGTGTCTTTCAGTCTGAGTGAGCATGACGTGGAGTTTGGATCGCTCTATCAGTGACATGTCACAAAACAGTCTGTGTATTGTCATCAGATACTTCTTATCTTCCCCTGGCACCTCTGCTAGTTCCTGAGGGAATGCAGTTTGGGAAAAAGAGCTCTACCCACCCTCACTGGCCCCCCTCCCCTTCCCAAAATGCCCCCAAACCCCCTCCCCTTCCTTGACCACTCTATAGTATCTCCACTCACACACTCTCAGTCAGACAGACAGCCAGGCACCCAGAGAGAGAGAGAGACAGACACACTCCAGTGGCAGTAGGCAGCTCCCCAGCGCCTGGACTGCCCGGCTCCTCCAATCCATCAACCCCAGCCTCAGAGCTCCATGAGGAGGTTCATCAGCATGGTGCTACGCAGCCTGGTCAGCGCCTCAAAGGCCAGGCCCTGGCTGCAAAAGAGAGCGCGGACGCAGGGGAAGGAAGACCGGAAGCTCAATGTGCCACGCGGGGCGACTAAGGTGAAAGTCCAGAGGGCTTAAGACAAGCAAGATAGGGACAGACGAGGAGAAGTTTAGGCACTTGTGTATGGCTTAAAATAGCGGGACATGTCTGGGGCATGGCGGATTTCAGAAGATTGACATTTGTTTTTAAGTGCATGTGTAAGTGAGGAGTGTTAAATGCAGTCTTGCTATAGTTGGAAAGGATCGCGGATATGTTAAATCAAAGGGTGCTATTTCACGCACATGTTTGTGGCATGCTGGGATAGGCTTGTTGTTTATTTCTTGCTTGCAAGGTTTTGTAGTTTGGAAAAGTTTTGCTGTTGATTAGGAGAAAATTATGTTGACAGAAATCGCAGGATTCGCAGACTGTCATTCAGTAACACTTTACATGAGGTTTCATTTATGAACATTAGTGAATATACAACATGAACTAACAATAAACATTATGCTTTTTACAGCATGTATTCATCTTTCTTAATAACAGTTAACAGATATAACTATTGATTTTAGAAATTGGTTGGTTAATGTTGAAATTAACTTAAACTTAGATTAATGAAGGCTGTAGAAGTATTGTTTATTATTAGCTGCATTAATGTTTATAACCAATGAACCCTTAATGTACAGTGCTACCTCTCAGATCTGCTTTTTTCATTATTTAAAGGGATAGTTCACCAATTTCTTTAAATCATTAAATGCCTTCATTAAACCCTCATGTCATTACCATTACCTTTTTTTTTATGGAACACAGATGTTATTTTGAGAAATCTCAGTATTTGTGTTTTGTTTTGTTTATACAATCCAGTATAGTTTTAGACCCCGCTGACTTTAAACAGGACTAAAACAGTTCTTCAGTATGTCTACTTTTTTGTTCTTAAGAAAGAAAAGCTCACGTTTTCATTTTTGAATGAAATCTATTTCTTTAATTCTAATTGATTTACGATGTTTATTTACAATTTGTCTTTGGTCCAGTAATTGAATTGTTCAGATGAAGTGTAAGCATGATTTGACTTTTTTTTTTTTTGGCCCTGTGCTATTTTAATATGAAACCTCGTGACAATAAAATTCCAGGCAGCTGTCCAGGTCGGGATTATCCGCTGTCTTCACAGATCACAGCAGCATTTCCCTTTCTGGATTTGTTTGGCTTCTGCCAGAGAAACAGTTTCCTTAGCTCTCTGTAGCCACACGCTCGCATGTTTGCACCCCCGTCTAATCAGATTATTATAGCTCTGCCCTGTAATCCAACCCTCACAGAATTTCTCTTTCAATCTGCTGCTTGCTTGTTTGGAGGGATTGTGTTACACTTTAGGAGTAAAGCCTGCCCCAGGTGGGAATTGAATTCAGATGGATTTATAAGATATACAGTATTTAAATTTGTAAGTGAAGTGAAGCGGGATGAAGTTTACATCAATGTGTTTACATTTTATTGGTGACTGCTGTAATAAAACACATGCATTTTGTAAATGCCTGGTATACCTAGAGAGATTTATTTGTTGCAGTCATTCTTACTGTACTCCAATGGTAATCTAAAATGACAGATTTATGTTTTTCAAATATTTGGTTTCAAAATATTACTTTTTTTTAATGGGTGTTAAAGCCATTTTATATTTTATTTTATTTATTTATTTATGTATGTATGTATGTTTTGTTTTTTCTTTATGAATTTTTTTTTATTAGTATTATTTTTTTATTTTGCCACTTCACATCTCACCGCAATGATTTTGCACCTAAACTCTAACAAATGCCATTTGACCAAACTTTTTTTTTTTTTGTCTTGTTCTTCATCAGTGTTTTTTGGCCACCTTAATCCAATTTTCCTGGCCATTAGTTTAATCCTCTTTGATAGAAACACAGCTGAATGATGGAGTATCATCTAATGACTAGATAAAATAACTTGACATCTGTGATTAACACAGACTTAGCTGTCCTTCTAGAAGGGTTCTTTCCTAAATCTCCTGTAAACCTTAGATATTTTCCATTTTGTCTGTGGTTAAAGTCCTTGCCAACATGTTTTGGTACGTGGGAGATAATAGATCAGGCATCATGATTACTTTTTCTTGGCGGTATGTAGAATAAACATGCAATTCCCTTGATTTCAGCTCAACTCTTGAATGTCTTTTATTATCTCTCATCTGTCTTTGCAATTGGCACTCATTTGATGAGATGGCTGCGGTGCAGACCACTGGGAAAATTAATGTAAACAGTTCGAGAATTATAACCCTAACCCTAAGGCAAGGGAGATTAAGGAGCAGCCCACACAGTCAAAATGAGAGGCTGGATGTTCACTCAAAGAAAGATGTTATTCATTCCTCTTTACAGATGATTCTGACTGTATTCCTGAGTGATAATCAACAGTTGCTGACCGAGGTGCCCATTACTCCAGAGACGCTCTGTAAGGATGTGGTGGAGTTCTGTAAGGAGGCTGGGGAGAGTGGCTGCCACCTCGCCGAGGTCTGGAGAGGAAAAGGTATGAGCCTGTTGGTAAATACTGTACACTAAAGTCACTAACTAAAGAAAAAACAGACGCTTTTATTCGAAGTGACTTACAAATAAGGACATTGGAAGCAGTCAAAATAAACAAAAGAGCAATGATATGCAGTACAATGACAATTCTTAGTTAGCTTAACACAGTACACATAGCAAGTTTTTTTTTTAATTAAAAAGAATAGAGCATACTAGTGTAAGAGGCTTTTTTTGCTTTTGTTGATTGTATAATAAATAAAAGGAAACCAAACAGAATACAAAAAATATTAGAGAAGCTAGTGTTAGGGTTTTTTTAAAAAAGAAAACAAGTTAGTAATGATGAAAATTCAGCTTTACCGTTGCAGGAATAAATTATATCAAAAAATGTAATCAATTAGAAAGTAGTTATTAAAGTGTAATAATATTTTACAATGTTGTTGTACTGTATTTTCGATTAAATAAATGCAGACTTGGCAAGCATGAGAGAAATCTTAACAACCCAGAGTATTTGAATGTTTAAATATAAATAGTCTACGTGGCTTTGGTTGAATTTAGATAATATAAACTTCATGTTTATATATTAACAGAATATAAACAGTTTTAGCTAGTATGACCGACTTATTCTTGGAAAGCCAGACTTTTAAATATTGGCATAAAGTCTGGTCCACTTTTCATCGTATTCTTTCCAAAAACCACTTTACTAATGTGGAAAAGAGACATCAGAATGTTATGTGTTAGTTTGCAAATGTTAGCATCTGGCTAGATGAAGTACATTAAAGTGCATTAATTCATTTTACATTAAAAAAAGTTGAGCAATCCGTTGCATTGTGGGCCATGTTAACTAAAAGAGTATGCATGAATCTGCAGAAATTAGTATACCATCTGGTGATTTTATTTCAGCTTTCTTTCAATAAATCAGCACAACATTGCCTTAAATGGCTCATGGGGGCCATAGGCAAGCCTGAGACAAATGTTGATTTAAAATATGACACATTACTGTAAAACCTATTCTTTAGTCAGTAAATACATGTCATATGTCCAGTACAGTCGGATTTCTGCTCAATATGGCTGACAGATACAGATGTATTGCTAAGCTCTGTTACATCACTAAATAGCATTGAATGGAAACGTTCATGGAGCAGATCCCACAGAGAAAGCAACACTGTCCGTCACATAACAATGACGTACTTGTCAGAGTCTGTCCTAGACAGTGGGTGGTAGTATTTGGGTCAAAATGTCTCAGGACCTGGGCCACAGCCTCTAGGTTTGTTTACATGGCTCCTGCGGGCCTGTTATTCTAGTGTCCCACACATGGCACGTGGCCCGCACTGTCAAAGACAGTAAAGATAGCCTTCAGCAAGGATAGCCAGACCTTTTTCATCTGGATGTGCTGCCGTGATTCGCTATGGGGCTATTGTGTAATAGAAAGGACATTTCCCTTTTTAAGTATTCATGCCATGTGGATTTGTTTAAAATAGAGAAGTATTATAAAAGTTTTGACATTCACATTCTCTGTGCTAAGCATAGAATGCATGGTTTAATAGCCTGACTGTAACAATGAGCGTCTGTGTTCTTATTCACAGAGAGAGCGATCCCCTTTGATCAGCTGATGTTCGAGCACCTACAAAAATGGGGTCAGAGGAGACAGGAAGTGAAGTTTTACTTACGGCACGAGGAGTCTCCCATTGCAAACCTTTCTCAAGGTGGGTAAAAGTAGTGAAAGACTGGTCATGATCATGACAGGGCATTTTGTAAGTCGCTTGGTTCCTTTTTGTGCTGTTTTGTTAAACTACCATTCAAAATATTTCTATTTGTGTGTTCGTGAGAGAGTCGAGTTCTGGCTTCTTGACTGACCTCTGACTCGACGTATAACATAAGGCGGTAACAAAAGTCAAAAACAAGAAGTTAAAAAAAAGTCAGAGGATTTCACCATAAGATCGACAACCTATTAACGCAATTTTGATTAATTTAATGCATTCTTTGCTAAATAAAAGTACAAGTTTACCTTTACCTTTTGTTAACTCGTAGTTGCAATCTGTAGTGGAGGTTCGTGATTAGTAACTTTCTAATACATCTAGTGTCTTTCTGTTAAATCTTTTAGTTCTTTTAAGTGAGAGTTTTTCTCTGCAGTTATCTGCAGTTACGTAACTAATCCTCTTTGTGTGTTATTGGTCTCCCGCCTTCTTGCGCTCATATCTGCACCTGAGACAGACCATTAGACTCGAGAAGATGCTTGTCTGATCTCCACAGAGAAATACAGACTCTGAGCTCTAAAATGAGAGAATGCATAGAAAGCTACCTTCCCACTACATTCCCACTACATTTAACTCATTTGATAGGACTTTACAATAATAATTTTGGTTTTGTATTATGGTTTTGTAATATTTTATTAGATAAAAATATTAAAATACGAATGTTTTAATAGGGCTATACTGTAAATCAGAAAATCTAATAGAAATATTTGTAATATTCTATAGTACTGTGAAATGTTAGTATTACTGAGTACTGAATTTCCTTTATATTCTTTAGTTATATTTTTAATCCATTTTTATTTTAATATTTTTCCTTTTCATTTTGATTGTAGTTAAAGTTTTAGTAATATTGCTATTTTTGTCATTTTTGTGCTATATGTCAATATTGTCACGCCGTCATGCCTTACCTGTGTCATTGTTGTCCTTTGTTCCACGTGTTCCTTGTGTTTTGTTTACTTTCTGTCTCCTCGTGTCTTCCCTAATTTGTATCTCCGCCCTGTCATCAGTATCCATTCTCTGCCAGCTGTGTTGTCCAGGTGTCTTGAGTTTTGTCTTGATTAGTCTTTGTATAAATTCACGCCCCTGGTCTTGTATGTTTGTCAATCGATGAAGTTGCGTGTACGTTTGTGGTTCGTGTTAGGTTTGCTTTGTTTCAGTTTTCTTTGTTTAACATTAAATGTTCGTTGTTCAAGTGTATCTCTGCCTCCCGTGTCTCCGTGCCGCTGAAAAAGCTCACGTCTCGCTTCACCACAGCGACTTACCGTGACAGATTGACTGACCAATTTAGGAGATGGCATTCGTGGGTCAGCTCGCGGAGCTGATTCGCCGGGGTCCGACTTTCGAGGACTATATTATCGAGTTCCATCAGCTCACGGAACAGTCGGGCCTCGGTGACCTTGAAATTGTGCGGCTTTTCCGGGAGGGAGCCTGCTTTCTTCGGGACGCGGAACTCCCAGATCTAGCAGGCGTGCCATGGAGATCAGCACTTTTCCTCACGCTGATGACATTCAGGGCACGAGCGGGATTTCGGCCACATCCCGCTACCACTTCACCACCAGAGCACAGAACTTTTTCTCCCAACACCTGCACGAGTGCACTCATCTCCACGGACTCCGGTCCGCCTGCGCGGTCTATAATGCTGTGCGAAATCCCTGCGATTCCCAACCCGCAAGTGACGGGTCTCAGCCCGTATCACGGTCCGGGGAGCCGTGCGTTAAGGTTTCGGTTTCGCGGCCAGGAGTGCCTTGCGAAATCCCCGCGGTTCCCAGCTCGCAAATGACGGGTCTTAGCCCCGTATCACGGTTCGGGGAGCCGTGCGTTAAGGTTTCGGTTTCGCAGCCAGGAGACCCGTGCGAAATTCCTGCGGTTCCCAGTCCGCATCAGTCGGGTGCCAGCCCCGAATCACGGTCCGCCGAGCCGTGTTCAGAAAGGTGGGTTCCGGTTTCATGGCCAAGAGTGCCGTCCGAGATCCTTGCAGTTCCCAGTCCGCAAATGACGGGTCACAGCCCTGTATCACGGTCCGAGGAGCCGTGTTCAGAAATGTTGGTTCCGGTTTCACGGCCAGGAGTGCCGTTAGAAATCCTCGCGGTTCCTAGCCCGCAAGTAACGGGTGCCAGTCCCCTATCACCGTCCGAGGAGCCGTGTTCACTAGTGTCGGTTCCGGTATTACGGCCAGGAGTGCCGTCTGAAATCCTCACGGTTCCTAATCCGCACCAGTCGGGTCTCAGCCCCGAATTCAGTCCCAAGTGGTTTCCGGACCATCCTTCTCCTGAACCATTTGTTGACCCAGGTCTGGTACCGGAGGGAGACCTCCCCAAGAGTTTTTTGGGGAGGGGTGTAGGTGCCTGGGTCACGATGGGGAGGGGTGGGAGGGAGTCACTAGAGCCCGTCGGTGACTGTGAGGTCCCATGGCCTGAACCTCCTGAGCCAATTAATGACTATGATCCCGGTCTGCCATGGCTCGAGCCACCTCAGACGGTGGGTGACACTGAGGTTCCGCCAGTGGCTGCACAGCCTCAGGAAAGGTCAGATAACTCTCCAGAGGTTCTGCTGGTGGCTGCTCAACCTTCAGTGCCGTTGGTTTGCCCAGTCTCGAGCGCTGAGGTTCCGCCAGTGGCTGCAGATCCTTCCAGAGAGGTCAGCTAACTCTCCAGAGGTTCCGCTGGTGGCTGCACAACCTTCAGTGTCTGATATGCCCAGGTGGGCTTCTCCGCCGTCCGCTCCGCCCAGGAGGGCGTCTTGGCTGTCTGATCGGCCCAGGAGGGCTTTTTCGCAGTCTGGTCGGCCCAGGAGGGTAGTCTCGTTGCCTGGTACGCCCCGGTGGGCTTCTCTCCCGTCCGCTCCGCCCTGGAGGGCGTCTTTGCTGTCTGATCGGCCCAGGTGGGCATCCCCGCCGTCTGCTCCGCCTTGGAAGGCGTCTCTGATGTCTGTGCTGCCCAGGTGGGCATCCCCGCCGTCTGCTCCGCCTTGGAGGGCATCCCCGCCATCTGCTCCGCCCTGGAGGGCGTTCCCGCCGTCTGATCCGCCCTGGTGGGCGCTCCTGCCAGAGCTCTGGGGAGAGCCTGACCCGCTTAGGGTCATCATGTACTCTATGTTGTCCGGGAGGCCGTCTGAGACTGTCACCATAGACACCTCCCGGACACCCTCCATCCCACCCCCTGTATGTGATTTGCGCCACCTCCTAGCCACCTCCCTCCGTCTTGTATGTGCCCGCGCGTCTGGAAGCCTAGGGGGGGTTCTGTCACGCCGTCATGCCTTACCTGTGTCATTGTTGTCCTTTGTTCCACGTGTTCCTTGTGTTTTGTTTACTTTCTGTCTCCTCGTGTCTTCCCTAATTTGTATCTCCGCCCTGTCATCAGTATCCATTCTCTGCCAGCTGTGTTGTCCAGGTGTCTTGAGTTTTGTCTTGATTAGTCTTTGTATAAATTCACGCCCCTGGTCTTGTATGTTTGTCAGTCGATGAAGTTGCGTGTACGTTTGTGGTTCGTGTTAGTTTTGCTTTGTTTCAGTTTTCTTTGTTTAACATTAAATGTTCATTGTTCAAGTGTATCTCTGCCTCCCGTGTCTCCATGCCGCTGAAAAAGCTCACGACTCGCATCACCACAGCGACCTACCATGACAAATATAGTGTCTATGGATATATAGTTTCTATATTTTAATTCAGTTTTAGTTAAATTAAAATAAGAAATGCTGTCTTGCAATATATATATATATATATATAGAGAGAGAGAGAGAGAGAGAGAGAGAGAGAGAGAGAGAGAATTAATGTTAACATTTTTTAGCAATTTTTATGTTATTTTAATTTAATTTAAATAAATATATGACATATATATATATATATATATATATATATATAGATATAATTATATGAACATTTATAGCAATTTTATTTTATTTTAATTTAATTTAATTATAATAACTCTGAAAATTACAATACTAATATTTTATTTTATTTTTTATTTATTTATTTTTTTTTAGCCACTGCATGTAAAAATGTTAAATTCTACTTCATTGTATCACTACATTGTAAATTAGTCTGTGAGGGCAGAGGGCGGTCAGTGGGATTGTGTACAGGCCTATCAGAGGCGGCGCGGTCCATGAAGGTCTTGGTATTTCCAGAGCCTCTGACAGGATTACACATAATAACACAGCCTTGGATTTAGAGAATTAAGCTGCTGCTTATTTATAGATGGCACAGTTGAGAGTGCTGGTGAAACAAAGGCTCACAAAAGAGAAATGACTGGCAGTTGGTAAACGCTGTTAAACAACCCACTGTCTCGGCACAGACTAATCAGGGTAAATATGCCAGCCAAAATCCCACTGCTGAATCATATGCTCATTAGATTTAAAGGTACCCTTTTTCTTTCTTTTTTCAGCCATACATGTTACTGATGTTTTATCATTTTATTTTTTGCCAATACAAAAATGTTTGCATTTTATGTTTGCCCACAGCGGCAGTTTTTAAACTCTGCAACCGTTTGGACATTGTTGGAGTGCAGGGGTGATGATGTAATCTTGTTTTATTTCCAGCAGGAAGTCAAACTTCAGAGCAGGCCGACAGGAAGAGCAAGGGGAACTCGGACAAGCCTTGCGAGAACGGGGTACGTTCACATTCATGCTGTTCTCAGTCACACTTTCCTTCTGGACTGTTTGAGACTCATAATGAGGGCTGCTCACCGAGGCTTTACGTAATTACGGTGAAACTGCATTTACAAAACACAAGTTCAGCACTTTTTTTCAGGCAATGAATATGTGTAGTTTCTATGTAGTGTAAGCCATAAAGCACTCTTTTGATATAAATCTGGGTTTGTTTTTGTTTTTACTGCTGTGAAAGGTTAGAAAATGACTTTAAAAAGCCTAAAAAGCCCTTTTATCTGTTAACATTTTTGCTTTTTCATTGGCTTCTTTGGCCCACTTTTCCTTAAATTAAGCTTTAATTAAATTATCTTTAGACATGTACACTCGACAACATTAAATTTGGATTCATCATCTGTTGTCATAATGTCCTTGATATTGAAAGTGCATGTTAAGTATTTCAGTACATACTGTAATAGACTCTTACCCTTTACACAACTTGGGGGCATTACAAAATTAGTATGCAATACTTGTCTGCTGGTTTGCTAAAAGAAAGCTTTCATTATTCTTGAGTATGAGAAAATTAAATTAGATTTTGTTTTTAATTATTTTAAATAATTAATATTTTCTTATTATTTCATAATATATATTTTTTATTATTATTTTATACACTACTATAATTTGTGTTAATATTTTGAATTAACTTTTCATATTTTAATTTGCTCAAATTTGAATTGCTCATTACAAAATTAGTATGCAATAATTGTCTGCTGGTTTGCTAAAAGAAAGCCTTTTTTTGTTTTATATTGTTTAGATATTATTTAATATTTTATTATTTTATATATTTGATATTTTATTATTATATGTACTACTTTGTATTAATATTTTGAATTAGCTTTTCTTTTTATATTTTTACAGTTTTTACTTTAGTTTGCCTTAGTTTTATTTACAGTATGTAATTAAAATTATTTTCTTACTTTGTAAAATTCAATTTATTCATTTTGATTTTTAAAAAAATACTTTTTATTATTTCTAAATAGATTTCTATTTAAATAAAACAAAAAAAAAATCACAGTTTTAGTTCTAGAAATGTAAGTACTTCAAATTAAATTTTATTTCAGTTAGTTTCCAGGGCAACATTTCCCATTTAGATTTGAGTTTTAGTTTTAGTGAACAAAATCACACTGCTTCAGAAGACTTGGAATATAGTGTATGAAAGTATTTTTTGGCTCTATTTTGTCTTTTTTTTTTTTTTGGAGATAGACAGGCCTCTGTGACTCTACACTCTTATCATCTTCTGTACCACAAAAAAAAGTTTTACAAGTTTGAAACAGTTAAGTAAATGATGACAGAATTGACATTTTTGGGCGAACTGTTCCTTTTAAGAATCAGTTCTGACTGAAGTTTCCATATAATTACGCTCCAGTTGGAAGTTAGAAGGTGGAAGCTTCGCAGCAGGGAGCTTGTGTGCAGTGTGCTGATAAGCTCCAGTCCCCAACCAAAGTCATTTGCAGCGGATTGGTTCATGTGGCGGACAGAGGAAGTTTTAGAGAAACAGAATACACAGGTTTCCCAAAAGATCACTTGACTACATAATGCTGCCTAGTTTCCGTGCGCTTTCTATTCCACGCCATATGTCTGTCTTTGATACCGATCATGCAGAAAAAAGGAGGTAGTGTTCTCTTTTTCCGAGCTCAGAAACACACATCTACATTCCTCTGCCAGTATCCATGTCAGTATTTTAAGAAAAACAAAATTGATGTCTGTAGGTATATATTCCAGATCTCCAGACTGATTAACATTCCACAGGACTGTAATCATAAAACCCATAAAGCTGCTCAGCTATTGAACAGGTGGTCATTGGGACCTTCCCAGCGTCACCAGTTATGTTATAAATGAGTGACACGTTCACTGCGGCATCCAAATATGCGGCCCTCCCTGTATCCCATTATGCAGCTGTTATTACAGATAATCCAGGCAGCAGGAGCTTCTCTTTCAGGCCGTATCATGTGATGATATTTTAATTACATCCGGCCAATAAACTTCAGGACTTCTGAACTCCTGCGCTGGCCTGATTGTATACTCTTACTCTAAAACTGTCAGAGTAATATGCAAGTCTGCAAGTGTGCTCTACTTTAAACCAGGTCAAAGGGCCAGGAGGCAAAATATTAGCTACATCTTCAGCACCTCAAAAGTCTTCCTGGCTCTGATAATTCAGCCGAGCAGCTGAGAATGACTGTACGTTGTGCATTTGATGGTCATGTATTATTTTTAAATGGTGTTTCTCTCAGGGTCAGAATGAATCAGACTTTATTCAGGATGGTTTAAGTCAATATGCACACGTCAGCATGTGTTGTTTGCCCACCTGTGTGTATTTTTAAAGATGGATGTACACTAACTTTCAAAAGGTTGCATTTGTTTGACCATAAATAAAGTAAAAACTGTAATATTTTGAAATATTATTAGACTTAAAATTTTAGTATAACTGTATTTTAAAATGTAATTCGTTCATGTAATGGGTAAGCTACTTTATAACAGCCATAAATCATAATTTCTTATTATCAATGCTTAAAACTTAATATTTTTGTTGAAACTGTAATGCATTTTTAATAGAATGTTCAAAAGAAATGGCATTTATTTTAAACAGAATTCTTTTTGACTATAAAATCTTTACTGTTACTTTTTTTTTAATCAATTTTATGCATCTTTGCTAAATAATATAATTTATTTATTTTAAAAATTTGGTATGGTAGTTTATGTATGGAAGCCATTCCTGCCACTGAATAAAAAATAAAAAAAGGTTATTGCGACTTTTTATCTCACAATTCTGACTTTATAACTTGCAATTGTGACTTTATATCATGCAATTCTGACTTTTTTTCACAATTCTGACGCTATATCTCCCAAATCTGAAAAAAAAGTCAGAATTGTGAGATAAAAAGTAACTTTTTTAAATTATTTATTCAGTGGTGGAAACGGGATTCCATATGTATGCTATTTGTTGATAAAGTATCAAAAATGTCAAATATTCATTGAAATTATGTTTAATTTATGCCTTTATATGTTTCATTTCTATCATCTGATGCTGATTGCACAATAAAAATTTAAAATACAGCAAGTGCTTGCTTTATGCAACTTTGCATCAAACAAATGAACAAATCAGAGTTTGTTTTGGGGCAGAGAATTAGATTTTTTTTTTTGGTCATTTCTAAATCTATATACATTTTTTTTTACCACTTTTACTGAAACCATTATTTACAAAAGCACTATTAAAATACATTTTTAAGGGTATTTATCCTTAAGTGGCATGTAAAAGCAAAATGAACTGTGGTTGGTGTCTTTACTGTGAGTCAGAATAAGTGGGCGACTCTTGGCAAGAATGAGCTGCAATCTGGAGACTTTTATGGGGTTGGTTAAAAGTCTGGCTATGCAATAATATAAAGCGATCTTTCATCAGGCACGTTGTTAGTTTTCAGGCCTGATCCGTCTGGCAGCTTTGTCTCTGAGCTCACTGACCTTGTCCCACTCTGATATCACTATCACTGACCTTCACTTTCTCTTTTTCTGCCTCTAGATGCTCCTGTAACATTCACTGAGATGATGCTTAGAGTTTCCATTTCGGTCACACTGCACCCGGCAGAACTTTATTAGATAATCAAAATTCACCGTAAAATGCGATTAGAAGTTCTGTGAGACTGCAAATGCTTCGTCCATGGAGATGAATGCTTAGCCCTTGAAAGATCTGTGCATGTTGTCCCTAAGGGCGCTTTGCATAGTCATGAAAGAGCAATGTGTTTCTGCCTAAATGCAGCAGGAAAAGGAAACAAATACTGTGAAATAAAGTGTCATTGCATTTGAAGACAGCACTGTGAATTCTTCTAATTATCATCTAGCACTTGTCCTGAAATTTAGTGGTTATCAGCTGGTTGAAACTGTAATTTTAGAAAACAATACATCTTTAAAATCAAATATTTTAACATGCAGAATTATATGCTTTGTTGCATTTTATACTTTATTTTAGCATTTATACACTGTTAGAATTTAATTTTTAAATTAGTTTTTATTTGTGTATTTTTAAATTTATATTATTTTGTCATTTTTATTGTTTATATATAGATCATATTCATTCCATTTCAGTTATAATTATTTTAGTTAATTTAATGCTAAGTTAAACATAATTTAAATGAGAAAAAAGAAAAAAAACAATTAAAATAAAATCTACAAAATATATTTTTTTAATTACAGTTCATATTTTGATTTATTATATCAATATCAATACTAACCCTGCATTATATCAGAAGAGACCTTCAAATATTTTGTCATTAACCTTCAGATGATAAACACTGGTTTATACCAAAACCTCTGTTGCCAAATCAAATCATTGCTTTTAAGCACATGCCTATCTGGTGCATATTGTTCAGTGTGTACGCTGAAGTTGAGAGCACAGATTTTGCCCTGTGGCACTGGCTGTGTTTTTCAGTGTATGGACATATGAAGGTCAGTCATGAGTGACCGTGGTCAGTATAAGAAGCTTTTAAAATGCGGAGGGAGCTAAATGGCTAGCTCAGCGTTATTATAGCACTTATCGACTGTGCCCATTTCTCTCCAAGATACCTCATCCAACTGGCACAAAAACGGTCTTGTTCAATTGCTCATTGCTGTTGGAATACTAATATGGATTAGCCCACATGAGCATCACATTTTGCCGAAAGACATGCATTTTAGAATTGTGCATTTTAACTCCTTCTTAGACAGAATCTTAATATATAATGGCAAAAACTTTTGCTATTAAAAAAAGCACCTAATGACATTATATTGGCCATTGACTTTTTTGGACATGTATGGGATTATTTGAAGTAGGCTAAAGAATAGTAAACATCTTTAGTGTGGAGTAGTGTCATGAAATAATCAATGAACAGTGGAATTGACGTGTTTCCCTGTTAAACATCAGTTTCATCGGCCTCCTCTTGTGCACTAGTGATGCATGGTGCATTTGAAAGCACGTGCATGCTGTAAAGTTGTGTCGCAGAGCTGCTAACATTAATGGCAGATTCTCTGGAGACCGTCACGCATCTGGGAGTAAGTGAGTGCGGGGCAGCTGTGGCGCAGCACGGGCAGTCTGACAGCGGCGCTCCCGGGAGAGGAGGGGTCTGTGTGTGCGTGCTGTAGTGATGTCCGATTCGCGAAGGAATCTTTTTGTGAACCGATTGACTCGGATCATTTGAACCGATTTGCTGTGTTGTTGTAAATTCCCTGTAAATGAGATATTCGGGCGTAGAAAATTTAAGCATAAGTCACGTTGAAATCATAAACTTGATAAGCGTATAGTTTTTGCCGGTTGCAACGATTATAGAAATCAAAAGAACCATTTAAGCAAAGCGATTCGCTGAAATTAATTCTCCTCCTTTCTGTAAATTTAACAAAGGAACCTCATTTTTAAATCGTTTTCTCATATTTTAATACTGTTTTACAATACAGTTTTGTGATAATGAGTTAACCTCCTTCACAGAATCGTCCACAAATGCATGCTCAAGCTGCGTTGACAAAGACATTTCTAAGCTTTGCTTAAGAAAAAGTAAAACAGGCAGCTAATATCAATCCTCACTTGTTCTCTTTAGCTCTCTGTTTTTAATAAAACATCCTGAGAGAAACCGATTCAGTGCGAGTGAACTGTCCAAAGGAATCAAATTCGGCGATTAATGTCTTTTGCCAACTCGTTTGCATCAAAAGAGTAATTTGTGAATCAGGTATTGCTAGTTCTGATTCTAAACAGCTGACAAGACTTGTTTGCTTAAATATTACCAGAGAAAATTATTCTCAGATCGGTTTACGTCACCCTTATCGACAAACAATTGGATTCATCAGGAAATTTTTAGACACACAGCTGTATTTCAGGGACACCGTTTAACTAAAATAGAGAGAGCCCTATCCTCAATGCAATCTTACAGCCTTTTTTGATTCGTTAACGATTCAGAACTATGAACTTAGACTCTTCAACGAATCATTTATTCTGGCTTTTTAGAACTTGTTCAAACGATTCTTTGAAAAGATCCGACTCCATCGAATGATTCGTTAAGGAATCGGACATCACTACTGCAGTCTACTCTCTGGGCAGGAGAAACGCGCACACACATTAAGAGCGAGAGAAGTGCTTGCACGTCAAAATTGAGCCTGAGGGGGGGAAAAAACTTACGCAGTCTCCATCATCACACATTCACGTTAACATTTTACAAAGGTCACGCGTTTCTATCCAACGCTTCATTGTTTAATGTACTGTAATTGCTCATCAGAGTCAGGAGACGGCAACTATGTATAGTAAAAAAAAACACGCAAAGTCAGTCGCGCAGAGTGGGGATGACAGCCTGACTCATCGCTAATGTGCTGGATGACTTCACTCCTGCTTTTTGGAGAGGGGATTGCGGCTGTGAGAGTGACTCTGGGGTCTCATAACGAGCACAACACCGCAGATACTACAGCTGCACTGCATCCGTCCACACAGCGCCGATGCTTTTCACACAAGAGACTCGGAAACACTGTTAGAAATGGAGTGGAACCACGTCGAGACAGTACAGGAATTCACAGCTGAAGGACAATGCAGCAAAATTAAGGTCCGATCATGCAGAATAACCTGGGACTCTCACCAGGTAATTTCAGAGCTCATCTTATAAGTGGATCCTTATGCGTTGCTTTGTGTTGCATTGATTTGTGAAGCGCAGAACCGGTTTACTCGGATTTTCAGCTTGTTCGTTTGCTGATCAATAAAAAGAAGGATTGACCAGTTGTTATATGTGTCAAAGTGTTGGATCAGGTTACTTTGTTGTCTAGTTACATGAGCTGATAGATCACAGCTGTATGTACTGTATTGGGAAGGGATGCTGTCAGTTGACATGTAATATTTTTGGGTAGTTGACATGACATTTCAAACAGTGAGTGAGACTAATGTTGTAGTTGATCTGTAATTACTTTAAACTATATTTGTGTATGCATAATCACTATACATGCAGATCTCAGTGGAGAGACTGCATTGCTTGTAACCGTGCATGCAAAAAAATAAAGATAAAAAAAAAAAACCAATTGAGTGACTAATCACAGCATTTATTTTAGTATTACACTTAAATTTAAATATCCACAATGACACAACTGTCATTATTTTGCAATTGTAGCTAATTTATAATCTATTAGTTGACTAATGGTTTCCCTAAAGCTGACATTTTGAGGAAAAATCCTTTTATTTAATAATTATAAATTACATATTGTTCTATATTAAAAATGCACCAATGTGCTTGATATATTTGAGTGAAATATAATAAATTTGCTTTGATGTTAAATCATGTTTCTTGCCACAGATAAAATTTACTCTGGCATTCCTAAATAAGTTTGTTTTATAAAATCTGTATCACTTTTGAATCTCTTAATCACGTACAGATAATTGTCAATCTAAAATGCATTAAACCTCTCTCGCCTACATGTTTTTTTTCATCTACCCATTTACAGATGTGCCAGAATCAAGCAAGTTCTCCTTTCTATAAAACGGTGATACAGTAAGTGTGATGAATTGAATCTTGGTGCAAGCTGACGTTTTTTCAGTAGCTGCCATGTCAGACCTCAAAAAGTGCATTTGTGAGAATTGTTCTTGTGACGGCGGAACTAAAAGTACTCTAATTACGGCTCATTTGTCAGACAAGATATGAATAGCAGTGGCTGCGGGCAGGCGATGACCTAATGGACTATGTCATATGTAGGGTTGGGTATCGTTCAAAAAGTTTTGATACCGATACCTTGAGTTCGATACCGGTTCCTGAACGCTACATTTTTTGATACCAATTTAACAAAATTACATTATCTCAAAAAAAAAAAAATTTCAGCTTGTTGACATTTATACAGACTCAAAACCTCCTGAGCCACTGCATGGAAAAAAAAATATCCAACACAATGAATCAGTGCAAGTTAGTTTTAATGAAGTTCAAATAGTTTTCGGTTTACACATCTGTTATGCTACCTTTACACTAGTGCGTTATTATTTATTCTTACGTATTTAATTTTTTTTAAGGCATAAAACATTTGTCTTTTAATTAATGAAGATTTCATTTTATTGTTGGAAAATAAAGGGGATTTTATATTACAGTTTAAAACACTGAAGAAATACTCTTTTAATAGTTTTTGTAGTAGTCTATTATGTCGTGTAAATGGTATAAATAACATAAGACTATTTTACACACTTGTGATCAAACACACTGGCTAGTGCTGCAGTCTTATTGGCTCACTGACGTTAATGAGATTAACCCCTTTAGGTATCGAAATTGGGTACCGAACGACGAGACTCGGTTGTATCGAGGCAATTCGGTCGGTACCTAAAAAGTATCGAACTCGATACCCAGCCCTAGTCATATGTGAAAAAGGGTGAAAAGGAGGGTGTATTATATTGTAGTAGGCACTAAATGTAAACACCTATAGATGCTTTAGTCATAAATTCAGTCATTCTGCTGTAAGATATTTCAAAACATTTCTCACATGCTTCAGTTAATGCCATGTGGGTTCATAATGTAATGGGTGAGTGTGTTAAATACTTTGCGTATGATCTCATTCTGAAAAGGGCCTGTTCCCTCAGAGCCACCAGGTGGTCACCAACACCATAACGGCCCCAGGGGTGACCTCATTTTCTGTGGCTGGAGCCACATTTCAGGCGAATCCTTCCACAGAGTGAACATCCAAGGTTATTAAGAGCGACACTCCCTCAAAGAATTGAGATATTCCCCTGAAAGAATGTGTTTTTTGTATGGCAGCTAAGGCCTTTGTTTTTTGGTGGTAAATTATCTGCAATGTAAACAGAATGGAAACAAATCATGTATGACACATTGTTGGTTGACGCGTGTTGTCTGGTGCTTTTCTAAGTGCTTCCTTCCCAGTAGTGCTTTCCCAGGATTTCCTCACGGTGTGTTCATGTCATGACAGAAAGCGTGTATTTATGTGTTGAGTGCACTCAGCGCAAGTCATGGTTTTAAGCAGGAAACTTGAAACTTTCTTTAAGCCCGTAAGTTTCAGAGTTGGGTACATGAGAAAACACATCAGATGCAGCATCTGCATTGACACTAAATTTGTTGAAATGAGTGATATTATAATTTTTTTTTTGTTTACAGTTAGACTAAGTGTATGTTTAATACAAAAACTGCTAAAAACGTTGTTATGCATGCCTGTCTAGTAGTTGACGAAGCCAAATTTTTACAAAAACACTATAAGCCTAAAAAGTTTTCAGTTTTTAGTTGAAAATTGTGTTAACAACCCCTAAGTTGCATGTACAAAATACTTTATTATTATTAGCCTACAATTATGATAGAATTTACAAAGCCATCATAAATTAAAGGAAAACATTAAAAATCAAAAATGTGCATAATTTTGTATAAGTAGAGTTAATTTTTTTTTAAATGGTACATCATCGTCTTGCTCAAACCTGCCGTTGTAGTTACGAAATCCCAGCTAGTAAATTCGAACTTCCCAGGAGGACTTTAATGTACCAGTATTCAATTAATCAAGTGATTCATTTAATTTATCGCCAGCAGAGCTGAGCACCCATGAGCAAAAATGGCTGATTTCATATGACTGACTTCCTGCATTAGTCAGTCAGTCAACAGCCATTAGGATGAAATGAGCACATTAACAGATAGCTTTTTCCAGTTATTATAGACCTCATTGCTGTTATATTGACTAGAAACATTCTTTCAGAGCTGAGCATTTCTGCTTTATCTGACCGCACAGAGACCTCTCAGAGGACATCTACTGCCAATTCCATCTTAACTGGCCAACCCCAATTTTAACATGGACTTGCCACATTGACTTTTCTTATAAAATCTCAATGATGCCTCAACGAGATCATTTAGATAAATGTACCCTCTACACGAAAATGAGGTTTTTGCAGTCCTCTGACTCACTAGGGCCTGTCAGATGTGTTTTAGTCATTATAAGTATAACACGTGTGCAGTGAGCCAGTTATAGGAATTGAGAGAACCCAATGATTCAATTATTTTGAATGTATGCCAGACTGACGTGTCAGACATAAAAACAATTTTGGATTTGTTTACGAAATTCAGGAATATTCTGATACATAGGCTCTACTTAATTGCATTCTTGAGTATGTATGTATGTATGTATGTATGTATGCTGTGCTTAAATTGCAAAGTATGAGTGAATGTTATAGAGTATGTAAGTGAGTTCATACAACTGCAGGATGCATAAGTATATGCATCCTGTTCACTCTGTCTAGGCATTTCCTCGTGATTCTGTGCCGATTTCTAGATATGTCTTTTTGTTTATCTGTGTATGCTGAATTGTTGTTTACTGCAGATATTTCTATTACCCAATGCTGTACAGCAATCCACCCTTTTATAAAAGCAACAGCTTGGACCAGTTTAAATTCTAACCTGGTCTTAACTAGTTTTAAATGGACAATGGTGATCTGTTTCTGGTTCAAACTGTCTGTTTCTGGCTTCAAAAATGTGAAGATGCACAAAACAAAACATATAACGATCTTAAATAATGATCTGAAGAAGTTCACCACTGGCTGAACCAGCTTAGCTTGTCTAGGATGGAGCTAGACATACAGTACCAGTATAACAAGTGTCTAAAAATAAATGACACAATTAACCTTCAAAACTCAGTTGTGAATATGTCTTTTTAAAAAATTAACACAAAAGTAGGTTAAACGATCCAGTGATAAACTAAGCAGCCAAAATTTGGCCTATTGAAATATTATTATTTAACCTGTTTGAGTAAATATGTTTATGTATATATTTTGTGTCTCATTTGTCATCATTAATTTGCATTACACATTCTGTCGGCATCAGCTATGTCTATTGACTACTAGTTTGAAACTACCTTTATCACCATTCAATGCATGTTTTTATGTTATTGTAAAGATTTTATTTGTTTGAACAAGTGAAGCTCAGCTTGTTTGTGCTCAAAGCTAGTTCTCTGATACTTTGCGTGTGTGTTTGTGTGTACTGTAGGTGGGGAATCCACGTGTGGAGTTAACGCTGTCAGAGCTGCAGGAGATGGCAATGCGACAGCAGCAGCAGATCGAAACTCAGCAGCAGATGCTGATAGCTAAGGTAGGCGCCACCATACGAATCCTCATATCTCTTTATTTATTCATATGTCTTCAGATCTTTTTCCTCTTCTTACGTCTGAACTGTTCAGTTGAGAATTAGTTATCAAATTCCAAAATGCCACTTTTATTTAGGCTAGGATATGCATCTTTTATTTTTAGATCTGTTAATGCTTTGTTGGTCTGCTGACTTTAAAATTAAGACCCCTGTGGTCTGGCATAAACAGGTGTAGACACATGCATAAGGGGCATACTGTACATGAACACATGGTCATATCATCTGGAGTGCATAAGCTGTCACGTTTGATTAATTATACTAGCCTGGTTCCATGCGACCATGTCAGGAATATTCGAAATACCTTTTAAATGATTTGCATATTAAATTTGCAGCTAGTGCACTCAAGCCTGACGTCATTTGGTTATTCATCCCTTTTGATATTGTGTTTTGAGAACCATTTGTCTTTGTGATTGAGATATTGTCTTGAGGTCACTGTGTGATAGTTGAGTATCACACTTAAGTCAGCGGATGCGTGTTGATGGATGCAAAGTTCTTTTCCTTAAACAACAACAGGAAAGAAACTCCATTCACATAGGAAATGAGGCCAGCGTGGAACTGCAGCTGTCAGGAAGAGGGAGGACGTTAAGACCACTGGAGATTGTGTGTTCATGCACGTGTGTTCACATAGGTGTAGTCAGTTCCCAGGGAAAGAATCAGAACACTCTGGAAATTGCAGACAAGCGATGTAAGGCCTAGCTATGATCTCTGAAGTATATGCGACTGTATTTCTTGAATGAGTATCAAGAGGTCAACTCATCTGTTGTTGTAAGGTAAAAAAAATGCTTGTATGTTTAGAACTTTTCAGGTGTGTTTGCTGAAATGCTATTTTTGACCCTAGACCACAAAACCAGTCATATTTTTTTCAATTGAGATTTATACATCATCTGAAAGCTGAATAAATATATGTAAGTTTTGATATATTTACAGTAGGAAATTTACAATGGAACATGATCTTTACTTAATATCCTAATGATTTTTGGCATAAAAAAAGTTAATAATTTTGACCCATACAATGTATTGTTGGCTATTGCTACAAATATACCTGTGTTACTGTACATAGGACTGGATTTGTGGTCCAGTGTTACATTTTATTAGGCTAATTTTGGGTTTATCTTGCTAATACAATTTATTTTCTTTTTTTGTATAGATGACTATAGATTGTAGAATGAAAAAATGGAATATGAAGAAAGTGCATGCATATTTACACAAACCTGTTCTACGTTGCTGTAAACATTGTAGCTCTGCAGCTAAAAACATGCTTTGTCCGTTCATCTGTTCATTTAACACTGGATTGTGTCGAGTCAACACTCTGAGACTGTTAGGTCTGGCTTTGTATTTGCTCATTCTGAAGCAGACCTGAAAGTGCTAGTCAGCACGAACGCCTGTGTTTCCCTCCACTTTCTATTTTAGTCTCATTCATCATACATTCATATTTTGGGTGTGTTATATTACAAAAAACCCCAAATAGCTGAAATTTTCATACAGTTGGTATGAACAAATCAATTACAGTACATGAATTACAGTATTATTTGTGTTCCTTTTCTTATTTTTTCTCTTCTCTGCTAACAGAAATCCTTTGTGCTCATATTCTCTAACATCTCTGAAATTAAATTGATGTTCTTTTATTTCCTGTCTCTATCTTTCCTCTCTATTTTGCCATCTTACCTGACCCTTCCTTATTGTTTACATCCCATTCTCCCACAGCTCTCTACTGTGCGTAGTGAGGTGTGTGAAAGGACTTTTGTTGATCAGTGACGTGTTTGTTTTGATGATCTGTGGAGCATGTTCCCTCCCATTTTTGAAATTGACTGTTACCCTCTCCTGTCCTTTCCTCCCTTTTCCTCTCCTCCCTGTGTTTAGGAGCAACGATTGCGGTATTTGAAGCAGCAGGACCCACGTCAGGGCCAGTCCGTGTCTGAGAGTGAGAAGCTCCAGAGGTTGAGGGAAAGAGTGGAAAGTCAAGAAGCCAAACTCAAGAAGGTCCGTGCCATGAGGGGCCAAGTGGACTACAGCAAACTCATCAACGGCAACCTGTGTATGTACAGCCATGTTAACAGATTTCAAAATGCTTTAGAGATTGCTCACTTTATAAATGAATGTATTGGTATATGTTGTATAAATATATATAATGTTTTTTTTACTTAGATGAGCAGCTATACTACAAAGTACAATATCTGTTTTTTGGGGTTATTCCACCCCAAAATGAAACTTTAGTCATTAATCACTTACCCCCAAGTCGTTTCAAACCTGTAAAAGTTTCAGAACACAATTTAAGATATTTTGGATGAAAACCGGGAGGTTTGTGATTGTCTCCCCGACATTTTACCCGCATATGTCAAGATATGAACCAAAAATGGTCACAGATTCTCTGTCATGCCATCTTTAAGTCTCAGGGTTGGATATTTGCTTGTTCAGACCCCACATGTATAGAGTCACAAGCCATCACTGTTATGCCATTGAGCAAGAAATATTTTGTTAGGAGGATTGTCCCTTTAAAATGTTCATATCACCATTCTGAGGCAACTTTGCTAAAGAAAGTTCCCCCAAAGGAATCAAACCGCTAGTTCTGAAGCTAAAAGTTTTTACTATTGTTAGATCACACAGTGGAATTTCATCCCTTGCTCCAGTTGCTTTTGCTATCCTCTCCCTCTGTGTTCCTGGCAGTGGATCAGTCAGTAGGAACATCTCTGAACTTTAAAACGAGGAGTTCTGGTTGGGGTGTGGAAGAGCCTGGGGTGGATTTCACCCCCTCATGACATTCATGAGATAAAAACAAAGATCACAATACCATTCCTCTCTATTTAGAATTTGTCTTATGACATGTGGACATCTGGTCCTCCCTCCTACACACTTGCTCGAACACACACCCACTTGAAAAATCCAGACACATGTATGAAGTGTATCAACAATCGTGCAGCCATTTGCACACAAAGATAGTATTTTTATAATAGGAATGGTTTGTGTGTCTTTCAGCTGCAGAAATTGAGCATGTTAGCAGCCTGTTCCAGGAAAAGCAGGCAGAGCTGCAGTCAGCCATGCTGAAGGTGGACCAGCTCACGCAGCAGCTAGACGATCTGCGACGGGGGCGTCTCAATGGACTGCAGCCTCTGGGGGGACCGGTGACCAGCAATGCTGCACTGGAACTACGCAAACTCTACCAGGAACTGCAGGTAGGCATTTTCTGCAAATAGAGATTGACACTGTTTCTTGGTGGTGATGCTGTTTGTTTTTTTCAATTGCAGTCAACTCATGATAACTCTAATGACCACAAACTAACCAAAGAGCATTAACTCAAGCTTATCTTAAACAAATTGGTCTCACTTGGGAAACATAATAGGAAGTGAACTTTCTTTTAATCCATTAATTTTGATCATCAAAAACTATTTCATTCCCCAGTGAATTTTTAAAGACTTTTTTTAAGACTTTAATGCTCTTTCCTGTTTTCCCACACTTGTTTATTCTTTCCTCAGTCCTCTCTGAAGTTGTTTGTGGTATATTTTGCTCCCCACAGTGATAATGCATAAAATATTCAGATTATCAAGCATGTTTTCAAACTCCTAAGATATTAATTGCATAAACATTTGATGAGATATTCAGATGAAGTAACAAAATCTGTATGCGTGTGTATGACGCATGTATGTTTGTATTAACATTTAGATCCGGAACAAGCTAAATCAGGAACAGAACAGCAAGCTACAGCAACACAAGGATATGCTTAACAAGCGTAACATGGAGGTGACCATAATGGACAAGCGAATTGGGGACCTCAGAGAGCGTCTCTACAAGAAAAAAGCAGAGGCAAGTGAAACAGCCTGGAATTAAATTGCCACGTACAGTTAGTGCACTAGATCTGTAATATTACATTTAGCTTGATTGTAAATCAGTGCTTAAAGTGCCCCTATTATGCCATTTTAAAGGTTGCTAATATTGTTTTATGAGTCTCTCAAAACAGGTTTACATATATGCAAGGTCAAAAAACACTTTAGTTTTCTCCATAAATAGTTTTTATAATTTTACCCCGTTTCTAAATGATTCGTAAACGACTCGTGTGAAGCAGTTCGAAGAATCAGTCTGTCTAAACCCCT
>JAUMHE010000069.1:4682011-4708667 GCA_032359235.1 Enteromius mattozi | reverse complement strand
TGATAGACAAAAACTTCATTTATCGTTCACTGTCGGCGTCACAACTTTGCAGATAGTTTATGTTCACATACAGCTACGTGACACACTGCATGAAAGATCATATTTGAAAAGGCATAATAGGGGCACTTTAATTGTTTTTTAAAGATACCCTAGAATTGGTTAAACCCTGCAATTTAACCACAAAGAATTTCAAAGCAAAGGGTTTGACCCCCAGAGGCATGCAAAATTGCATTCAAGGATATTTGTTTATATATATAATGAATCTTTAGGTGTAAAAACTGGAATAATATTGATTATCCTTGCAAACTGGCCAGTATGGGGCTTGATTAACTAATCCTCTTCTCTACAGCTTGGCCGAATGAGTGGTCCTCCCTCCCCTCAGCCTACCCCAGGCAGTTCTGGGCGAGTGGCAGCAGTCTGTCCCTACATCCAGGTCCCGGTGACTGGGCGACAGGAAGGAGGCTATAGTTTACCGCCTGATCCTCTGAAGCCACAGTCTCTCTCCACCTCTGCTACAGTTAACCATGCTCGCTCCAAGTCAGGTCAGTCTTTTATCAACTACTTTTGCATTTGCTGCTTTCCAGGGCTATAATAAAAAAAATACTTCAGGAATTCTACAGATTTACCAAGGAATGAGAACACTCTTGGTACTCTAACACAGAAAACATTCATACAAAAGCTCTCTGTGGTAAAAAATGAAATGAAATCAAATGGGTTTACAAGGTTCATGACCCCATTCAGGAAGATACCACTACATAAATGATGAAAGACGCATCATATCAATATGTTTGCATTTGGAAGGCTGTGTATATCTATCACTCAAGCACAGAAAGCTGGCTCTGAAAATGAATATTCTTTCTCACCACTGCTATGAAATCATTCATTCAGATCAGTTCAGATTTCTTTCTATGCTTCTCTCATTTTCCTGATGTCACATTATGCAGTATCACTTTCCATCTAAAGGGGCAGCTCCTGAAAACCAAGTTTTTGAAACATATCTTTATTCAGATACTCTCATTAACGTCACATACTCTCATTAACGTTCCGTTTTCTCATGTCTGTCACCTTTTCTACTCCTCCCCCTATTCGTTTGTCATGCTTGTGTGTCACATATGTGGGGGCGGCGGGACAGAGGAAGAGAGGGTGAGGATGCCTGCAGGCCCATGGAAGGTCTCAGACTTAGACATCATAGTGGACGCTCTGGTGCCATCCTCAGAGTCTAGAGAGGGGCCAGAGGCCCCCACAGACTCCGACTGTACCTCTAGTGAGTTTTTTGGGCATGACATAAAGAAGAGTTTTTGATCAAAATGCATAAAACAGAATGCAAGCTACATGTTTTAAAAGCATGTTTCATGTTCAGTTGTAGCTGAATAATATATACAGACATTGTGAACTGATTTTATCATAAATTATTCACAAACTAATCAAACTACACTAGCTTGCACTTAGTTTGTCAGTACTGATGAGGTAAGTCCTACACATACTGTAATGTCTTACCTCTTGGGTACTGACAAACCAAGTGCATAAAAATGTGAATTTAGGCCTCACCTATTATTCATCTTAAAAAGCAGTGCACTTACCATATCCTAGTAGTCACTAAAGTTGGATCCACAGGACTCCTAAACCCTGAACTCAACTGGTGGAAAGTAGCAATTATGTAACGCTTATTTTTGTAAGTAGTCATGAAGATGCAAGGCTGGCCTTACGAATGCGTGACAAAAGACTGTATTTATCCTTTAGCATATTAAATCGCTAGAAGAAGTTGACCTATTTAGAGAGAAGAAACCCCCATATTTGATATAGTTCAATCCTTTGCTTCACTGCATTTTTCCTTTGTGGGACTTGGCAGTAGACTTGCCAGTGAGTTTGATGGCGTGTCTGTCAGACGAATGGGATAAACATGCGTCATCGCCCATGGCTTTGACAAGCAGAGCAGTGGACTTGGACACATAGGCTTAGTAATCCATTTAACCCAAACAGAGCTGGATCTGTGGAAGGGACAGGACAAAAATATTCCCCACTCAAACCCATGATTAGAAGTGTCCTGATGTCATAGGGGTCAGAGATGTAAGTCTAGTCCCGTTTGAGACTCATCTCCTGCTTTAATGACCCATTGAGCAGGTCAGTCTGCGCCATAATGAGGCTGACAGGAGAAAGAGCATATACGTCTCTGTCTCTTTCTATCTAACTCATACTTCTGTGCTTCCTACAGCTAATGATGCAATATGGCCCTCCTTCAGCAATAATAGAGTTCCTCTAAAACCTCCAGACTGGAAGGACACAAGTCAAGATCATACCAGCAAGATGGGTACCACAGACAAGGTGAGATTCAACAGTCTCTTTAGTGTTTAACTTCTTGTGAAAAATATCTTGAGTGTGGTTCAAGCTTAACTTGTGGTTTTGTCTCTTTACAGGAAGCCCCTAAGCTGTTAGGGACAGTAACAGCATTGTCTAAGCAGCCTCCACCCATCTATGGAACCTATCCCAGTGCAGGCCATCACTCCACAGTCTGTGCCACCAGCTCTTTGCCTCGCTCTGCTCCTGGCACCTTAGGCTGGCAGAGAGCACCCCCTGCCTCTGGTTCATCTTCACAGCAGATCCAACAGCGGATAACAGTGCCTCCTAGTCCTACACCACACTCCGGGTCAGCCCTGTTCCCTCAGGGTGAGAGGACAGACCCTCCTCTTGCTGTGGCAGTACGTCCCTTTATTCCGGACAGGGGGTCCCGGCCCCAGTCTCCAAGAAAAGGCCCTGCCACTATGAACTCCAGCTCAATCTACAATATGTACCTGCAGCAGCCCACAGCCAAAAACTACTCCAGCAGCAGCAGGGCTGCAGTTAAAGCAGGTAAGAATTTGTTGCTTTGGCTCAAGACAGAGGTATAGCTCTGATTACGTATTTTCCCTTCCTTTAAATTTAATTTTTCATTTGCCTCCAGTATATGGAAAACCAGTCCTACCAGGCTCCACCTCTCCTTCTCCAGTTCCACACTACCAGCACTCCTCCACAGATGAGGTCGACAGAGAGGCGGCCCAAGAATGCACTCCTTTACCTCCACCCAGTGTTGAGAACATCCCTCGCCCTCTCAGTCCTACTAAACTGACCCCTGTGGCCCACTCCCCTCTCCGTTACCAAAATGACATTGACCTGGAAGTGCTGAGAAGGAAATTAGCCAATGCTCCCCGACCTTTAAAGAAGCGAAGCTCCATCACAGAACCAGAAGGACCCAGTGGACCTAACATCCAGAAGCTCTTATATCAGCGCTTCAACACCCTTGCAGGAGGCATTGAGAGTGGAGCGGGTGGTACACCTTTCTACCAGCCTGACAGTCCTCTGAACTACATGGCCACAACCCTGGGCGATGTGGACACTGCCAATGGGAACTTGATGGAATCAAGCATCTTGGCTGAACCTTCAGCAGAGCCAGAAATCCCTGTCCCTCCACCCACTTCTTCCATGTCACCAACAGCTGATGATAATGAAAACCAGCTGACACACCTATCTAGGGGTGCCCAGTCTGCTGATGCCTCAGACCATTCTCTTAAGGACACTAATGAGGACAATCATAACAACAACCACACAAATGTTACAGACACACAACCTAGCCTATTACCAGAACCTCATTCCCCTGCAGAGCAGGACACCACAGCACACCCAGGCACTCCTCCTGGTGTATCTACGGTGAGTTGGCACTAGCTTTTTGGTTAAGATTATGTCTAGATGCAACCTCTTATTCTGAAAAAATCTAAAGAGTCTTGCAGCAATCCTTAACCCTAACCTTGTACTCTACTCTGCTTATCTCTGCATAGGAATGTATTCATTGTTTTGCTCAAAAGACATGTTATTCTTCAAAACATGAAAGCTAATAAAAAAATTGTACATAGCAGCTCAAGCGCACCAACTTGAAGAAGCCCGGCTCTGAGAGGACAGGTCATGGCTTGAGGGTCAAGTTCAATCCTCTGGCACTGCTTTTGGATGCATCTTTGGAGGGAGAGTTTGATTTGGTCCAAAGGATTATATATGAGGTACAATTCAGCTGCAATACGCCCCTTCCACTTACTTTGTACGCTTGAACTGGACTTTTTCTCCTCAACTTGTGTCTCCATCCTCAGGTGCACAATCCTAGTACTCCAAATGATGAAGGTATCACGCCTCTCCATAATGCAGTATGTGCAGGTCACCACCATATTGTGAAATTCCTGCTGGACTTTGGGGTCAATGTCAACGCAGCAGATAGCGATGGATGGTGAGGACTATTACTTTTGTCTGATGGTTTATCTCTCGACATTTTGTCTGCGGTAGTGAATAACACCAATTCTTACTTGGCAAGTGATGTTTGCAACTCTTTCTTGCTTGTGATCAGGACGCCCCTGCACTGTGCAGCATCATGCAACAATGTTCATCTTTGCAAGTTGCTGGTGGAGTCTGGAGCTGCCATTTTCGCCACCACTATCAGTGATGTGGAGACTGCAGCAGACAAGTGTGAAGAGATGGAGGAGGGTTATGTCCAGTGCTCTCAGTTTCTTTATGGTAATGTCAATAGCAATCACTGGTTGTGTTATTTTTATTGTTAAGGGTGTGTTTCTCAAATAATGAAGCCTACTCTTCTTTGTTTCCCTTCCAGGTGTGCAGGAGAAATTGGGTGTAATGAATAAAGGGACGGTATATGCCCTATGGGACTATGAAGCTCAGAGTGCAGATGAGCTGTCCTTCCATGAGGGTGATGCTCTCACCATCATGAGCCGTAGAGATGACAGCGAGACAGAGTGGTGGTGGGCCAGACTTAATGACAAGGAAGGCTATGTACCACGCAACTTGTTAGGGGTAGGATATCTGTATAGGCATATTTTTTTAGACAGTACTGTTGTGTATTAAAATATTTTGTTAAAATTTAAGTCGTAAAGTGAGACAAAATCTAACTCTGTAAATCTATAATCTGTTGTCATTGTAGCTGTACCCAAGGATCAAACCCAGGCAACGTTCCCTGGCATAGGTGGCCAGAAGAGACAGCGCAAGCTCCTATAACAGCACTTGGCATGAAGCTGCGGGATGGCGCTCTGCCCTGTCTTTGCCGTCACCACAACACAGAGCCCACAGGGGTGGCAAAATGATGGAGCACGTCTGGTGTCGGACAAAATGGATTTACCCAACAGTGGGGAATTCAGTGGTCTTCTGTTTGCATCCCAGATTTTATTCGTCACTATGATGTGTTGTTTTTTGCAGTGTCCCTCTTACCCATATCTGTTGAGGAACATGTTAGCTTTTCTATCCTCATCCACATTACAGACCTCCTGAGTATATGTGCGTGTGTGAGTGTTTCAGTGTGGGATGTGACTGTCAGAATGGGACGTGGATGTGATGATAAGAGCTGGTGACAGAGAATGCAGTCTTGGATTCCAGTGTTTCGTGCTCTGTGCTTTTTATCAGGCAAAAAGGAAACCGAAGGGACTGGTGTTTCATTTCCCACGGTTAGGAAGTTGCTGATTCAGGGGAAAGGAAGGAAGGTGCTGGAAAGTGTTTAGAAGAGGCCTTGAGGCTGGTCAAGCTACTGATGGATAATAAGGAAGTGGCCTGGTCTGGAAACATGTATGTGTTTATGTGTGGAGGATTACGTGGCTTGAGGAGGTGAAATTGTGTAGTCGTCTATGAGGAACTGAGTTTTAAAAGGATGCAGAAAACTGATGCCATTAAAAAAGTGGCTGTTTTCCATCAAACTGGGGATATTGACAACATATCACAAACCTATATTCCTATGCTTAATTTAAGTCAGGCTTTATTTTTTTTATGCTACATGATCTTTTCCCTCTTTAAGGGATGTTTATTTAATTGCAATAAAAAAAATTGATATAGGCTTATATGGCTGTCAAAACTGGCAGGATCTGCCTGGTGTTTGTGCTGCCATACAATAGCCATTTCTGCAACATGTCATGTATATGTGCACAATAAAATTTCCACATTGGGACAGTCACATGTTGTATTGACTGGATTTTTCACAATCTGTGTTCTGTACAGGAATATATGCTGTGTACTGCGCATATTAAAAATTCATATTGACAAATATCAATAAATACAATACTGATGCCTTGAGAAGTTTGTTACATGATATTACTTAAGTGTTTGAGTGTGTTACTGTATTACTGAATTTGTTTATTTTGGCTTGAAAATAAATGCTTACAGCTAGCTATTATCAAGAATGTCCATATGGTATTTGATACAAGTTTTAGTCTGTCTTTTAGTTATACGTTTCTCACTTTCAGGATATCACTGCCTACTTTGTTTCATGAATGAGTAACTTGGCCTAGTTTAACCTATATTACATAATTTTGCAAGCTGTCAATTATCTAACTGTCTTGGACACTAGTTCATTATTGGTTACTTTGTTGTCATTAAATGAACTCTGAACAGCGCAAGGCAATCGGTGAGTAGACTACGAAACGTCTTTGTCTCGATTGTTTATGTTTTCACAGTTTATTTGCCTAAGACAAAAGAAAACCTGAGATAACCTACTTCTAAAAACCCATCAAAAACTTTTGTTTGTGTGCTTAGCACATTACCCACCCTCACCGGCCAGAAAATTTTGAGAAAAATGTCCAAGCAAAATGGATTTCATGTCGTCTCCCCACTTATCGAGAGCACGGGCATGTCTAAGCGGATCGGGACCACCGTGTATCTGAAGATGGAGAGCTCGCAACCCACTGGTTCTTTCAAAATCCGAGGAATAGGCTACATGTGTCAAAATGTGAGGAAAAGATGGCTGCATTTCTTAAAATGAATGAAGAACCATTATTATTGTTTGACTAAGCATAGCTCCTAAATGTTGTAACGCATTAATTTGCATTTCAAAATGACCATGCATTGTATATTGTATCAATTATTAAATCAAGTTTTAACAAAAACGAAAGTTTACGTCCAGTACAGTGTACTGTGCGTTCGCCCTGCCATCTAGCGCTTATTAAAGGAACGATTGCATATTACGCTTTACATTAAAACGTATTTTATTCCTTTATAAGGTTGCAAGTACAAACAAGTCAAAAGGTGTCATTTGCTCCTCAGGTGAGTGAAATGGTAAACATTTATTGTATTTTCATTTGTATAAATGTGTTACTGGAGCCCTGGAGACAAAACTAAAATGCAATTTTTACACTTTCACTAGTTTAACATGGGCATATGAAATTATTAATTGAAATTATTAACAGCATTCTGGGATTAAAGAAATAGTTCAACCAAAAATGAAAATCCTGTCATCATTTACACACCCTCAAGTAATTCCAAACCTGTATGAATTTCTTTGTTCTGCTGAACACAAAACATTTGTAAGAAAGTTTGCAACCAGTCTGCTTTGGGTCACCATTGACTTCCACAGTAGAAATACACACACACATGTTGGTTTATGTGGTTTACGGGGACTCTCCATAGGTGTAGTGGTGTTTATACTGTACAGACTGTATGTGGTATTGTCCTACACTGACCCCCACACCTAAACCTACCCCTTACAGGAAACTACAGGCATTTTTAAATTTTCAAAAAAACACCATTTAGTATGTTTTTTAAGCCTTTTGAATTACGGGGACACTGAAAATGTCCTCATAAATCACCTTCATATTGTGTCGTACGCATGTCATTGTGCAAATTTGTGTCCTCATAAACCACATAAACATGCACACACACACACACATATATATACATATATAAAAAAATATGGGAGTCAGTGGTGACCCAAAACAGCCTGGTTACAAACTTTCTTCAAAATATCTTCATTTTTGGGTAAACTATTCCTTTAAAAAAAATTTCTTACTGTATTTGTGTGTATAGGTGGAAATGCTGGTATGGCCACAGCATATGCAGCAAGAAAGCTCAACCTGCCAGCTACCATTGTTTTGCCCTTGTCGACTCCCCAACTGGTAGCTCTGAAACTTAAGGACCAGGGTGCTACGGTCAAAGTTGTGGGCAAGGTAAGAGCAAAATGTCACCACAGTTATCCTAAATGCCTTTATTCTAGATACGACACAGTTGTGCTATCTTATCCGGGTCTACATGACAGATCTTTATCTGATATTGTAGGTGTGGGATGATGCAAATGCTGAGGCTCTACGTTTGGCTGAAACTGAAGGTCTTACTGTAATACACCCGTTCAACCATCCTCTAGTCTGGTGAGTTTGTAGATATAGCACCTTAAAACAGTACCACCTTAAATTGCTTTCATGGTTTTGGGCTTCATGAGAATGAAAAGCAGTTCAAATCTTTTAGGAAAGGTCATACCAGTATTGTGCATGAACTCAAGGCCTCAATGCCATCCAAACCTGGAGCTATAGTGGTGTCCGTAGGAGGTGGAGGTCTGTTTTGTGGGATAATAGACGGTATGGATGAGGTAGGCTGGGGAGATGTGCCTGTTCTGTGCATGGAGACTGTGGGTGCCGACTGTCTCAATGTTTCTTGGAAAGCCAGAGATCTGGTTACACTGCCTGACATCACAAGGTACGAATCAAGAAATCATCTTGAATCCATGAACCATTGCCACTAAATGTTTAAATGTTTCTGCGTATCTCTTCTTGCTAGTAAAGCGACGTGTTTGGGAGCAAAAACGGCATGCCAGCAAGCGTTTGAGTACAGCAAACGGCCCAATGTCATTTCAGAGGTGGTGACAGATCTACAGGCCCTGGAGGCAATGGAATTGTTCCTGGGTAAGTTCATCACTGGCCATCAAACGGCTCAATAACAACAAAGACCTGCTTTGCAGTTAATCTCTATGTACTGTATTCAGATGAGGAGCGTGTGTTGGTGGAGTTGGCCTGCGGAGCGTCATTGGCTGCAGTGTACAGCGGTGTCATCCAGAGGCTACAGGAAGAGGGACGCCTTCCTAAACCGCTCGACTCGCTGGTAATGATCGTGTGTGGGGGTGGCAGCGTGAACCTGGCTCAGCTGCAGCATCTACAGACAGTCATACGGAAATGACCACATCTGTAGATTCTTACATCTGAGATAAATGGTCAAAGCATCTGCTTTGAGTTGCACTGACATGTTGTGTTATGTAAATCAAAAGATAATATGGATAATCTACTGTATTTCAAACAGCTGAGAGCAAACTGTCTATCAGAGAAGTCTGTTTTGAGCAAATATCCAGAACTAGATAAAATCTTAAGATTTTCTGTAACACCTTGTTTTAGTGAAATGGTGTAATAAAATCCTTTATCGCTTCAGAATCCTGTCACTTACCACCTGTAACCAGCAAGTGGTGCTAATGTGTGTTGTTTTGATATTTGTGTCCCAGTGTTCACATTACAATAAGTTAACATTTAAGTATGACCAATGCTCTTTTTAGAACAGTTGTAACTATAAGGAAAAATTAACTAAAAACTGGTCATTATCACAACATAATAAGGACTTTAATCGACTGTACATATATCTGCATGATAATTACATGGCTACATAATAAAATAGATTAATTTAAAATAATACCTTTTATAATCTACGACAGAGACATTAAACTATTACCTTTGTGTAGATATAGTGACATGCAGAAAATATATTTCTCATGTTTCTCATGTGCACATGCAAAGTCTTCAGATTAATGAAACTTATTTTAGACACAGATTTAAAAAAATAAATTAAAAAAGACAATTGTGATTTATCTCTTAATTCAGACTTTTTTTTATTGCAATTCTAAGTTTATATCTTGCCATCTCTATAAACTCAAATAAAATCAAAATTGTAAGATATTGCAAGAATTATCATTTGTGAAAAAAAAAAAAAAAATGGCTGAAACAAGCTAATCACAATTCTCACAATTAATTTTTTTCTGCCAATTGCGAGTTTATATATCATAATAATCTAAAAAAACAAAGTGCAATTGTGAGACATACACTTGCAATTCAGTGAAAAAATAATACAAGATACAAACTTGTTACAAAATTGTTTAAGCTGCAAGATTTAAACCCAGGACCACAAGAAAAAAAGTCAGAATTGTGAGGTATAAACAACATGTATATATTTTTTACATTTATTGGTGCAAACCAGCTTGTAATAATTCTCTGGCAATTGTGACTTGTGTCTCAATTATGAGAAAAAAGTAAAGATACAAACTCACAATTAAGTCAAAATAGCAACAAAAGGTCACATTTGTGTGACAAAAAGGCACAATTATCTTTTTTTCGTGGCAGAAATAAGCTTCTATATCAGATTTTGGAACTGATGGAAAATTGCAACAGTAGAATGCAAACTGCCAGCTGTACCTCTGGAGCCGCTGTGTTTCCTAAGGCTGCTGTAAATGGACTCCATGATCCATGTTAATAGCGACGAAATTACCAAGTACTTTGTCATGTGATTGGAAAAAGGCAGGTAATTGTGTTAGCACAAAGACTGTGATTGTAGTAGCTACATTAAATGCTTTATGGTGCAGTGGGAATGCCGGGCAGCATACAAGATACTCTACTGTGGTTAAGATATTGTTCTGTTTCTGACATGAGCAACGTTCCTTTGGTATTGATTGATGATTGTTTGAAACAACTGCTATATGAGAATGTTTATCTAGTTATACATTATTGACTAGCTTGAATAAGAGAACCTTTTAGGGAACCAGCTCTTTGTGGGTATAAAAGTTTCTGCCAAGATTAAACGGCTTTGCGATGAGAGTGCGTTTAAGCTTCTCACAGTTCTCAGTCTTAAGGGTTAAATGCAGATCAAAGGTATGAGATTGATTTTTTGAGATTGAGTGAGTCCCACAGAGGGCCCATAATCTACTTTACTTCTGGCCCCTTTCATCTGTACTCTGAAGGTTGATTTTGGGTTAAAACAAAAACGACGGCAAGAGTAGCTTGTTGTTAAATACATAAGGCAATGATATACTGCAGAGGAAGCTCATGCTTGAAGTCGATGCCTTAGTAATGAATTTTTGTGCTCTCTGTGAGGATTTAAATGAATGAATGCTGTTCCAATCCCATATGATTTTATTTCTTTTGTGGACCCCAAAGCAGAAAATCCCGGGTAGGAGCTAAACTCTGCAGGACCGATGTTCCCCTGTATTAAATCAAGGAATTTATAATAAATCGTGATTAATCACATCCAAAATAAATGTTTATACATAATATCTGTGTGTGTACTTTACATATTTATATATAAATACAAATAAAATGCATGTATATATTTAAAAATATATATAATATTTATATTTTAAATATATTTATATATAATATAAATTATATGAATATAAATACGTGCAAATATTTTCTAATTATATACTGTATGTATGTGTATTTATATACATAATAAATATACACAGTTCACATATTATGTATGCAAAAACTTTTATTTCGAATGTGATTAATGATGATTAATCGTTGAAGCACTATTTAACTATTTTACACATGACAACAGAAAACAATTATATTAAATAATGTTTTACTATATGTTTTTACTTTGGCCTTTGTGACCATAAGAGATTTCTTAAAACAAAAATACACTTATTCAAAATGTCTCAGTATAATTTGTTGTAATTTACAGGGAATTATGCTCAGAATCAGTAATTACAGTGTTAGTTTAAGGGTCAAACAGGCGTTAAATAGATAAGTCATGTAATCCAGACTGAATTTGGATTGAATCCTTCTGGCTTAAGCAGTTTGAAAGAGCAGTTTGTTTTTGAGCTGCTTATAGAGAGCTCAGACTCATTCCCATTAGTTTCTGTGCAAGTAATGATACGCAGACCTGGGCTGCTTAAATATTTACACACCTCTAATGCTCTCGGCCTAGTCCTTAGAAGTGCTGCCCTCTCTATACATTAAACAGACTGCCCTATCAACCATGACGGCTCTAGTCTGGCGTACTGACTCTGAGCTGAAGTGAAAGGAACAGCTTTGGCTTCTGAAAAGACATTTACTGACTGCCAAGACAATGAGGCACGATGAAAGCCAAGTTACGTGTCCTTAGTGAGTTTTTAGGACTAAAGATCTGTTGCCAAAATAGCTGAAGGAGAGATAGCGATTATGTACAGTTGTAGCAGGGAGTGGAGACAGAAACAGTATGACACTTTTGTTTAAATAAAAATAGAAAGAAAAGATGTGAAAAGTTTGCCAAGAGAAGTGAGAACAGAGGAAAGTTGTGTTCTTATTCTGGTTGTCATAGTCAAAACATCATGATGACAATCTCGTTGTCTTCTGGCTTCTGTTTGTATTACCACAGCATCATAATTAATAAATCCATCTTTTTAATATCTTGCCAGACTGCCATTGGTTATGGCATTCACAAAAATTAAATCTACTTTTAAATCTAATTACTCTTTAACACTGATGCTATAGCCACCACAAAAACTGAACGTCAAAGGCAAAATTCTATACACACTTGTTTCTCTCACAGGTAAAGTCTATAGATTTTAGACATATAAAAATAATAATCAATAACAATATCAATCAGACAACACTATAATTAAAAATAATTATCAATCATTGACTCTCTTGTTCAGAGAGGATCTCTGGTGAGTCCTAATTTTTACTAACATTGATTCCTGGAAACAAATTAGAGCAGGCAGTATTTTTGCTATTGTACTGTAGTTTTTGGGAATTAAATTTGATCATGTTTTAGTGTGGCCCCATGACCCAATCTCCATCACCAGCTGCTGCCATGTCTGTAATTCCACCAGACAACCCACCGTGTACAATCATTCCCATAATCCTCTGTAAGTCTGTCTGTGGCCTGCTTTTGCCTAAACAAATCCTATGGATCTCTTCCCTTCAATTGCTTTTAAGTGCAATGAGTGCTACATTGAGCCTCATGTGATGTACACAAAGAATTTAAGGAAAGTTTGTTAATACAACATCAGTGTTTGTGTTGTTTTTTAAAAAATAAAATAAAATGAATATTCTTCATTTGTGTTGTTTTAGATGTTGTGACCTTTACATTTTGACTCACTGCACCATGCTTCTGATCATCGCATAAGAAATTACATATTAATCTTTACATTTTTATTTCGTTTTTGTTTGGTATGATTTTCAAAACTGTAACAAATGTTTAGAGAAAAGAAAAAAAAAAAAGTGATGTACTCATCCAACCCTATATGCAAATTGGTCTAAAAGAAAAAATAACTTGGAATGATGTATTTATCCAGCCCTATATGCAAATTCGTTTAAAATGTAAGATTAGTGTTCATTATGTTAATGATTACACAATTGTGTGTTGCTGTGAACTAATTTTATGTTTATATACTCTAATCAACCACTGAGAGGACTTCCAGAAATAATAATTCGATGCTGAATGGAAAAGAATTCATAATTTTAGTTAGTTACTCATCGATGTTTTAATCTTTTGTTTTACAATTAAAAACAAAACAAAAAAAATGTATTAATTTACAGGCTGTGTGTTATATCTGTCTATGCATGTTAATTAATATTTTATTTTTTCGTTGTGGTTTTAATGTCCAAACAGCTTTCCCTCGTCCTCGTTTTCAAACTACATTACCCATATAAACATGCGCCCGAACATTTGCGCGTGCGCACTGACGTCAAACCCAAGCCTAAAAGGGATGACGTCATCTGCCTCTCTGATCGTGCTGTATTGTTGCACGGAGGAATGAGAGCGCACGAGCCCAGAGCGTTCGCGGGGAGGATGGGACTGTTTACAAGGTAACTTCTCAATCTCAGACCTCAAACTGACAGCTACGTGACACGTCCAGAAAAAAAAATAGTAGAAATACAGCCGACTTTGGACTTCTTTTGAAGTGATTTGGCTTTAAAGGGTGGGACGTAGAGATGCATGCAAAATCGGCGGTTCAATGGGCGAATGATTCTCTTCTAATTTATAAAACAAATGAAACACATTTGCTTTCGTTTTCGATACGTTTTTTTGGTATTAAAACCCTGTATGTTTGTGATTATTTTGTCACTTTGATCTAACTCACTTCAAAAACTACACTTCATGGTATTTTTCTTTAGTCTACTCACCAATTCATGACAGTTTGATACAATGTTGCCGTTTAAAACTCATTTACATGCTAGATTTGCTTCAGTTTAACTCAAGTCATTGTTTTACCAGATGTTTTGCTACAGTTCATGAAGGACAAAGGGAAGTTAATGAGTAACCAAATGAAGATCTACTTTTCGTGCACGGCAGTAGAAAAAAACAGTTTCTTTTTAATGCGAGTTGTTTTGATAATGAAATGTTTTACGAAGTGAGATTTAAAATATCAGGAGCAAGATGGTGTTTATTCACAACAGAAGTATGCACTAAGTGTAGTGCAACTTGTGGTCTTGATGGAGTATGCATTGGTTTTTTGGCGCATTTGTTGTAGTTTTTTCTCCTGGGTTGATACTGTGGTTGTTGAGGACAAAACTCAGGCCATGGTATTTGGAATATGATCTGATCCGTAAAGATCCTATGTGTTTTATGGCTACATGATTTGAGGTCTTGTAGTAATATATTTGTGTTCTCCTAAAAAAAAAATGGTCAAAGTTACATTAAGTAGATGCAATACATCTAAACCTTTTTTTTTTTTTTGGAAAATGCATGAAAAAATATTCCAAGTTTTTGTCCAGTGAAAGAAGTAATTTACCCAAAAATGAAACTTTGCTGAGAATGTTAACATTCAAGTTGTAGATGAATTTGTTTCTTTGTCAGAACTGATTTGGTGAAATTATGCATTACATCATTCGCTCAAAAGTAGACCCTCTGCAGTGAATGGGTGCCGTCAGAATGAGAGTTCAAACAGATGACAAAAACATCACTTATACACCACATGTAATCCACACAACTCCAGTCCATAAATTATTGTCTTGTGAAGCAAAAAGCTGTGTATTTGTAAGAAACAAAAAGCATATTTAACTTTAAACTGTTGCTTCTGGTTAAAATATTTTTATTCTGACGGCACCCATTCACTGCGACGTATTCATTGGTGAGCAAGTGATGTAATGCCAAATCTGTTCCAATAAACATACAAACTTATCTACATCTTGGATGACCTGAGGGTGAGTGAACTTTCAGCAAAATTTCAGTTCTGGGTTAACTATTGCTTTAAACTTTCTCCCTTGTTCTAACTTCCTTCCTTCAGAAGGAAATATGTCAATTTGGCAAGAAAAACTGCTTGTCAGGCAATTTCATGGGGTCTTTTATATGGCGTAGCTTCACCACAAAGATCACAGACTGATAGTGAAGCTGTGTGGGGTCTGTTTTCTGATGGTTTGGATGATTAAAATAATCCTCCTGGGATTTGTGTGATAATATTTTCTCCTTTGTCATTAATTTCACTCAAAGTAGAACAATTATACCTTTGGTAACGTCTGGACGCAATCGACCTCAACATTTTTAAATTATTGCAATAACAAGCAGTTATAGCATTCTTCCATAATCAAGCTCACAAGCACAGACTTGCAGCGACAGTATTAAAGCAAAGAAGCGTCTCTGATCTGACCGAAATCGCTGCTCGCTCATGGATGTAATGCAGGTTCGTTCGCATCGAAAATCATTGCCACATTCCTTTATATATGCGACTGCTCATCCGGGGCTGTTTGACCTTATTAATTTGTTGCACCGTGCAGTGTTCAGCGTCTCTCTTTTAGTCACACCTCTTGTGCTTAACATGCTGGGCGATAAGCCAAATCCCTCCAGCATGGCCCAGAATTGCATGCATGCAGCCCTTGGTCTTTTTTTTTTTTTTTTTTTGGGCTGATAGTTTATGTGAAGGGTGTGTGTGTCGTGCACAGCAACGAGAGTTTGTTTTGACTAATTGGGGAGGCTGGTAGAGATGCTGACATTAGATGTGTGGGAGATGTCTTTAATTACCGAGGTGGGGTCACATTGACACATCTGCAGTATCTCAGTGCTAGAGAATGCCCAAGTAGCGCCAAGACTTGATACCGGGACGTCTTTCAGAGTGCAACCGATACCAGACGCAAGACTCCACCCTCCCATGGGCTCTGCCTCTGAGCTAATCTGGTTAAGTGTTTTTTTTTTAGGTTTTAAGTGGTGTTTATGTGTAGTTTCTGTGTCTCCCAAGCTCATAGTGTATGATGAAATATGTTGTAAATAGAAAGACACGTAATATGTCTGCTTTTGTGGGATTTGCAGCTCTTTTAGTTTTGCTATGTGTTCTGAATTGAAAGTAAGAGAAGGACGAGTCGGTTTGGATATTCTGGTCTGATTATCACATGCTCGTGTTGCTTTGATAAGATAGAGAAACCGTAATCTTGTTTCAAGTTTGAAGACAACACCCAAAACCCTCAAGCCGATGACAACCCCTCTGTTGTATCCATGGCAACAGAGATGTCTTTAAAGCACTGTGAAGGATGTCTCTAGTTTGTCTAAAGTGCTATGCTGTATACCTTTTTATTGTTTTTTATCCAGATCTACACTAGGTAACTTTACAAGATGGATAGATCTGTTTTTCAAAACAAATGTTTGCATTGTGATATTTTCATATTTTCATATTTTCAATTAAGCACACTTTCCCTCAAACTTCATTACGTTAATGCAAAAAACCTCTTTCTCTTTGCTATTATAGAATAAAAAAAGTAAGTATTATAATATAATTTAATAAAATAATATCCATTACCAGTAATCCGTGATGGCTTTTAATAACAGTATTCAAATTACAATATACAATACAGTAACGTTACAATATTCTATTTATTTATTATTATTATTTTTTTGTAATAAAGTAATACAATAATGGAGGGGGGAAACATTATTTTATTGTGGTGATATTTTATTTTAAAAAACAATATATTATAAAATATTATCATTGCATTATGCTGTATAAATCATAAATTATTATATTAAATCAAATATAATATAATCACAGGTGAATCTCTCCTGAATTATAGAATTTTTACTAAGCACTGTTGTTGCTTGTATGTTTTTTTTTTTTATAGGCTTAGTGATTTTTTCTTAAGCAAATGTTATATTATTGTAAATGATGTATTGAATTTAAATGATACTGTTAGTGTTGCCACAAATATAGTCATTGTTGTGGATATAGCGTCAACTGGTAAACACTGGTCATTTAAACAGCATAATGCAATAATAAATATTGTAAAATAATTTAATATTATCCGTGATTTTTGTTTTATATTCTGTATTAGAATTTATACATTTTTATTTGTTAGAAATTGACTTAATAGTCATAAAATAATAAAATAAATTAAATTCAAATATAATATTTTTTTCTTTTGATTTAGTGTTTATATATGACCCATATTTTTATTTCACTCATTTCAGTTTTATTTTGAGCAAACTTTATATATTGTTGTTGTAAAGACACCCTCTGTTTGTTTTCCTTTCGATCTGTTTTATCAGTGGTGTCTTGATTGTAATTTAGTGCTGGTGCCAGCCTCTTATTTGTCAGGTGGTGTTTGACTTGTACTGTACTGTACTGTACTGCACTGCACTGCACAAGCCTGCAGAAGAAGTCGACTCTGTGTGTGTGGATGTGCCTGAGGGTTTGTGTGACTTGGATAAAGGAGGTGTTCTGGGAGGCCTATCCCAGCTCTCTCCAGTGTACTGGAACAAAAGCCCAGTGTAGCTGTTTAAATTTGCCATTCTCTCCTGGATAAAACTCAGACAATGCCCTGATCTCATGTTATTCATGTTACAGTCTTGTTTGGCACCCCAGTGCTCCAATGAGCATTGGTAGGGGGCTCTCAGAATGAGCAAGGGGACACACGTACCATTGAACCAATCTGTCCTTTTTACATGTTCCGATAGTATCAAGCATTGCCACGGCCCATGGCATCCTGTTGCAATCTACAACTGCTAACATTCCTTAATGGAGATGTAAATGTCTGCCTTTGACGGTGCAGTTTGACTGGTATTCATGAAGGTTCCTGGCTGTGTAAGTATTCCCAGATACGGTATGTAGACTTTGAGCTTGATGGAGAGTGGAATGGTGCCAGTTCAGATAAACAAAATCCAAAGCCGTTTCCAAATTAGGCAAAAATGGCAAGGGCCAATTTAATATTTACATAGGACAGGTGTAGAACATGCAAGTTTTCAGATGATGTAGTATTCTTAGTCATATTTTATACAATTTAACCATGAGACCTTAATTTTGCTTTTGTAAAAAAAAAAAAAAAGAGTAGTTATTTAATACAAAATTTTTATCCTAAGCAAGGGATTTTCAAACTTTCTGATGCCAAAACCCTTCAGAGACACATTGCATAAAGACCCACTGATATCCTCTGTTTTCTCCATTTCTTTTTACTTTTTGATCCATTGTTAGGGCAGCTGAGATATTTAATTTTAATTTTAATTTTACGATATTTTATTTTATTTAATGTTATGTAATTTAATTTATTTCATTTAATGTTATGTTATTTTATTTTGTTCTGCACTATTTTTCTCCAGTTAGAAAACCCCTGTCCTTTAGCCCCAGTGACACATGGGGAAGCATCATGTAGTTACGAAATGGGTTTTAAGTAATAGATTTACCAGATTGAGAAGGTGGCGGCCAACAGCCATTGTCCTTTGAATCACCATTAGAGGCTCGCGTAGTTTACCGGAGCAGCAGAAACTGCAAAGCCTTGAACTCCACTTGCACCAGAAAGACAGGCCGACGATTAATACGCTTGGGGATTGAAACAAAGATGTTTTGGAGGTCATTGTATTCGAGAACTGAGGGCGCTAGGTAGCCTTGCAGAAGGGAATGCCTGTGACCTGCCAGCATTAACTGAACATTTCATTGGGCCATGAAATGTGTGCAAATGTGGGTTTAGCTTAAGTGGAAATGCAAGTTCTCAACAAGACCGCTGAGACTAAAAATGCAATCAAGTCTAAAGGTCCCTAATTGGCTCTGGGTTGGTGCCGGCACATGCGGTAGGGCGTTTCCAAACAGTAGCCAGTGACGGGGGGAATTTTATTGCCCTTTTTGTTACCAGGGTGAACCAGTATGCTTCTCTGGGTTTGGCAATGACTAAAAGCCCTTCGGGGCGCACATTAGAGCAATAACGGTGGGGAAAACTGACTACATTTGTCCTGCGGCGTGGAAGAAAGGCCACATAGCTCTCAGCTTGTTCCCCTCGACTCCGGACAAAAGCAAGACTGTTTGTGCCGCCATTCTTGCCAGAACTGTTTTTGAAAAAACACTATTTATTGACTTTCTGCCGTATTTAATGAGGCCGATAATAGTTGCGGTGGGGTTGGGTAATACTGGGTCATGTCTCTAACATAATTATTTCCATGTTAGCTACCACTAGCTGTCAGACTTGATGGTTAAATGGCGCTTGTCAACGCTGGCTGTCATATACACCTATATGTTTAAATAAATCACAGGTTGTTTCTGAAGGGTGAGGTTCTGAGTTGTCACACCTTAAATGTGACACACCTATAATGAAAACAATGTTTACTTTATGAACCAAAACATTGACTATATTGTCCATAAAACATTATACCTGTTTAAAAAAAAAAAAAGGGATTTATTTGAATGTAAGGCTAAGAGTGCTTTGGATTAGATTTGGATCATATATAAAGGACTGGCTGCTGGGTTTTCAAGATCTTTCCTGATTTTCTGTTAGAATTTGATTTTGTCTGTTTGGACAGTGTCTTGTTTCTATTTTGAGGAAACAGGATATCCCTTCTTTTGTGGCCACAAATGAGGTTTTTTTTGCTGTGTAATGAGTGGGTGTGTTGATATGACTCTTGTGTAAATGAGATGAGTGATTTCTTCTGGAACCTTTGTAACCTTTATACTTTTCCAATTCTGATTTATTCAAGCCTTTATCCATTCCATCATTAGAGGTTTTCGGCCAAAGGGAACAGTGATGTTTCTTCACTTACAGTGTTTTGAAAGGAGTGGGGAGGTTGTTCTGGATAATCTGGGGGCAAGGTCAGTGGTGGGTGGTGGAATAAGCCTCTAAGGTGTGGTCATGCTTTAAACACTTTCCCATAGGCCCATGGGTTGTGATGCACATCCTGTCATCAGGCACACCCATTTCCCATACCGTCTCTATAACTGACAGTTATAAAATTTTTTTTTGAACTTTTATACTTTCCATTTTTAGAGTATTTTTAATCAATGTAACACTACAATGATGTCATAGCAATATTGCATTCTGAATTGCAATTGATCTTGCATTTTTTTTGCTTACAGAATTAAATCTACACTGAATTTATTATGATTCAGTGGAAATAAATATTTACTTATTATTTTTATTTAAGTAAATAAATATAACTATAAATAAACGTATGTTAAATTGCAGCACTTGCATGGTAAGCATTTAAACACCTGGTCATTTTATAATTTCATCTAAATTAAATACTTTTTTGTTGCCATTTTTAAAGCACATAATGTTTCATTTAAATGCACAAAAATCTTTTTTTTTTTTTTAAATAACTTTTATACTTTTAAAAAAATTAATTGAATTATAAATTTGCACCACCTGATGTATTATTTACATTATCCCATTATTAGAATATTTTAATCAAAATCTAACACTACAATGATATCAGTAATATTGCTTTCTGAATTGCAATTGATCTTTCTTTTACATATTTTTGCATATAGAATGCATCTACTCTGCATAGGCATAAAAACCACATTATGTGTTGATGCACAGCTAGAAAAAGAGATGCGTCTCTGTGGTATTTCAACAAATGCATTAATGATTTTTTGTTGCTTTGACAACACTGCTGTTTCCTTCAGGAAATGCAATTGTAGTCCGTAAATAGAACAATCTATAATATCTTGGTTCTATATTGGAACATCTCTATTAAAAAATTTTACCGTTAACCTAATCGGCATAGACTCTGACGTTATAGCAGTTGTTGTTCTGATGCAGTGAAGTGAATGTATTTGTCTGCTCCACTGATGCAAAGAGCAAAGTTCATGATCAATAATTGCTGTCGACAGACATGCATCACCATTAGCAGTGCCCACACTTCCTGACGATGACCCTAAGCTGACCTCGGTGACCTGTGCTCAGGGGAAAGAGCCAAATGCACTCTGGTTCGTGTCCTTTTAAACAGAGGAAATTTGATCTTCTCTTGGAAACCCAGGCTTTCATTATTGCTTCCAAGTAGTATTCTGGGAAAATAATGACATTTCATATCTGAAACGGAGTGCTCTAGGAATGCAACCAGACATTGTGTACGTGTTTTTGTGTGCGTCTGTGTGTAAGTACAGCTGATTGGATGGTGGAGATCAATTGAGTGACGTTAACTAGTGATTAATCAGTTGCTGAGTGATATGGCTGATGTTAACTGAATGATCAATCAGTGTTTGTTAAGATTCAGTATGTGACCAGACATCTTATGTGTGAGTGTCAGGTTAAGTCAACAGTAGTCACACAAGTTACTGGTCTTATTTTGGATTATTTTAGCAATGCATGCTATTAAGAAAAAATCTTTGAATTGAATAACTTGGTCAGGCTATGAAACAACTTTTTTTTTCAGCTGTTAAAAAGTTAACCGATAGCTGTTGAATGTCTATAACCAATATTTACAGCTCCAATTTGGTATGAAGTGCTTATTTTTCACACTTCAATCACTCAATTTTCACTCAAAAAAGCCATTACAAAGATAAAATTTGTTGCAGATGTTGTATTTTTTTTAAACCGTTTGATTTATTCATTTGCCCGAAAAGGCTTATTTGCCTAAAATGCCTGAGAGCTTATAGTGCTTTGCTACAGAAGGTCAGAAATATTTCCAAAAAATGGAAATAATCACAAACATATCTGCAGTAAAGATGTTCAGTGACAGCTGTTCGGCTTTTTAATCGTCCTTCCCAGCTGTGTTTCTAAGCCAAAGGTTTGTAAACTGTTAATAGACTGAATGCATTCAGAATTATGAGCATTTCAAATCAAGTCTTGCAAAATCTGCTTTAACTTGTTTACTATCTTCACTGCACCCACTTTAACAAAAGCAAGCTTTATTTGCAGGCACGCAGAGAAAGCTAATAAAGAAAACGTCTTTATTTGTGGGGATTCATACTTTGTTGGCTAGTTTATTATGTTTATAAATGGTTTAAACAGTTTAAACTACATATTTTTATGTTTTCTGAAGAATATGTGTAGTGCTTGTTTGCACAAAACGTTCCACCATGATGTGTGTTGCTATGTGGTTTCTAAGTTGTTTTAACTTTGTTTTGGCACGTCACTGTGCGGTTGCTAGGGGTGGTTTTCCAAGTCTTTAAGATATTCATGTTATTGAGTTTTATTTTTGTTTTATGGTCACTAGTTGAAAAATCTTAAATGAGATTTATTATTATTATTATTATTATTATTATTATTATTAGACATTATTCATATCTATCACGTTAATAGTTCCGTAAAAATGATAATTTTAATATTGTAATATTTTTTTAATATTTGGCTTGTATTTTTTGGATTTTCATTTTTTATTTTATTTTAGTTTTTGACATTTTGTAATGGGCTTTTGTCATTTTTATTAGTCAGTCTTTGTGTAACTAATATTTAATTTAATAAATTGTTTACACACACATACATATATATGTATGTATATAATATGTGTATATATGTATTGATTATTATGTTTTTTTTACACACACATACAGTATATACACCTGTTTGTGTCTGTGTGAGCAAAAAAATATAATTACAATAACATCTTATTTTATTTTAGCCGTATTTCAAATGCCTAAAATAAAAACAATGCTTAAGCAAGCACAATACTAGACTTGTGGTTTGTTCAGTAATCCATGTTATTGTATTTGTTCACTCTAACATCTCGGCTCTATTGGTCACTGTACACTTGGCAGCTTTGTGATTGTGAGTGGAGTCAAACTCAATGCAATCTCTCTGCCTCCCATTGGGCAGTGCAGAAAGGAGGTGTGGCATACAGGAAGAGGGCGGTCCCAGTCAGACCGGGAACATCTGTCTGACTGTGTGTGTGTGTGTTTGTGGACAGTACACTTATTCAGACTCAGAGTTCAAGCTTGCAGTTGTAGTTATATATTTAAATATTCAGACTGCTTATACTGTAAATCCAGTGGAGAATTTAACCTGAGGCCGTGCTGTTTAGAAGACAAATTTTTTTGTGTTGATCTAGTGGAGTAGAGGGAGTTTCGCCTGCTATTTTAGGAGCAGATTTGATGGTGAGAGATGTATGAGCCGTTGCGGTTTGCGTGCTTCCCACACCGCAGCGTTCAGGGCTGAGATCAACACAGCTCTCGCTGCCTGGATTTCACGCGACGATGTGCTCTTGATGTGCCTTTCTGAGAGGTGAGCGTGCTATCTTTGATTTAAAGAAATCAGAATGTGAAATCTCTTTAACATTGACGTTTGAGGATGTTTGTCTGTGGTAGCGTAGCTCTGTTAGAGTTTGTTGTGTGGGTTGCCATGTGAAAATACATGGAACGCTGCCGATAATCTTTATGCATACTTACCCTTTGGCCTCAGATGAACTGGTGTGTGTACTTTTTTGTCTTTTTTTCGTCCCAGGCCCCTAGCTAAGTGAGTCAGGTGAAACAAGCGTAAAGTTCTGACCTCAGCTGAGGAAGTATTATGAATGGAATGAGACTGGTGTGCATTTTTTCTGTGGGTGTGCCAAGTGACATAATTACATACTTAATCAGCTGTACTTAAACAGTCTGTCGATGATTTATTCATCTAATTTGTTACTGTCCTTTTTGATTTATTTGTGTCTATTTTGAATGTTTTGATCTGTTTTTGTTGGATGTAGGTCAAAGTTTAGATAATTCTGTGTGTGTGTTTGTGTGTGTGTGTGTGTGTATACATGTTCACATGTTTATTCCAATACTACACTCTTAAAAAAATAGTGTTTTGTAATGACATGTTTGATTTGACACTCTTAAAGTTTTCAAAAGGTGGTTTTCACAGTGACTAGCAATGCAACATTAAAAATAATGAAGAACCTTTAACATCTATGAAACCAATAGAGGTTCTTTATTAGGGAAGAGGTTCTTTAGATTGTTACAATGTTATTAACACACACACACACAAGTGGTTCTTTTATAAACTGTCAATTGAAAGGTTCTTGAGGGACCAAAAATGGTTCTCCAGTGGCATTGCTGTGTAAAAATAATAATAATAAAAAATTAACCAGGATTTTGCTTCTCCACTAAACCTGTCAGTTAACAGTTCATAAAAGAACATTTTAAAACTCTTAAGAATGTTTTTCCATCATAAAGAACCTTTTGCTAAATGGAACATTTCTATTGATCTTAAAGGTTCCAATAAAAAAATAAATATTTTTAAGAGTGCATGAACAACCTTTAGCATTCCAACGGACAACATAGTGGAAAAAGGTCAAAAGCACTTGACATTAAGAAAAAAAGTTTATTTTAAGAACTGTCCTTTTGGAAACCCAAAATGGTTCTGTAAAAACCTCTGTTTGGAACCTTTACTTTTAAGAGTGTATGATAGCATCTTTGTCCTTTTTCAGTAGTGTTACATTGTGGTTACCACCATGGTGACATTTTGATGGTGGTTTATTTTCCGATAACCAGTGGTACCTGTTGATGACCCTCTCCAGTGATAATTAATAACCAGTTTCGGCATGCATGATTTGGTGTTTGCTCGTCCAATCTCAGCTGAGCGTGGTAAAAGTCATTATATACTCAGCTTGACTGCAATCCCTAGTATTGAAGCCACGGGATTAGCACATGTAATGCAGGCTGCCGAATCACAAATGCTCCTGGCAACAGCAGACAGTGTGCTGGATAATACTGGTTCTCTGGACTATGAAGAAGTCTGACTCTGGGGAATCAGGCTTAATGTGGCTTTGGAATGAAGTTAATGTGAGTCAAGGGTCTGTGTTTTAAAAACTATTCGACTCGTCTGCCTGATGGACAACATTTTTGCATCTTTCCTTTCTAGTTGCCTTTCTTGTTTTGTCTAAGTGCTCGGATCCCCCGAGGGGTGCGGTTTGTGACCCCTGTGGGACACCCTTGTTACTGTCCTGATGTTATTGATCACACATGTCCAGTTGAGCTTAAATGTGGCTATGCAGCGTCCGGTATACTACAGAACAAGCTCACTATTTATCTGACTTAACAGGAACATAGTATAATGTTCACATGTGGGTGTTTAACGTGACTTGTTTTTTTAACATTTTTAGGTTATCTTACATGAATTTTTTCATCTATAGATAAGAGTCTTAAAACATCTATGATAATTCAATCTGAATATACAAAAACTGGTACAGTAGTATTTATTTTGTACTTTGTTTTGTAAATCCATGAAAAATAGAACTAATATATAAACGGCTACGCAACAAACAGTTATGTTACTTTTATGTTTTATAGTCTTAAATTGATTTAAATGAATAATATTAATTTTAAATAAAAATGTATTTTATTTTATGTTATTAAAAAAATATTTTATGTTATTAAATTTCTTAATTTAACTTAAGAAATAAATATGAAATATATTTTGTATTTTATCAGATCAAAATTACACACACACATACAGGTACGTGCACACACACACATACATGCATATGTTAAGTTTTATGATGTTTAATCACTTTTGTGTTATCTCCCTTTACTCTTTTCTGTTTGTTTTTTGCTTGTTTTATTTCGTTTGTTTCATATATTTCATTTTGTTTTTACATGTATTGCGGTTGCTCTTTTTAAAACTCTTTCTTTCAAAGCATTTGTTTGCTTAAAGCTCTCATTAGCTTTTTCCATCTTGTTTACTTGCATGCCGGATGAATCTCATGGTTGCACATGTCAATAACAGACTTAGCATCACTTTGATTAGTTCAGCAGAGATCAATACTGTAACTTGCCATTAGGAACATTGGCTTGTAACTGCTGGATGACAGACCAAAGGCCAGAGTTTGTTTTCTACTTGATCCTAGACTGGCCTGAGAGCTGCACTGGATGACCTCGATTATGTAAACTCTAAAATGGAAACCCATTCGCTCTTCTGCAGGCCCACCAATCAAGGCTTCCAGAGTTATGGATTAGCTTTTAATGAGAGAGGCAGAAAATTACAGACAATGTCGCAAGCCTGTGGAGCTGTTGGTTTAGTGTTAGTTTCATGACTGCGCTTGATATTAGAGCGCTGATGATGATGGATTTTTTTCCACGCAGATGACATGGGCACAGAATTAGTGGCACTGCGGGAGAAAATGTCACAGAGGAAATAAGGAAAGACAGACTAACAGCCACACGCTCATTAGATTATTCAGTGAGGTCTGTTGAGATAGTCTGGTGTTGAAGAGCTGTTGTCTTCCCCAGGGAGCGAGCTCTTTAGATCACATCCTGGAAGAGATATGACTGCTGGCTACATCATGGACCTCAAAATCCTGCTTCATCTGTCCACACAATTGCTGTGCAATTATGTTATTATGAGCTGCAGTGCTTGAGTGATGTTTGCTCTGGGATGTATGCATTAGTGTTGGTTTGGTTTAAAGGCGCAGTATCTTTGGACTGTCTTTGAAGGCCTTTACTGTGCTCTTTGCGATCAACTAGCATAAGTTTATGAACTGTTCACAATTTTTTGGTTGTGATATTGTGCAATATTAATACAATTTAACACATATCAGAATAGTTTTTTTTTTTAAATGTTATTTATTTGATTGCAAGGCTGAATTTCAGCAGCCATTACTCCAGTCTTCTGTGTCATGATCCTTCAGAAATGTTGATTTGGTGCTCAAAAAAAAACATTTTTATAATATTCACTTTTGATCAATAAAATGCATACTTAATGAATAAAATAATGAATCGAAAATGATTTTCTATAGTTTTTTTTTTTAATATTGT
>JAUMHE010000069.1:4644994-4667906 GCA_032359235.1 Enteromius mattozi | reverse complement strand
TATCTATCTATCTATCTATCTATCTATCTATCTATCTATCTATCTATCTATCTATCTATCTATCTATCTATCTATCTCTATCTATCTCTATCTATCATTTTATCTCTCTATCGTTTTATCTCTCTATCGTTTTATCTCTCTCTATCTATCGTTTTATCTCTTTATCGTTCTGTTGTTCGTTCATTCTATCTATCGTTTTATCTCTCTATCGTTCTGTTGTTCGTTCATTCTATTGTTTTATCGTTCCATAATTTTATCATTTTATCTACTGTCCTATCTATTGTTCTATTGGTTTTCTTCTATCATTCTGCCTGTTTATTGCTGTATCATTCTTTCTATCTATCGTTCCATTGTTCATTCTTTCTAACATTCTATCTGCCATCCTATCTATTTATCTATCTATCCAAACTGATTGTGCTATATAATCATTGATAGAAAAATTAGTGTTTGCCTAAAATTTTTTATTTATATTTTTCAGTCTTTATTTTAATTCATTAGTTGTAAGTTGAAAATGTTTGTCTGTTTATATAAATGTTTGTTTATATGATTTTAATATCCAGGCTAATCTTTTGTTTTTTTTCTATAGGAACAGGAAGAGAATAAGGGGGCGACCAGCTGGCCTGAATTCTACATTGATCAGATCAATTCTATGGCTGCTGTAAGTATGACTAGCAAACTAGACAGCAAATAATGAACACTTCCCTGACCACACTCATTTCCGTCTTTGCCCTGAGGACATAAAAATCTCTTAGTCAAGAGGGAGTCATTAAACTCACATATGTTGCCCTTAAGGAAGTTGTTGGAGATGTAGGTGTTTATCGAGTGGTAAACAACTATAAATATTTAATAGGGCAAAGTCTGCTGATGCTCATATAATTGGTGAAACTATAAATTCATTTACATGTTATAGCACACTTTTCCTTTTGTATTACACTTAAAACTTTTTTTTTTTTTACAGTTTGTGCAGTTAGATAATTTAACAAAACTTTTGCCTGGCAAACTTTGGACAGTCCACTAATTATTTGCTTCCGTATTAAATATCACCACCAGAGGAAGTCCCTGCTGGCCCTAGAGAAGGAGGATGAGGAGGAGAGGAATAAGACCATAGAGAGCTTGAAAACTGCTCTCCGCACACAGCCAATGAGGTACTGCCTTGAACGCGCACACACACACTAATGGTCATTCCTTGACAGTATAATTCTTGTTAATTACTCTGATTAAGTACATTGCCGTATACATGGCTGTGTGCAAATGGAGTGTCTCTCTTTCACTAAGTGCTCCATTAAATTATAAGTGCATATACTTTGTCTTCGATCTAATACTTAGTATTCGATCTAATGCTCTATTCCTCTTGTGTTGAGTCTGATTTGTTTATGCTCCATGCATAATAATAATAATAAAGTGCATCTCATTAAAAAAAAAATCTGATATTACACCATTACATCATTAATAGTCATTAATTTTTGGTTTCTTCACTATTCATTTATCTTTTTCCAATTTTTTTTTTTTTTTTAAGTTTTTGCACAGAATATTCAATTAACTTCTGGTGATTCTGGTGATAAGCATAAATGCTTCAGCACTACAAATATAAAATATTTGTCATCCCAGTAGTAAAACTGATATTTGAAATTTAAAAGAAGCTTCTACAAAAGGATTTTGAACAAATTTCCAAGCATATTGTATTGAATTATTTAGATCAATTCCAAGTTTAGTAAAGTAATGTGCTTTTAAAGGCATAGTGACTGCTGCTAAAATGATTAAAATTTGTATCACTGTCCCCCAGAAACCATTTACAGGGCCAGAGACTTAATTTTGCTTGGCCCTCCATCATGGTGGTAACTCAGCAACTTTTCTCATGCAACCGACTCTGAAGCTACAGCAGAAATTGCACTTAAAATTCAGGACATTAAATTTAAGTTTTCCATGTGTTCTTCTACCTGAGTCAAAATGTCTTTTGATCCGCTTGGCCTGACCTCTGTGGTGCTCCTCTAGGTTTGTAACACGCTTCATAGACCTCGATGGACTTACATGCATCTTGAACTTCCTGAAAACCATGGACTACGAGACCACCGAGTCTCAGATCCACACCTCGCTGATTGGCTGCATTAAAGCCCTGATGAACAACTCTCAGGGGCGTGCCCATGTGCTCGCACATTCAGAAAGCATCAACATCATCGCTCAGAGCTTAGCCACCGAGAACATCAAGACCAAAGTGGCCGTTCTGGAGATCATGGGTGCTGTTTGCTTGGTGCCCGGAGGACACAAAAAAATCCTCGAAGCCATGTTGCACTATCAGAAGTTTGCCTGTGAACGGACGCGATTTCAGGTGGGCGGAAAATTCGAGACTTGGTGGTTTCCCTCACTGGGCCTCATTTTTTAAACATAAAATCATTCATAAAACCAGTTGTTCATAAATTGTTCCTTTGAATTGAACGCAACGATTTACACAGAAATTCGTTCTGCTTTTGTTTCACAAATAAGGCCATTGAGACTTATGAATAAAATATTAAGAGGTCTTTCGCCTTTGTTGTTCTCATTCTTTCTCCCCATCTTCTCGGTTTTCACACAGACCCTTCTAAATGACTTGGACAAGAGTACGGGCCGCTACAGAGATGAGGTGAACCTCAAGACGGCAATCATGTCCTTCATCAATGCAATCCTCAGTCAAGGAGCAGGGGAGGTAAGCGCTACTTTCTCTACATCTGCATCTCATTAGATTCAAATCATCCAAGAGTTTCTCCATGACTTCCAACGTTTCATTTACAGACCAGTTTGGAGTTCAGAATTCATTTGCGGTATGAATTTCTAATGCTGGGCATCCAACCAGTGATTGATAAATTACGGTCCCATGAAAACTCCACGTTAGATCGGTAAGTGCTGTATTTTGAGACGCATCATCCTCAAGTACTTGGCGGGGTTTTGTTGAGCTTAACATGCAGTCGTCTTTTATTACTCTTCAGGCATTTGGACTTCTTTGAGATGCTGCGAAATGAAGATGAATTAGCCCTCGCTAAGCGGTTTGAAAATGTAAGCTTGCTGTCTTAATTTGCCTCTAAATAAAGGTGATTTTTAAAAAAAAAAATTTATTTAATTGTCTCCTTTTTTTTGTTTTGTTTCAGGTTCATATAGACACTAAAAGTGCTACTCAGGTCTTTGATCTAATTAGGAAGAGGATAAACCACACGGATGCTTTCCCACACTTTATGTCCGTCTTACAGCACTGTCTTCATATGCCTTGTGAGTGATGTCATGTCCCCTGACCCCGCCACAACAGTGTGAACAAACATGCATCATAATATTACCACATCATAGCCACTAAAGAGTACAAAATAATACCATGACATATAATTTTTTAACATGGTCCTATAGTAATACCATGTGTTTTGGAATTTTTTATGAAAAAGTGATTAAAAGTAAAAAGTTTTTAATTGTTATATAAAATGAATTAATGCATTTCATTAAATCCGTTTTTCATATTTTTAAACAATCATGTTTTTTTATTGTGCATTCCAGTTAATCTCAATCAAACTCTAGTTGGGATATTTTTAATGTTAAAAATAACAACAAAATACAGCTAGCCAACACAACACAATAAAAACATGATTTTTGAACATTTAAAAAAACTGAATTAAATGTTTTTGCAAATAAACTACTCATATTTATATGTATATATTTCTTTAAGGAAATTATACTGTATATATTTATATTATATATTTTCATATTATTCAGCAGGCATGCATTAAACTGATGACAGTAGAGACATTTATACAAAAGATTTATATTTTAAATAAATGCTCTTTTACGCTTTCTCTTCATTAAAGATTCCTGAAACAACAAAGAAATTTTGAGCACCAAATCAACGTATTAGAATGATATCTGAAGGATCATGTGACATAAAAAAAACTCAGCTTTGGCATCACGATAATAAATTACATCTTAAAATGCACTAAAATAGAAGTTAAAACTAACATATTTTATATTGTAATAATATTTCACAATATTGTTTTATTGCCTGGTATACAGTATATATGCATTATATCAGTCACTATAATAAACATAGTGTAGTCTGCTTGGAAGTACTGACCATCATCTCTTCTCTTTACTCAGACAAAAGAAATGGAAATACCGTGCAGTATTGGCTCCTCCTCGACCGAATTGTCCAGCAGATTGTCCTACAGAACGACAAGGGTCACGACCCCGATGTGGCTCCCCTTGAGAACTTCGACGTGAAGAACGTAGTGCGAATGTGAGAGACACATGTCATTACATTTCACAAAACTGTACCCTGGTGTCCTCATTTTTTTCTCATTTATTAATATCCTGAGTTTTAATGCTCTCCAAAATGGCCTGTCATATAATTTTTTGATTTAAGTAATTTTGCTCAGAAAAATGTAATCCCAAATCCATAATCCAGACCCAAAGTCATTTTTAAGCAAGTAACAATTCACCTGTATCTAATCATATTTTAGGAAAGCGTCAGTCCCCAGATTTTGTTGCTTTATGTTTATAAACCTAGACCCATCCAGAATATGATTGAACAGGACAGCCGCAGAACTGTGTGAACAGACTCAAAAGTTGCTTCCATTTGGTGGTACAAGAGTTAAAATAAACACTTCTTTGTGTCATCTTTCTGCATGGGATTAATTAGAAGTGAGACACAACTTCACTGTAGTTCAAACAAGTCGAAAGCTGAGAGAGACGGTCTGGGACAGTTTCAGTCAAATAAAAACAAATATGCAGAATGCATATGGAAAACATTTGGTGGTTTGATCAAATGTTACAGAGCTGAAGTTTGAATCTCGTTTTAAGGGGCATCTCTGATCGCCTAACATTTTGCACCGAGGTTCCTTGGTTTCCTGCTGGTCCTACCCGGCTAATATGAAGTCATCTTTGTGCCTTTAATGAATTATGAATGCCTAGTTTTGTGGTTTAGGGACACATAGAAAAGGATAGTTTACCCAAAAATGAAAATGGTGATCTTTTGCTCTCTCATGTTGAAAAAACTCTTTCTTGTGTGGAACACAAATTTCTCCTTTTGTTTTTGCTGAAAAAAAGAATATCATATGGGTTTGTTAATGTTGACAGGATTTTCATTTTTATGTGAACTATCGCTTTTGCCATTCAAAAGTGCCCAACACTGTTCTCTTGTGTGATTTTACAGGTTGGTAAATGAGAACGAAGTGAAACAATGGAAAGAGCAAGCGGAAAAAATGAGAAAAGGTACATGATCTGAATTCTGATTTAAGTGACTGTTTACCCTCAGAAGGCCTTGAATGTGTTTATATGTGCCTTCATCAGCATGGGAATCAGCAATGACATTGCTGATGTTGTCAAATACTGAAGCGCTTGTGCATTTTGATTTCAACTTTTTTCTTTGTTTTCTCTGGCTTGAATCGTAGAGCATAATGAACTTCAGCAGAAGCTGGAGAAGAAAGAAAGGGAGTGTGATGCAAAAGCCCAAGAGAAGGAAGAAATGATGCAAACGCTCAATAAGATGAAAGAGAAGCTGGAGAAGGAAAGCAGCGAACATAAGCTTGTTAAGCAGCAAGTTGCTGACCTTTCTGCCCGGCTACATGAGATGAGTAATGTATGTTACATACGCACAGTGTGCCTCTTTCAAAAACCCAGTGAATTGTTTTCTCTCTACAGCAACCTAACTGAAATGGAAACTCAGAAGAGTTTGAACTGGAATGAGCACTCTGCTTTTTGCCGAGAAAACCTGCTTAAACCAGCCTATGATGGTTAGCTGGCCTGTTTTGGCTTCTAGTTAGGCTGATCTGGTGTGAAAGAAGACCAGATAAACCTCCATCTGAACCCTAGTTTGTCCAGTTTGGGAGGTCAGGCCAATAATCCTAATCCAAATAAGAAAACCACTATAGGATGATTTACTTTTGTTTTATTTTTTTTATTTTTTTTTATTGATGCAAAATAGTTGGTTTCTTATTGGTTTAAACAGTTTTTTCATGCATTTTGGTTCTGAATTAAATATAGTTGCATATATAACAAATATGTCAAAATATCATATTCAGAATAATCATGGTAGTTTAGTAGTACTTGTTTGTTTGTGGCAGCACAAATGAAACAACCTAGTGTCTAGACTAGAGTCTGGGAACGCTTTCTTAACAGGGCCTAGAAATGCATTGTCAACAGTGTTTTGGAACAGTCCGAAATGTGGTTTTGCATTGTTTTTCTTCATATTTTTGCTTCACAATCCTATTGCGTCTTGTATTTTTAGAGGACAAATATCCCAGGAGGCCCCCCACTCGTACCATTGGCCCCTGGTAGCATCCCACCTCCACCACCTGGTCCGGCTGGCATTCCTCCTCCTCCACCTCCAGGTGGAGCACCGCCTCCTCCACCTCCTCCTCCTGGCGGACCACCACCTCCACCAGGCCTGCCCGGCTTTGGTGCTCCTCCTCTCCCTGGAGGACTTCTGGGCTCCATGCTAAAGAAAAAGAACATCCCTCAGCCGTCCAATCCACTCAAGTCTTTCAACTGGACTAAACTCAGTGAAGTGAGTACATTCAGTGCTAAAGACCTACTCACACAAAGTTTGAATCGATTGAAACATTCTATTAAAAAATAATAATTTAATACTATGATGCAGTGCAGTGCAGTGTTTTTGTATTTATATCTTTTTTTTTTTTTTTAAATCTTCTTATTAATTGTAACTATGTAATTGTAATTTTATTAATTAATAAAAAAAAAATATTATTTAAATGTATTCATTTTTATTCTATTTTATTTAATTTGATTAAATATAGTTTATTCACTATTCATCTCTGTACCGCAGAATAAACTGGAAGGGACTGTGTGGATGGACGTGGACGACCTCAAAGTTTTCAAACAATTGGACTTGGAGGATATTGAGAAAACATTCTCTGCTTACCAGAGACAGCAGGTAGCTCATCAGTGACATAAAGGAAAGATGAGAATCTTTACACGTCTGCTCTTTTATTATAAACATCTCACACATGCCAAATGCATTCTATGAGAAATACTGCTTTGTCAGACAGTTTCTGTCTTTACCTCTGTATTGTATCACCCGTTTTTTCTGCATGATGTTTACTCCTGCCCTTCTTGATCTAACTAACACTTTCCTGCTTCCCGCTTGCCATAAAGGACTCTCTGTTGAATATCTTTAGACAGGTAAGTGGTCTTCGGACCTGACTCTTTGGTTTAGTGATGTTTTTCGGACATGTTGTAGCTACATGGCATTCTTTGAAGTGCTTTGTAGTGACATATGAAAGGTTGAATCTCACAAATAAATTTTCTAGTAATATTTTATCCCAAAATAAACAGAAAAATAATTGTTTTGCATGAAGAAAATGTTGTAGCATTGTGACATTATTGTCATGCAAAGTAAGCACATTTAGTGGTATATTATTCCTATTATTTCAGTGATAATTATAATTACTCATATAGTTCTAATTACTATGTTACATTTAAAAAGCAAAAATTATTTTTTTCTTTTAAATAGGAATAAGCCACAAGAATTTAGAAGTACAACAAATACAATCATGTGCAAATACCTTAGGTGTTTTTTTTGCATTAAACTGTCTATGCTTAAATGTCATTAAAAATGTTACAGTGTAAAAAATTAATTATTTTTAATAGGTTTAATGTCCTATTCTTTTGAAATAATATAAGCTCTTATTTTGATTTTGAAATGAAACGTGACATTTTCTTGCATTTTTGTGAGATTTATCCAAATACCATATATAAATATTGTAATCGGTAAGTAATTTGGTATTAAAGAACCATCTATTGCATAGTACTTTTTACGTAATGTTAAGTGCATTCTTTATGCAGATAATCACCAAATTGTTGCCTTTTGTAGCATAGCTTAAAACGCAATGAACCGAAAGACCTATTTCAGTTTATTAGCCAGCATTTCAAGATGTTCGTAATTAGCCAAGTTGGTTATGAGGCATGCAGTTGGTTTTGCGTGCATCTGGAGTTTATGCAACAGTGAAGGAGACAGATTTCCACCAACTAAAAAACAAATATCCCCCTGTTCTTGGACATATTCTTTTTCACCCTCTTCCTCATCAAAATAAAACCTGATGTGCCATCGTCTAAACACGCAATTTATTGCTGTCTGCTCCCCAGCTGCCACTAAAGAGGAAGAGATGACTGTTTTCAGCCTCTGTTGTTGTTGTGGATGTCTGGTTGTGTCATGTGCATGTTGTCCTCTATTTGAAAAATGACTCCGTTTGGCTTTTACTTTTGAGACAGCAGGTTTCTTGTTGTTTTCGCATTCCAAACCTGCATTTGATTGTTTCTGATCACTGTGGTTCTGCATTCAGGCTGTTATGATGTTCTGAACCACAGAATGTTTGCAATGTTTTAGTCTGTAAAAGTGTCATACTTGACAAGCATTCAAAAATCCTTCGCTCGCTCTTCATTTCAGTGTGATATTGACCTTCAATGCATTCTATTCTTTGCAGAAAGAATCAGAGGATGACACCGTCACTTCTAAAAAGGTCAGAGAATTGTCTGTCATCGATGGACGGCGTGCGCAAAACTGCAACATTCTTCTCTCCAAGTGAGTCTGTAAATTAGGAACCCACAGCCACCATCTTTGACCATTTAAGATTCATTCACAGTGATAAACCTTCCTGCATGACTCAGTATAGAGCAATTCTTTGTTTACTTAAGCCATTTTGTTGACGGTTGATGATGTGTTTAAAACACAATTGCAGCCAAGCGTTTTATTCACAAGATGATCCTAGCCAGGATTTTTTTCTGGTGCAGCACAAGTCACCATAGCAACGGCAATAAACAGAGACGCCTGTGATCTCTCCTTATAAGCTCACTTTATGTGTTTGATTAAAATGTACAGCTGTTAATAAAGCCTGGAATTCAGCAATTTTAAACATTTACTGCACCAAGAAACATTTGTTCAGTTTTAATTTAGAACATTGTTTTTTGTGCATACTGTATTTATTTGTTTTGTTTTATTATGTATTATTTTATTTTATTTTTTGATTTTATTAATTTGTTTGGCCTTTTTTGTTTAATTATTTATTCATTTATTTTTTTTATCTTATTTTATTGATCTTATTTGGCCTCATTTATTTTATTTTTTATTTTATTTTATTTCTTTTGAATTATTTATGTCTGTCTGTCCGGTGCTTTTCTATGGAAATAGTCATAAAAGATTTTTTAGAATCTTTTTTTCGTGTTTTTAAGTATTAAATGTCAAAATAGTCAGTCTCAAGGAAACTGTTATATTCAAAACAAATATGATATGGAAATATGACCAAATTATGTCTTTGTATGGTTCAGCCACAGGCACTGATTTGCTCAAATCCTCTTATTGCAGGTTAAAACTTTCTAACGAGGAGATCAAGAGAGCAATACTGACCATGGATGAGCAGGAAGACCTACCTAAGGATATGCTGGAGCAGGTGAAATGCATCAACACATACTCCATCACTTAACTCACACTTTAACTCATAACTCCAAGTGGCTTATGTCCAAAACAAGCCTGTTTTACTGCAGTGGATTGACGTCAAACATTTCAGAGCTGTGATTAGCTGATATAGCGTCTGCACAGGCTGCAAGTTTAATTACATAAGCCTGACAGTCCTAGCCAGCATGCAATTATTGTTTTGCAAAAGCAATTATGGCAAGACACCATATCATCCTTGCATTTTTTTGTTATTCTGACTGATGGTGAAATTTGCTGTAGTTTGTAAAAATATAAAACATAATGTTGTACCAGCTTTTCACATGCCTGAATAAAGTCAGCTGTGTGTATCCTGCGAGTAAAGCACATTAATGTGGCTTTTTGTAGTTTAATTAAAACCTGATCTAGCCATGTAGCTATATTGGTAATAAAATGCAGCTTTGTATACCTCACCCTGTTTAAACTTTAAAGCGAATCACCAAATAAGAGCAGCACGTAAATGTTTGCAACATTTTCCAAGTGGACTTGAAAAGCAATATAATAGCAATCAGGTTTTATAACTCCTCTGATTGCAGTTGTTTTAATCTTAACATTATCAAACCGTTTAATCAAACCGTTATTGTAGCGTGACGAGACGGATGTGTATTCCATTAATGAGGCCGCATTGCATTCAAATCACTTGAAAGGCTCATAATATCTTTTTCACAATTCATCCTTGAATTTTATTTCATGAACAAACCGTTCTGTTTTGGTACTGTACCTTTAAGACTGTTCTTTCGATATGATTTCTGATTGGTTGGCCCAGTTTAGTCATTAGTATGCTTGCTTTCTTCCCCTGCAGCTGTTGAAGTTCGTGCCAGAAAAAAGTGACGTGGACCTTCTGGAGGAACACAAACATGAGTTGGAACGGATGGCGAAGGCAGATCGCTTCCTTTATGAGATGAGCAGGTAACAGTCAGTTGAGGTCACGAAAAGCCACTTAGTTTGGGACATAATAAATAGAGATAACGTTAATCAGACTGGACAGAGCCATCAAAACATACGGTATCTACTAAATGGTGTTTCCGCACAAAGCTGAAGGTGGTGTAGAGGTCAGTATGTGGAAAATAAACTGGACGACGTTCTTATCTTGGTCTGTTTAGTTTCATGCTATAATAATCTCTGACTTCAGTTACCAAATGCGGTTTTCCTCAGTTTGGCATAAAGCCGGAGATTGGCTGAAACAGGGCTGGAAACATTTCGTCATTTTTTTTTTTTTGACCTCTTTATTGTGCATTGTCATTAATCTCTGTAAAATGTCAGCCCACAAGGACATAAATATAAACGCCATGAAGAATGGGCGGCTCCTTTTATTAATAAAAAATAAACAAGTTGCAGGTGTTATTGGACTATTTTTAAAATTATTTTCAATACAGCAAACAGGATCCATTTCTCACGAACATGCATGCTTTAACAGAACAATGAAAAGCCACAGAAGAATATTTGACTGTTAATGTTTCTGATGTTTTTTTTTAGCAATGCATTATGGGTACACCCCTTATTACACAGTTTTCTTTCAGTGTTTATTGTACTTTATTATGCTTCATATATTATATATGAAATATTATTTGATATAAACTACCAGCCAATTGTTTGGACACAATTATTCCTTATTTTAACTTTCCACATGTCATCAAAACTAAGAAATAACAGACATACTATACTTATAGTTGATCAATTTAGCAAGAGCAACTCAAATGGATACACTTTATATTTGTCAGCAAAATTCATTTTAAACATTTAAGCAGAAGCCTTTAGATCAAGAGGTTTTGGACACATGTAGTATCTATTTTAACTATTGTATTTTCCACATTTTGACATGGAAGCCATTAAAAATCATGTTCATGTTAAATGAGTCAAATCATTAGCAGTAGAAATTCGAATTTAGACCGTTTTGAATTTACCACCAAAACTAATTTCATTTAAGCAGATTTTATAAAATCACAAGAAACTAATTCAGCTGTATCCAGACTTTTGGACTTTATCATATAATTTCTGATGTTTTATTTTAATTCTCTTTTTGAACCACAGAATCAACCATTACCAGCAAAGACTGCAATCTCTTTACTTCAAAAAGAAGTTTGCAGAAAGAATAGCAGAAATCAAGCCGAAAGTAGAAGGTAAATTCACATACAGTTACAGTATGTTCTACTAGAATTGTGTGAAATGAAGCATATAGAAACCTTGTAGGTTAATGCAAGGTGTAGGAGTAATATTAAAAATGCAATTTTTCTCCTTCAGCTCTCAGTAAAGCATCTAAGGAGGTTCTTCAGAGCAAGAATCTTCGACAGCTTCTGGAGGTGGTGTTGGCCTTTGGTAACTACATGAACAAAGGCCAGAGAGGCAATGCCTATGGCTTCAAAGTGTCTTCTCTCAACAAGATCGCTGACACCAAGTCCAGCATCGAAAAGTAAGACAGGGCTTCATTTTGTTCAAGTACTGTGTATTAAATTCTCTCCAGCCATGCAGTTCCACAAGCTGTGTGTTTCTCACCAGGAACGTCACTCTGCTGCACTACCTGATTACCATTCTTGAGCAGAAGTACCCTAAAGTCAGCCTGATTCATGAGGATCTGCACAATGTGCCAGAAGCATCCAAAGTCAAGTATGTGACCAAGTCTCACTATTACACTTCCACTTCAGAGTTTCTGTGTCTCCAGAAAGAGTATATGTAATAGAAGAAATGTAGGAACGGCACTCTTAAAGGAGTATTCTGGGTTTAATATAAGTGAAGCTTAATCGACAAAACTTTGTGGCATAATATTGATTAGCATGAAAATTAATTTACACTTTTCCCCCTTCAAATGGACATGAAAAGGGCCAATCTGTACACTTTAAAATACACACCACCTCGACAGTACAGCAACAAGTGACATAAACAGTATGCAATATTAACATAATTTTAATATGCAAAACTCACTGACCTTTTCTATATAAAACTGTATCAAATTTGTAGAGACAAAGGAAAGCCATAAACCCAAAAGCGACAGTAAAAAGACTTAAACCGCTTTAAAGCTCAAATAATAAACAGGTTTTAAGAGAAGAATCAATGTAATTGCTTTTAGAAAAATCATAGGCTTCACATTTCTGCTTCTATTAATGGGATGAGTAATTATGCTTGTGGTATTCAGAGTTATACCACAAATGCTTCAACTGAAATTAATACTTTTATTCAGCAAGGGCACATTAAATTGATCAAAATTGGCAGTAAAGTATTAATAATTTTAGGATCCTGTGAAAAAAAAAAAGTTTAATTTCTCACAATAATATTTAGCAGCACAACCATTTTCAACATTGATGAGAAGAAATGTTTTTTAAGCAGCAAGTCAGCGTGTTAGAATGATTTCTGAAAAATCATGTGACGCTGAAGAAATTCAGGTTTTGCATCACGGGAATAAATTACAACTGTATTACTTACAAATGTATTAAAACAACAATCTTATAATAATACTTCCCAATATTACTGCTTTTAATTCTGTCATGTAAATATACCTCTGTGAGCATAAAAATCGTATTAAAAAATACTTAACACCCAACTTTTCAACAGAACTGTGCAATAAACCCTCGAATATTCCTTTAACAACCAATCAGATGTCAGGCATAAGGTAAATGCTGAGAGCTTGAACAGTTTCAGTCTATCGTTTCGCTCTCATTTTAGGGGTAGTTTATAGTTTGGGATAAGGTTAGTTGTTCCAGCACCAACAAAAGTTGTTGATCCAGGAACATGTCCTATTTGGCAAAACCATAGTCACTGTGTGAAGATACTGTTTGATGTGATTCATTCCTCAGCCATTCGAAATGAGATTAAAGGGTCTGCAAATTGTCCAGTGAAACATTATCTCTCATTATCTCTCTCTCCAACGTATTTTTCTTCCTTTCTTCCCAGCATGACCGAACTGGAGAAAGACATTAACAATCTGCGCACTGGCCTGAAAAGCGTGGAGACGGTTAGCGACATTTTCTCATTTTGTCTACAATTACAACAAGCTCTACAGCTTATGAGGTCTTCCAGTGTAGCAAATGTATCTATTTATAATAAAACATTTCTTTATGAAAACTGAAAAGAACTTTGAGATTTGAAGTTTGAAAGCCTTGCTAGGTTTCTCAGGTGTTTCCTCTGAATTAAATACAGTTTTCATATTATATATTTGTTTATTTAAGTCAGTCTCTCTCTCTCAACAGGAGCTGGAGTACCAGAAGAGCCAGCCTCAGATCTACGGCGATAAGTTTGTGTCTGTTGTGAGCCAGTTCATCACTGTGGCTGGATTCAGTTTCTCTGAGGCAGAAGACTCTCTTCAGGACGCCAAGGATTTGGTAAGAACGAAAGCGCACCACAGTTCACTGAGCCTGAGGAGCTAATAGATGTTAAAGGTTTATGAGAGGTTTGCCTGTCACTCTATCTGGTCATTTAAATATGAGAGCTCACATAAAGTTGCTCGGCTGCAGCTTTGAAGTCGCTGTTAAGCGTTTGAAATGGCAGATTTTTTCTGCGCTCCATGCTGGCACATATAACTCAGCCTTGTAGATGTTAAATCACTGCTTTCACTGGAGTTTAATGGGCTTCTGTCCCTCTGTGTGGACATTGGAACCGCTGGAAACATGGACCGTAATCTTTAACCGCCATAAGCTGAAGATCAGTTTCAAAGGCTGGTTCTTCCAGTCAGCACATGGGATGGATTTGACACTGCCGCTGTGGTTGAATATTATGTAGGGATCTAGCTGGTTTTCTAAAGGGTTGGTAAAGGTACAAATCTTGGTGAGAAATTAAGGATCTGTCAATCATATCTGGATACCCATCTCATTTCATTACATTCATACGCTACTGTTCGGAAGTTTGGGGTCTGTAAGTTTTCTTTATATTTTAGGAAATTTATATTTTTACTTTACGAGGATGTGTTAAATTGATCAAAAGTGACATTAAAGACATTTATAATGCTACGAAAGATTTGTATTTCATACATATTGTTCTTTTGAATTCTGTATTCATCAAAGAATCCTTAAAAATGCATCAGTTTCCACAAAAATATTAAGCAGAACAACAGTGATAATAAGAAATGCTGCTTAAGCATTATATCAGAATGATTTCTGAAGGTTGGATCATGTGACGCTGAAGAATGAAGTAAAGACTGATAAAAATTCAGCTTTGACATCACAGGAGTAAAATGTATTTTAAAATAAATTAAAATAGAAATTATTATAATTTATATGCAATAAATTCAAATGGAAAAATAGATATAATTTTACATTTGACATTTTACATTTGAATTATTTTGTTTTTACTGAAAAATCTTACTGACCCCAAGCCTTTTTAAAGGTAGTGTATATGATCTAGCAGCCTGGAGTTTACAATGACAGTTTCTTTCTCTTTTTTTGTATTATTCGCCAAGTTCAAGTATCAAAGACAAAATAATGATTCCATGACAAAGAATGACTCTCCTAAAGGTCTTTGTTTCTCATTTGACACAGTTTGAGAATGCCGTGAAGCACTTCGGTGAGGACGCCACACGCATGCAGCCCGACGAGTTCTTTGGCATCTTCGATCAGTTTCTACAGGCCTTCAGTGAAGCTAAACAGGACAATGAGAACATGCGACGTCGCAAGGAGGAGGAGGAACGCAGAGCCCGCATGGAGGCACAGGTAATGTCAACACACACGCATTGTGTCCATCTCAAACACATCCACACGTATCGCCTTACAAGATCCTCTTTGAATGTGTTGTACTAATACACACTATTTCAAAATTGGGGTCTGCAAGATTTTATGCTTTTAAAGAAGTGTTCTATGCTCACCAAGGCTGCATTGATGTGACCAAAGATGATGTTGAAATTTACATGAAATATTATTATAATATCATTATTAGAAATCATTTTCAGAAATCATTATTTAATATGTACATCTAAATATTTTAAAACTTGTTCAATTTATTGTCCTTTAGCAATCTCAGAATTCAGAATCAGAAAAAAGGCATGAGTCAGATCATGTAAATATGTCCCACAAACTGACCAAAAAAAGTATGCTGCCTTTAATGTAGACTGTGTAGTATGCATCGAGCAAACTAAACACCTCCATTTAACACAATATCAGACATTATAAGACAAAAGAAAAACGTATAGTTCTAAATAATCTAACATATATCTGCGAACAGCTCAAGGAGCAGCGTGAGAAGGAAAGAAAAGCCCGGAAGGCCAAAGAGAACTGTGAGGAGGATGGAGAATTCGACGATCTGGTGTCCGCACTCCGATCCGGGGAGGTGTTCGACAAAGACCTCTCGAAGATGAAACACAACCGCAAGCGTCCCGTCAAGCAGAGCGCCGAGAGCAGCAGAGAGAGGCCCATCACCAAACTCAACATCTGAGGAAGCCGCGTGAGCGAGTGCTGCCTCCTGCAGGTAGAGCTGAGACATTACATACACGTGCAACAGCTCTAACTCAGCTTCGATCCGGAGAGGATGTCCAGGCCCTGTGCTGACTGCCAAAATACTTCTTAAGGATTTCTGAAGTCTTTTTCTAAACATGTAAATCAGTTGTGACAGTGTTTGTGCTGAAGATGACAGGAGTTTGCATGGAGGTAGTTCACAGAAATAATGAGCTGAAAGGGCTACAAACTGGTGCTGAAATACAGGAACGCCCATTTTCACAGTTTTGCTTGCCTGACAACCATAAACCCCATTTATTTCTGTCTGCTCGGATACTGCCTGTTGAGTTATTGCGTGTGTACACTGTGCACTATCAAGAAACAGGCTTTGTTTTGCAATATGAGGTGTGCTAAACACTAAAAGTCAGTGTTTTGGAAGAAAAAGTGTGATACTTGTATATCATTGGACGATGTAATTGGTTTGTAATGAGTGTTTTTTTTTTGTTTTGTTTTTTTTGTTACACTTGTAACTCAAGCACAAGCAATTGTTTGTTAATAAAGTGTTCATTCCAGACCTGTTAAAGCACAATGCACAACTTCAAATCCACAAAACAACGTCTTGTATAAAATGTTATTGAAAGCAAATGGTTTTTTTAAAAATCTACGGATGCCATGTATTAAATATACTGACAGGAGCTATAGAGAAAAAATATGCTGAGGTCAAACTTTGATTGCAAATATATTTTAGAGGATGACAGAAGTACGCAATATATTTGCGGTTACCAAAAAAACCGCTGCGGATGTAAAACCTGAATCGTAAGCAAACCAAACTGTCTGCCGTGCATGTATATTCTTGTCATTTCTTTTGTTTGTGTTTAAGCTTGTATATATGTACATATACCCATTGTTAACTCTTCTGACCAAGGCTTTTTCTTAGTCCTTGACACTACTATTTTGTGCTAATAATTTTTTTTCCTGTTGATCAGATGCCATTAAATCTTTTTCACTAATAGTTCTTTGTAATATTGTATTACTTTGTAATAGTTTCCTCTGTTGGCGGGATGTTTCGTTTTCTTTATTTAAGAATTCATTTGGATGTAAGATAAGTAATCAATAAATAAACCCTGAGGGTCACTGCATCTGTGTTTGTCTGCTGATTGGTCTTCAGTTTCATAAACTGAATTTATTTAATTGCAAGAAGATTTAAGGTCAGCAAAGTGCTCCATAATAACATAATACTGAACTTGAGGACTCGTTATAATGTCGGAGTGATTTATGAATAGTAATCAAACATAAAGCATACAATGGATAAAACATATTCAAATTTTATTACAGGCAAACCGCTGTCAAAGACAATATATGGAAATGTTTATTTCATCATAACTTGTTTTAAATCTGAAGTGTCTTTGATGATGCATCTCTCTCTCATACCGAAACCAACAAGGTTAAAAATGTACTCTTTTATACCTGCTTATACAGTCTCTAAAATACATCTGTCTCATGGAAAGTTTCCCATATAAAAGACCCTGTGCTTTTGTTAGATTGGATTATCAACACAATACCTTTCTGGATCTCTAAAGCTGATCTCACATTTATATAAATACGGATGAATGTTTCACAAAATATAAAAGACTTAAAAACATTGACATCTAGAAACATGAGTGGATCACATCAAACTAATATATGGCAGTCTTGTTACAGTCAAATAAATTCAGAATTTGATCTTAAAATTGTTTAAAATATTTAAATACTGATATTAATGTATTTCTGTATTCTGTAAACCATGCTACATCCAACAATTAAGGCAGTTTGTTGGTTGTATTAGTTATTTACAAGTTTTAAGTTGCCTTCCAAAATATTAGACAAAATGAGGGATTATTTAATAGAAATGTATGCTGTTTATTTGTACTTGTTTGTGTGATTTTGAGGTCTTTTTTTATTACAGAGAAGGTATATGGTTCTGTGATGGGTGTAAACCTAAAAGCTAAGACATTCTAAAATGAAAAAAAAAAGTTAGCCCTGTTTCTTAAACGACCATGTCGTTATGACCGATTGTTCAATTAAATAGTTATAAAATCCTCTCAACTTTTATACGCTTCACTGTTGATATTCCAGGTCAGTGTTAACACCTCAGAGCAGTTGATGAACAGCATGGATATGGTTTTAGGCTGAGAGAGGGATTTCTGTAAACCCTTCAGTTCATTCACAGTGTTTTAAAGCATTTGCATCAGGCTCAAGAGTGACTTTCATTTTGGCACTTTGCACACACAGACGGACGGTCTACACACTTTATCTGCTGATTCATTACATTAATAAACCCATGCTCGGAGAGTTTGGTTTCAAATATATGTTAATGGTATCAAAAGATTATATGTAAAAAATATGGTAACGAATTAATAATCATTAATAAAGAATACAATGCATTATAATGCATCTTATACTGATTTACATTCAAACTTTGATATTTTTATATTCATATTTAAAGCTGAAGAATGTAAAGTTTTAACACTGTCTTTATGAAAAGAGCAAGCCTAGTCCTACTGTACACTACCATACTGACTCGACCAATGGCGTGAGTCCGGGCCGGGGTTTATCTGTTTGTTTGTTTTTTTCCTTAGAGCGTCACTTTTTAAAGTTTGCTGGGTGGCGCTCGTGACGTCTACAATTAGTCTACATCCTTCAGCTTTAAAAACACACAAAATAATGCTTATTTAAACATCACATAACACAATATTATTAGGTAATGTACAATCAAATATTTGGAACTGACATGAAACGTTGATTAGTGTTCTTTGATGCATATGATTCACTGAAATCTGAAGGGGGGTACTACAGGCGAATTTTTACATGCCAAAAATGAAACTGCTGTAATAAAATGCATAAGAACATAACTACAAAACGTAAAAATCAAATCAAATAAAAACATAAAACTAAAAAATGCAAAAAAATAAAATAAAATCTGCAAATGAAATATGATTAAACGTCTGCATATTTGCATGTTAGCTATATATAGCAAAAGTGAGACCCTACAAAGAAAAGATTGCATTTTTATTTAATTTGATCAACAACTTAAAGTTTGGTGGTCGTCAGCTCCTTTTGTCAAAAGCTTAATTATTTAACAGAATATTTAATAAAACACTTCTTACTCTTCTAAGATCAAATGGCCCAAGGAAAGAAGGATAAAACAAAAAAACAAAAAATACTATCAGCATTAATATGGCTTAACAAGAAAATGATATTAAGGGTCTCTAAGAAAATAAGCCAGCATATGTTTACTGTATGAGCAAAATATCACAGCCTCTGGTATATGCAAACAATGTGAATGTCATATAAAAAATATATAGGCCTAGGCTATGTCAAAATGAATCTGAACGTAAAAGAATTGAAAAAAAAAAGTTACATTCTAATTAATTATGCTTACACGTGATGTCTTAGTATCATTGCATTAGAAAAGTTTGTGATAAATGTTTAAACCTGACTTAACACTTCGTTCTCCAATGCAATGAACGAAATGTTACATTTTTAAGTAATTTTGGGCGCCACTCTACACCTGTAGCACCTCCCGTCGTGAGGTGTGAGCGCGTTATAAACTCGTGTCAGCAGTCTCAACTTTGGGCACCGCCGGTTCAGTGATCGTATCCGGATGCGCATCTCTACAGAAGAACACCGCCGGGTTTTTACAGGCCCACATGGCCACATCTCCTCCGTTTGCCGGGCTGGAGGAAGACAAACGGCTGTTTGCGCCGTGGCGGCTCACGTACCGGTCTCTAATCCGGTCCGCCCGGTTCCGGACCGCGTCCCTGCGCTGCGTCTGCGTGGACAGGTACGCGGCGATGTTTCTAGTCCTGTATCCCTCCTCTCTGCTCCGACCCAACAGCATGGATATATTCGGGTTTCTTATGGCGTAAATCAGCGGGTTGATGGCACCGTTAGCCCACGCCATCCAGATGGCCACTGTATCCATCGCAGGATTGAAGGAGTAGCTCCCGAGCGCGGTGATGATGCCCATCAAGCAGTAGGGCCCCCAGCAGAAGATGATAAACACGATCATGATGAGCACGGTGGTGGCGGTGCGCATCTCGCTGTAGAAGCGCAACAGGTGCGCGTAAGTGGTCACCGGCCGCACCCTGATCTCCGACAGCCGGACGGTTTTGCAGATGTTGTAGTGGCAGAAGCACATGAGGGCGAAGGGAAGCAGGTAACACGCTACTATCAAAGCTACGCTGTATGCAGTGCCCATCCTGGAGGTGCCAGAGTGGAACACGTACATGCAATGGTAAAACCCCTGTTTGTGCACCCCCAAGCGCCTGGAGGTCTCCATGAGCAGGTACCAGGGAAACGAGAACACCACCGCGGAGAACCAAACGGCCGCCAGGAGCTGGATCGCTCTCCTGCGGCCGATTTTGGCTTGCGGCTGCCTGACGATGGCATAATAGCGGTCGAATGAGATGAGAGTCATAGTCAGGGTGGAGATGATGCCGAAGCAGGTGTTAAAGAAGCCGTTGGCGACGCAGAAGGGCTCCCCAAACATCCACTTGCCATCCCTGCTGAAGAGCATCATGAAGGAGAAGGGTAAACAAAGAACAGCCGTGAGGAAATCGGAGAGGGACAGGGACATGATGAAGGCGTTCGTGACCGTTCTCAACTGCCTGTGTTTGATTATAACCACCACGACCGCTGAATTACCCAGACTGGACAGTAAGAAGATGGCCAGGAGCAGCAGCGCCTGTGCGGCCACCGCGATGCCCTGGAGAACCGAGTTCCCCTCCAAACTCCTCACAGGGGTATCGCTGGGCACCTCGCTCTCGGCTGTATAGTTGCTGGCCTGAGTGCTCAGGCTGTTTACAACGGGTTTGATGGTCACAATCTCTAAAACAAAGCCCGAGCCCGACATGTTGTCCACGGTCGCGTTGCTGATCCCGGGGAGATCCATTGGACACGGTTAGGGCGCATCCACGGGGTGCAAGAGAATTCATCCCTTGTCAGTATCTCCCGTGTCCGTATCACAGTAAAAATGAGTATGCGCTACGATGACAGAGATGGTCCCTATGCAGTCCTTTGATGGCCATACGCTGTGCTTGGAGTAAAGAATGCTCCTCGTGCCCTCCCCTGTTACAGATGACTGAGCTGACAATGCTGCTGGGTTACTGTTGATACGGGATGAAACGTCGTTATTCCGCTAGGGGGCGCTTTGAGGCCCAGAAAGACAATTCACTATTGAGACGCATGTAGATTTCAGGACGTTTTGTGTCTTGATGGAGGCATTTCCCGCCCTAATGTGTTTAATCTTTTCAAGTTCTATGAAACAATGAATTATTATCGGAAATGCAAAAAGAAATCTCCCATAGCTTAGTCCATAAATGTATTATTTAAAATTACAAATCGATTGCTCACCAGCGACTCTGATTGGTCCATTCTACCAAGCGCTGAGAAAAGTAACATGTAGCATCTGCTAAAGCAGCGTTTGCGATAGCTCATACCGAAATGAATCAAGATGAATTGGGAATAGCTTTAGCCTGCTACTCTATAAATACGGTTTCTACCTTATAAACACATAAACCTTTGCTGTGGGCTACACTCTTACTAGTGCTGTAAAAACTAGCAGGTACCACACTTTAATGCTACTGACACGGAGAAACGTTAATATCCAGTGAATAAAAAATGCGTGTAATTTTTTTTGTCAGCCAGCTGCATCTGACCAACATCCCCGCCCGTTTCAATGCAATCACCGCTCTACATGCTTGTTTTATTTCTGTGATACAGATGCAGGCCCCTGCACCTCCCCGTGACGTTTGAAGCCGTTGCCATGACACCAGAGCCGATTTTTTTCCAGCTGAATTGCGCACTTTCTTATGAACATTGGTTTCATTTATTGTGCCTTGTACGCACGCAGCAGCTGATGCAGACCTGCAAACGTTGCTACAAACACATATTTTATGTAATTTAATTTATTACGTCTATCAATCAGTCTATCTATCTATCTATACAAGCAAATTCCTTCTTTGCTAAATGATAAAATGCTATGGTGGTGCATATATAAACACTATACCTGAATGATTGTCATGTTTTATGTATTTATATTCCAGCGGTGACTGTAAATCTGGCCAGTGAGTGGCGCTGGAGACGATTCACTTTCAGCAACACGTTCCGCGACACACGAAGAAGACAGAGGCGTTTAAGTCTTCCGGTTTCTGTTACGTCGTTTTGAACATACAGCTTGAAATCAACTAATCCAGAAACCGAGCGATTGAATATTTTGTAATGCTGTATATGACATGGGTATGTTGAAATGATCATACGTAATTGCAATCAGCTAATGACAATTTATAATTCATCCATATTTGCTTTCTTGCTGTTGATAGGAGTTGCTAGTTTATTGCAATGCCAACACAATTGAAATGTTTTACATCGGATTTAAGGATGTTATTATTTTGTAATGATGTTTTTCTGGGTGTAATGCAGCTGTGGCAATGAGCTCCACGTGTCCTGGGCTGTATTGTGGAAGGACCATCTTAAATGACTCCGTTGAAGGAGAATGTGGGGTAAGTGCCTCTTTTTCTTTTTACTTAAAGCGGTCCAAATAAAACACAAATTGTTTAATGCACATACAATGTGTACTAATGCAAAAGGACATATGTACAGTATAACAGCACTACTGTTTACATATGCTCTGATGTCCATTTTATTAGTTTACGATTACAATTGTTTATTGCAATTAATTTATATGTAGGTTCTATTTTTAGCAATAGTTAACACGAACACTAGTAAATCTTTACAGGATTTATTAATCTTGGTTTATAATAATTTAAACATTTACAAATATATATATATATATTTATTATCATTTATGTATATATATATATATATATTTATTTATTATTATTATTTATATATATATTTATTTATTATTATTATTTATATATATATTTATTTATTATTATTATTTATATATATATATATTTATTTATTATTATTATTTATGTATATATATTTATTTATTATTATTATTTATGTATATATATTTATTTATTATTATTATTTATGTATATATATATTTATTTATTATTATTATTTATTTATATATATATTTATTTATTATTATTAT
>JAUMHE010000069.1:4632360-4644894 GCA_032359235.1 Enteromius mattozi | reverse complement strand
GTATATATTTATTATTTATGTATGTATATATTTATTATTTATGTATGTATATATTTATTATTTATGTATGTATATATATATTATTTATGTATGTATATATATATTATTTATGTATGTATATATATATTATTTATGTATGTATATATATATATTTATTATTATTTATGTATATATTTATTATTATTTATGTATATATATATTTATTATTTATGTAGATATATATATTATTATTTATGTAGATATATAGATATATATATTTATTATTATTTATGTATATATTTATTATTATTATTTGTATATATATTATTTATATATATTATATATATTTATTATTTATATATATTATTTATATATATATATTTATTATTATTTATACATAAATATTATTTATATATAAATATATTTATAAATATAAATATTATTATATAATATTATTATTTATGTATATTGTAATATATTATTATTAATATATAAATAATAATAATTATTATTATTTTTGTTTTTGTTTTACATCAAACCTTGAATCTGTTAACATTAGTTAATGCATTATAACAAATTAGACCTTATTATAAATCTTACTCTTAGTTCTACACACATGTACATTTAAGAGAACTAATGTCAGTTACACTCTTTAAAATAAATACTATTGTTAAGTGTATGGTAAGGTTAGCATTGTTGCAAAAAAAAAAACAAACAAAAAAAAAAACTTTTAATAACCTTCATCACTCTTATCAAGGTTTGTCCTCGTGGCCAGAGAACTAACTATGAAAAGATCTGTGAGGAATGCAGCGGATCTCCTGAGCTGTATGATTGGCTGTACCTGGGCTTCATGGCGATGCTGCCTCTGGTCCTGCACTGGTTCTTTATTGAGTGGTATTCTGGGAAGAAAAGGTAGCCAGCAGAATTACTTGTTCTAAATAATAGCATAATGTATGTTGCAGTATTATTGTGTGGATCTGATTTGTTTGTGTTTTGCAATATTAACACTCAAAGTGATAGTTCACCCAAAAATGAAAACTGTGTCATCATTTACTCCACATCATGTTGTTCCACACCTTTATGCTTTTCTCTCTTCAGATTTTATTAAGGCACATGTAAGACCAAGTAAAGAAAATGTTACGAATGAAGTGAATCGAACACAATACTGTACATCAATACAGTCTCTAAATGAATAGAATATTATGGAGTGAAAAATAATTTACTTGAGAAGCAAAATGACAACAGAATGAAGTGAGTTTGTGATTAAAACAAGAACAAATATCTGCTAATGGACTTCAACTTAATTTACAAGATGACATGTTTATTCTCGTAGTAAGCATAAACTCAATTAATTTTGTTTAGTTTCTCAGAAAACAAGACATTTCATCTCAAGCTAATGCATTTTTAGATATTTGTATTGGAAAACTATACAAACATATATACTAAGGAAGATTAGTATGAAGCGCTTGCAACATTTAATGCCATAGCTTTATAAATTTAAGAGTTTCAGCTGTGATTTAAGACCTTTTTAGCTCTTAATTTGAGAAAGGGTGAATTAAGTCTCGAAGAAATTGTGCTTCTCTTGTGGTACATGAGAAGCATGGTATGAAGAATGTTTGCAATAAAACAGTTTTTGTTCTCGTTAATTTTTTTTTGTGCATACAATGGAAGTCATAATAACTGTTTGGTTAGCAACATTCTTCATAATATCTTCTTTTATGTCCGACTGAATAAAGGAAGTCATACCGGTTTGGAATGACCTGAGGTTTGACAATGAGATTTCCATTTTTTTGGTGGACTGTCCCTTTAAACTTGAATCATGCATTTTTTAAAAGAGAGCTTCAAACTAACCTATGCTCTCTTAATATCATCTCCAGTTCTAGTGCCCTTTTCCAGCATATCACCGCTTTGTTTGAGTGCACGGCTGCTGCAATAGTGACTCTGCTTCTCAACGATCCTGTCGGCCAACTGTCTATTCGTTCCTGTGAGGTTAAGATGCTTTCTGACTGGTACACCATGTTGTACAACCCCAGTCCCGACTACGTCACCACTCTTCACTGCACGCAGGAGGCTGTGTTCCCTCTGTGAGTGGCCTTTTCAAAATGACATTTTATTTGATTTGAGACACCAGTTATTTCTGCTGCTTTCTGATGACCTGTTATTTCAGGTACACCATCGTGTTGATCTACTACGCCTTCTGTCTGGTTTTTATGATGCTTCTGCGGCCGCTTCTTGTTAAAAAGATTGCGTGTGGTTTAGGCAAGACCGATCGTTTCAAGAGCATCTATGCAGCGCTGTACTTCTTCCCCATCCTCACTGTTCTGCAGGCAGTTGGAGGAGGACTTCTTTGTGAGTGACACTCTTTTAATTTATATTGAACATTAGAAAGTGTACCTAGCAAAGTTGACTGCAGTATCTCACTGAGATACTAATACAGATTTGTGTAATATCTTAAATTATTTTTATATTTTTTGCTTTAATTTTGTTAATTTAAATTTTGTTTTGTAATTTTGTTTTTAATTAACATTTAATCTCCACACACCCGATGACAATTGATAGGTGCATTGGAGACAAAGACCAACCAGGTCACAAACTAAAAAAACAAAGAACAAATCCCGCACTCTATCTATGCAAAAAATATCAAAAACATATTAATAAACATTTTGATACTCTGTATAGTGTGCAGGATTTGTTCTTTGTTTTTTTTGTAATTTTGTTTTTGTCATTTTGATTTTATTTTTTGTCTGTACAGTTATTAATTTTATTTTAGTTTTAGTTATTTTAATAAATCAAGTTAAACTAAATATCAATTAAAATCTGAATTATTTTGATGTTGTTTTAATTACAGTTATATTAGTTTTATTTTCATTAGCTTTTATAAAAATTATTTCAGCTAAAGTTTGTTGTCTTTCAAGTAAAATTTTTTTTAATGGTTTTGGTTTTAGCTAATATCTCTGGTTGACACGTTTTTGTATTTCCCTTTCTTATTTCATCAGATTATGCATTTCCGTATATTATTTTGGTCTTATCTTTGGTCACATTGGCAGTTTACATGTCAGCCTCAGAGATACAGGTAAATACATTGTGTAGTGCTTTTCCCCCCATAATGTCTTTTATTTCATTTTCAAAGACATGTGTTAAAACCGTTTGTGACTTATCTCCCACAGTCTTTCAAAAACCTTGTGGCTAAGAAGAAACGCCTCGTGGTTCTGTTCAGCCATTGGCTCCTCCATGCGTATGGTATCATTTCCATATCCCGACTGGACAAGCTAGGGCAGGATTTGCCGTTGTTGGCTCTGGTGCCCGGACCTGCTCTCTTCTACCTGCTGACAGCCAGGTTCACAGAGCCAAACAGAATTCTATCAGAGGGTGGAAATGGACACTGATGTCACTTCCTGTGTAGGAAAATCCTGTGTAGAGACTCACGTTAGAGACTTTTAATTTAATGACACCTTTGGCACCGAAACCAAAGAGCCATAGTCATTGCTCATGATATATTATGTTGCCATAAAAAATTTTTTTTGTCTATGAATATTTGTTTTTTGCTTTTATTGAACAGAGATCAAATGAAATATGTTCTTTTCCTAACTGTTTTTCTTTGAGTCCTGAAAGCGGATTTTGGAAAGTAGTAGTCAATGTTTTTGTAAATTTATGGTGACGGAAGTGTATATATATGACTTACTTAGGTTTTGGTACTTTTGGTGATTAGTATCTTTTGTCAAAAATAGATACAAATCAGCAATTTGTTGTAATGTACAATGCATTTTTGTGTGTTAAATATGAAACAGCTGGTCTGTGAATTTCCTGAGAGCCCTGAAGTAATGTTAACCATTTTCATGACAAACTTTGTTGTGCCAAATATAATTGTATGTAGTTACACTTTGTTCTCATGCATGGATAAAAGCTTAACACTAAAAAAGGTATGTTGTGACAAATTTGCATGTGGCATTATATATTGTTTTGCTCCTGAATATGTAAATCTGCATACACATTGTATTGTGAGAATAATTATGTAGTTTTCAGTGTTCTCTGACACTTATCCTTACAACTTGACTAAAGATTTCCCTTATTAAGGATACATATTTGTATGTTCTACAGTGGTGTGTGGAATATAACAAACTTATTAGAGATGTTAATGTTTTACAGTTTTATTCAACATGTAGTATGTTATACGTGGTTGTGATTTACATTCATGGCCATCAGAACTCTGAAAATGAATATTTGTCAGTTGCGTTTGACTTGTTGAATAAACTGTGACAGATTTTTGCATAGATGTCATATAATTAAAAAAAAGCTCATACATGTAGAAAATATTTAGCTCATTGTTAGTTTGTGCTCACAAAAGAAAGCTCATTACATAAATTTTAAATTATAAAATATTCAAAACTTGCTCTTAATTACTGAAGTCTCTGAAAAATAGTTTTGAAATGTCAGAAGATATTGTTCCATATTAATGTAAAGTCTAAGTGTTTTTGAAGTTTGGCTTCTCTAACATGGAGCTCATGCCTACTAACTCTTTCTCCAGTCTGTTGTTGATGTCGCCGATGTGATGTTTTCTTTCTTGAATTCTCACTATGAGATTGTATATGTTCTCCACAATCTTTTGGTCACGATTTGCAGATTCCTAATATCAAAGAGTTTAGATTAGTTCATTAATTGTACAATAACATCTGGTGAAGTCCTTCAGCAAAACATCAAAGGTTTTAATAGCCACATCAGAAAGCATGCAAGTCTATCAGTTTAAAGGAACGTTCCAGATTCATTGCGTTAATCGTGATGAATAACAGCCGTTGCCAATTACCATGGAAAATATTTCTGCCGTTCCTCACTTTACAGAAAATTCTAAAAGCAGGAAGCGCTTCCATTACTTTCTTTGTAAGTCTACTCTACACCCAGTTTGTATTTTGTTATAAACTGAGGGACACGTCGTAACGTAATTGACAGCATTCTTGAGATTTATAAATGAATGAACTTATATTAAACCGGGAATGTTCCTTAACTGTATTGTGTTTTGATGTTTTCTTGTACCTCAGTAAGCAACATATTTGTATTCCAGGTGTCTGTTAGAGTCTCTAAAGAATGGAAAAGAGACATTATTTGTTTTTGATCTTTATACTAAGAGAAGAATATTTTTTAAATGTTAAAGGTCATTGTCAAAAAACTCACTGAAGAGGGACTGCACTTCTTCGTTCATCCATTCTGCCTCCTGCATATATATTTCCTTGTCTTTCTTGGCATCCAATATTTCCTCCTTCATTTGTTCAATGCGCTGTTGAGCGGAAAAAAAAAAAACTGTTGAAAACATCTCAAGTGATGTGCTAACAAGGGTATGTGTCTGTGTGCTGATTAGTGTGAGTTTTCACCACATGCAGGCGACTGTTTTCCATCGTAACTTGCTCCAGAATGACCTTATTTTCATAGATGCTCTTTTCGACTTCACTGATCACTGCAGCGTTAGCTGTTAACATCTCCATATGCTTGGCCCTCAAAGTCATCAACTCTCTTTTCAGATCTTCCTACAAACATACAAATGAACAATATGAAGCCATCGAGTAAACTAGCACATTATTGGAAAATGCTTAGATAATGTTGACCTTTGGTTGTAGGAGAGCAGTAGTCTCTTTTGTGACCTCCTCAATGGAGACCTCAAGATGTTTTCTTTGGGTTACCAGCTCTGGTAAAAAAAAAAAAAAAGGAAATACACAAATTTCTTACAAAAACATTTATTCTATATTTGCCACTACAAAACTGTCAAAAACCTTCATTTACTGTGCAAAAGTCACTCTCTATTCTTTTTTCATTTGAGTTATTTGCAATTTTAGAATGACCCAGTTATATATTGTAAACATGTCTCAAAAAGAAGCAAACGCTAGCTGAGAAACAACAGGTTGCCAGTTCGTGACTCCATAGTTCAGGTGCAGTGTTGAGCTACATGAGGAGAATAGAAATTAGGTTTGTACCTGTTATTTGGTTTTTCAAAGTCTGATGTTTGAGTTGGTCAATGCCAAACTGAGACTCCACCGTCTCTAAAATCGACTCCTGGTCCTTGAGCTCCTGCTCTTTCTCTGTTTGAGCTTGCGTGATTGATTCTACATCCCTCTTTTGAGACACAAGACATGCATTGCTTAGCTAAACCACATCCATCTTGAAATGCATTATTGAGCCTATAAGAAGTAATGAATAATAAGTATGTATATGGATTCTCTCTTTTACTGTAAGCTGTTGAATTTCAGCCTGGTACTTCATTTCCATTTGTTTTCCCACTTCCTCTGAGTTGGCCAGCTTTTCTGTAAGATCCTTTATCACTGAATTCAATAATATATGGCCCTGGAGTTTCTTCTTCTACAAAAACAACAATATGCCTTAGATACAGTGATGTCTCTTTGCATTTCCACCACTAATGTCTAGTGTTTCTGTCAGACCTCCTTCAGGAGCTCTCCATATCTCTTCTCTGTTTGTTCAATGGCTGCATTGATCTCCTTTACATACTCCTCATGTTCCTCTTTGAGGGTTTTGCGAGATTTACCTATTTTCTCTCTCTCAGCTTCAACTGCTGCCCTGGATATAAAAATGTGATGATTACCATGTAAACAGTGATTTGAGGAGGAATAACAATTCTCATCTCATCTCAACTGCCAGACCAAGTTAAACTTATTTTAAACATTATTAATTTATTTTTTTTTACATTTAACCACATTTTAACATTAAATAAACCAGTTTAAATATTGATTGTTAATTTGCAAAGTAATTTATATATTCCATGTATTCTATTCTAATGAATAGATTTTTCTCCTTCCAAAAAAAAAAATAAATAAATAAAATAAACTCTATTATTGTCTTGATATTAAGTTAAAATGTCTAAACAGCCATAAACAAAATCAATTTACTGATATGATAATAAAAAAATACTAATTTACACAGGAAATAAATATTTTCAATATATCTTGTTTCTTTATTATGTTTCTTTTTACTAATTTATCTGGGTAATAGAATTTTTTCTTGTGCATAATTTGTTTCCCAAGTACATTTTGCAGTTCAGTACTTAATAGAAGATATCATAAAAACAAGATTAAAATAAGACAGACCTGCTCATGATCTGTTTGGCCAACTGGCCTTCCAGTTCCTCTAGAGTCTTTTTGAACATATCTGCATTGATTCTGAGAGACAACCACACAGATCAAGGTATGAAACCATTAAGTTGTAATGTAGCAAGACAAAGTCATTAAACAAAAGACAGTGTCATACATGTTAGCATCATGAAGCTGTCTCATCTCTTCCTTCATGTTTTTGATTTCATATCTGGATTTGGCAATGGATATAACGTCTTCATCATGTCTGAGTTTATTTTCCTCTAACCTAAAACAAAGGAAGACATTGATCACTTGAAATATCAACGTTTTAAGTTAGTCATTGTGATAAAGCAAAGAAGAAAGAGACGAATGTACCGTTTGGACAGACTGTGTTGTTCGGCAATCATGTCATCTTCCTCTTTCCTCTGAGTGCTGAAGATGACTGACAGTTTGGCGAGGGGCTCTAATAGATCACTTTTCACTTTCTGTTCTTCCTTTATCTCATTTTCAATCTGAGAAGAAATCACAGCTCCTTACAGTGTTAGGTAACGGATTTAGACCCAGATTAAATTTCACCACGATCTCTCGGTGGAAACGAGCCATAAGGGATGGATTAGATCCCCCAAAATCAAAAGAATTAAAATCTGTTACATTAAACAGTGTTAAAATTATACATCAATATTAAACATTACTGATTAAGAAACTATTTGTATTATCATTCATAATGTTTGCTTTTATCGAATATGTAATTTTGCACAGGTAACAGTGTTATTTAGTATATAATGTTATAGCGTTCATTAATATTTAGAAATCTTATAATAACACTAATAATAATAATACATTTATTTTAATTTTACCAATTTATTTTATTATGTGTTCTTGTCATTTTTATTTTTTTATATTCCAATTTTGATTTTTTTTTTTTTTTTAGTTAATTCAGTACTTATATAATTTCAGCTTTTCTTTATTTAATGAAAAACATTTTTTTAAATAGTTTTGTTTTTATTTGACAATAATGACAGCCCCCTGTATCTCGCATACCCAGCATCACTGTCTAGCTTCGCTATAGCTTAGATTGACATATGGATAGATACACGTTCATGTATCCAGACCAGGTGCACATCTATTGACTGCTTGAACTATCTAACATCTAAGGGCAGTCCAGCACTCAGCTATATTAAAGGTCATCTATGCACATTGTGTCTTTGAAGGAAAGCATTTTAAAAGCTCAATGTGATGGCTGCTCAGTGGGACCAGCCAGAGGCAGGAAATCGATGCTTCAGATCTGACATCTAAAGACAGAGATTTGAGGGTTTTGAACCCATCCGAAAAGAGTGTATTATGAAGCAGCCATTCGTTTAGTGTCAGGAGTTTCACAAAGATGTCTACCTCTACTTACCTCCACTATCTGCTCCTGAAGGACCTGAACTTTCTGCTCAATTGCTTCTGACAGTTCAAGCAGTTCATGCTCATGAGACTCCCTGTTGAATATGAATAACAAAAGCTGATTTCTGTTGATCAGAAGTGAAGGAAACAGAACTGCTTGATGTTAAAACCACTGATTACTTTTGATGATCAACTTCCTCTTTCTGACTTTTCTCCTCATGAAGCCATTCTTTGTACATCATTTTTGATGCTGCCATTCTTGCAATGTTTGTCTCCATCTGGGATATATGCTGAAAGCACATGAATAAAGCAAACCATGCCAATCGTATATGCCAACATTATTGTTTACACACTGTACAAAGTATGTAGATGCTTACTTTTTCACACTGTGTGATTGTCTCCTCCTTGTCTTGGAGTTCTGATGTAAAGATATCCAGCTCCTTGCGTCTCCCTGAATTGATTCTTCTTTGTTCTTTAATCTTAAGAGCAATTTCCTCTATCTAAAGAGGGGAAATATGAACTGAATCACAGCTTTTGAGTGAAAATATATCCGGTTTGAAAAAAAACAAACAAGCTCAGAATACCTCTATTTTCACAGCATGTTTGCTCTCAGCAAATGTTTTACTCTTCTGAATCATGTTTTCTTTTAGGTCCTGTTGGGCCGCTGTCACCTGGGCAATTTTGTCCTTCAGTGACTGAATCTCATTCTGTTTTTCTGTTAACATCATCTGTATACTAGCTTTGTTTGACAGCTGCTGATTCATCTGGTCAACATCATCTTCATAGTTTCCTTTAATGTTTTCTTTCTCCTGACTGAAATATAATTACAGGAAGAAGTTAACATGTATTTTATCATATTCGTGAGTAATTTCTGTGGTACCAAACAAAATGACTCTTTTCACACAGGTTTCTTAAACACTCCCCTCAACTGCCATTGGTCAGAAAAATGCACTTCAGATTTTATGAGTATAGGGGAAGTAAATGGTAATGTGAACTACATTTCCCATGACCCCCTTCAGTCAACATGCTTGAATACTTACATCAGAGCAGTATTTTCTTGTTCAAGGAATTGTCGCTTCTCCTCCATGGATTGTATGTCATCTGCTACAGTTTTCAGCTCAGACTGAAGTCGATTCATCTCTGCAGCATTGCCTTCTCTAGCCGCAGTGACACAAGCTTCAAAAACAACAACAAACAACTTTAAGAAGTTACCTGAGCACTTTTTCAACCACCGTTATGCTGCAGGTGAGTCGTTGGCCCAATATTTAGACTTACACTTCACGGACTCAACAGTTTTTCAGGTATTTGTGGAGGAACCCACCTGATATTTCACTTCTGATGTCACCCTCTAGGTTCATTGATCGATGTCGAAGCTTGCTCGTCTCAATAGTTTCAATTTCAAGTTTCTCACGTGCTAATTTTCTAGATGATTCCTAAATATGATTGCCACAGTGAAATGAACACATAGCCATGAGCCATTCAAGTCGTATCATTTAAGTTCTGTAAGGTGTACCATTAGCAGGATAGAAAAGAGATACTGAGAGTCAAACTGAAATTGTGAATTTTTTTTTTATTCACCCTAATGTTGACTTAAATGTAAAAAAAAAAAAAATCCATTTGATACAACTTCCATCTCTTAAAATGTTGAATTTCATAATTTATACACTATATAACCATGGACATTTTCACATAAAGGACTGTGTAACAGAAATTACATACATACTACATATTCTGAATATTTTGCCCTTTTTTGCAACCCACAATGTAGAAATTATATATTTTTTAAATAATTAAGGATAAAATACTTGAAAATACCAGCTCTTTGATGGCTTCAGCTGTCTCTCTCAGATGGTGACTTGCTTCTTGACTAAATGAAACCCCTTCTTCCCTCAGTCGTTTATCTGTAAGGTGTCAAAGATCTTATCACTTCACCGACAGGCTAAATTAAAGGTCAATTTATGTATAATTCATATATATTGATAATGATGGCTTCATATTGAAATCGGTGTTCTTTAAGTATTTGCCACTAGTTGGCGTATGAACACAATATTCTAAAAAGACAGTTCCTTACCTAACTCGCCCAAATGTTCTAAGGCAATCCTTACAGCTGGGAAATCCGGCACCAAACAAGCCGCCATATTTTTAAATTATTTTATTTTAAAACGGGAAACGGACGACGACCTAGCAAGCGAAAGTCAGAAGAGAAAACACAGCAGCAGTTTGACTCCAAGTTCATCTGTGTACTAAACATGTTGGCATGACGACCGTCACAGCAAGTACACGAGACCCCATTCAACACATTCTCTATTTTTTCTAATGTTTAATCTATCTTTTTTTACATTTTATTCGTTGAAGAAATCTTATCTGATATTATTGATATTGTTATTAAATTATTATTATTTTTATTTTAGCATTTTTGTAATGTTTTAAATGTATTTTTATTGCAATGATATACAGCACTTGACACTTGACAACCAAAGTAGGCCTACTGTTGCGTTTGTAAAATCCATATATTGTTCTGTCCTTTTAACAACAGTGATTATTAATGAAGCTCAGACTATGGTTCAATAATATTTTTTGTAATTTTTTCTTTTTGGCAGTGATATGAATACGGGAGCTGGTCAGGCGATCAGTCAAGGTGCCATCATTGATATGATTGCTAATACCTTGTATTCAGTGGTGTTGTCTAGGTGATACGCAGGTATACGCTGTATAGGAAAGGTGAAGGATTTGCGTGTGGTCACCGTGATTTTGCCAAGTAAGACATGATCCTGGATTAACATTACTGTCCTAAAATTTAGATTGATCTCAATCCCTACCCCTAAACCTACCCCTACCCAAAATTTATGCCTAAAATCAGTGGGAAATGATAAGGGTGTAGAAGCACCTAACCCTGATCATAAGCCTAAAACAGATATTTCCTGAAAAATTATCTCTCAGATCTGATTGGTTGATTGGAATGTTGTTCCAGGGTCAGCAAGGATGTTGATCCAGGAACATCTTGTACTTGGTGAAATCACGCTCACCATTTGGATATAACTACTTAAAAATCACGCGGATACGTAACAACTGTCACAGACCTTTCACACGTTCATTCATAAATTCACCCTGTCTGTGTTGGGAAGCACTGACTTTTTAATAATCACGCTGTTTCTTTTGACGAGTATTGCGATTGTGCAAGCTTGAAATGAACTAATTTGAATCACTAAAGGACGAACTACACCCTTTTATTGTTTTAGTAAGCCTGCCCCTGACAGTAGAAGCTGCTGCTGCTTCGGGTGAAAGAGTTGACAGGAACGTTAACATTATAGAAACTACAGAAAGTGAGCCAGACAAGCCTGATACTATCATAAGCGGTACAGAAAACCAAAACAGCAGGGGATTTTTGGCTTGTAACAGTACAGTACACAACAGTAAGTTATTTCTATAAACAAAAAGTTAATATTGTGTGTGTATTAGCCTACTTACACTTCTGACTATAACAGCACTGCCTTATTTTGATCTATTTCGTCAGCTAAAATAGTTTAAAACATGCTCACAACTGAGCAGCTACACATCTCCATTTACAGCTCGTTTTGTTTATGAATGAATTTGCCTTTTTAAACGAATCTATTGAATCGATCCAATCACCCATTCATAAAGACAGTCACTGCCTGAGTCCCGATATGCATTTTATCCATCTTAAATGAATGTGATATTGGCAAATTTTTAGAACTATTTGGGGCAGAATGAGTGGGTAGTATGACCACTGGGACGCAGGGACTTGCTTTGTTCCCGAATGAATCAGCCCGGTCGAACGAATCAATTGAATGATTCAGTAATAAAATCAGAAACTTACCACCTAATGGCAAATTTAGTTTCATTTTTAAAGTATCATTTCAGTTATTTATATAATTGAATATTTCCATATTCAAAATGTTATATATAAAACATGAATCTCAACATGAATTTAGGAAGTTAATTGCACTCATACCACCTCTGAGCCTACCTACAAGTCACTTTCTTCTGTGCCACCTCTGTAGTGCAAATGAATTTTGCCAATACTGATTTTATTTGATTGGTAACTCATTCTTCTTATTCCATTGTTTTGATTAGAAAT